>CM065680.1:41407714-41410214 GCA_017654935.2 Phymorhynchus buccinoides | reverse complement strand
TTTCTTTGGCAAGTTTCTGAACTTTTTTTTCTCCAGCTCTTGAGACGTCTACAAAAAACACAAAAAAAGCTTGACTAAACTTTCTATTTCTAGAGGGTACACAATTCTGTCCAAATTCTGGGGGGTTTCTGCTTTCTTAGGTAGGAAGTTTTGTGGGTGTTTTTTGTATAGAGTTAGTGCGTACTTCGGGCATACGAAATAAGAGTTCGTAGGCCGACAAAAGCTCAACGTTAGCTTCCTCCATCAATTGGTTATCTTGTCGTACATTTGTATATGTGAATGTAGTCCCATCTCATTGTCTCTTAATGTCCTATATAATTATGCCTATATTTTTGGGGGTATTCTTGCTCTGTTAGCTATTTGTCACACAAATCAATGTTCTTATTTTTATTAAACACGCACGCACACTCCATATTTATGCACACACACGTGCGCGCGCGCATTTCCCCGCACATAAACACACGGATAAAGTGCACACAAACGCTTGCGCACCATGCACACAACATTAATTTTTAAAACAAAAAAACAAATAAATAGAGGCGTGCAAGCTTACAAAATAATAAGAGACTCAAAACCAGAGGGTAAATGTGACGACGGAACGATACAGATAATGACATCTCGTTGCGTGTGCCGATTATTACAAAATGTTCTTACAAAAATAGAAGTGATTGGAAAGTACCACTTATTCAGTACCCGGAAAACTTCCACGATATGATGTGTGCTGTGTGTGAGAAAGGAGAGAGATATAGTAGTCAGAGGAGTGGGGGGGGGGGGGGGGGGGGGGGGGGGCTGAGGAAGAGTGCGGTTGGGTGTAAAGAGCGAATGATGTATGGAGGAGCATGTTGTGGGGAATGGGGAAGACTAGTTTGTTCATAATTTGTACCAATGTGGGAGGGGGCGGATGGAAGTGGATTGGGTAGAATGGTTGGAGATGTGAAGAGGATGGGAAAGGGGGGGGGGGGGGTACATTCGTTGAGTATGAAGAAGGGTGTTGCTTATTGGTGAGATGAACTTTGCTTTTATTATTGTTTTGTGTACTTTGATTTTTGTTCTCTGTTCCTTTTGTTCTGTTCAAATGCATGGATACTTCGTTTTCTGTTTCCCTTGTTGTATATCATGAGACCACAGTGTAATTTCTCTTGTTGAGATAATAAAGTAATTTTGACTTTGACTTTGGCTTTGACTTGGACTTCCTCTCCAATAACCCTGTGAACAATCAGAGATTGCATTACATATATATCCTAAGACATTTAAAAAAAGTTTAAAACCCTCCACAAGAGCATGACCAGACTTTAAATTATTGAAAGTAGCGAGTTGTTCTTTGAATATCTTATTTTTTTCTTTAAGAAAGTTCCTGGACTTTTTTTTTTACGTCTGGGGTAAATACGAAAGGCCTGATGAAACTTCACTCACACAAAAAGGTAGCTTGATTCTCTCTGGTAACGTGCTTTTTTTCTCGCTGTATGCGGTTCGTAGGCGGTGCATTTGCATGCCCAAAAGCGAATTGTCTTGAAAGAGAGAAGAAACTTGAAAAAAAAATGGTGGTGATTTGACGTTGACGTGTCTTTTGTTGACCCTTCTGTGCTTTAGAGACTGTGTTGGTGTCTGTGTGACTGTGTATGCATCTCTCTCTCTCTCTCTCTCTCTCTCTCTCTCTCTCTCTCTCTCTCTCTCACTCTCTCTCTCTCTCTCTCTCTCTCTTCTCTCTCTCATCTACTCTCGCCTTTGCCCCTCTCTCTCTCTCTCTCTCTCTCTCTCTCTCCCTCTCGTTGCTCGTCCTCGTCTCTCATCTCTCTCTCTCTCTCTCTCTCTCTCTCTCTAACAGACACTGGGAGGCCAGAGAGAAGCGGTTAAAGAACGGTTCTGAACCTGACTGATGGCTCGGCTGTCGAAAATCGAAATCCTGGTGACAGAGAGAAGCGGTTAAATAAAGAACGGTTCTGAACCTGACTGATGGCTCGGCTGTCGAAAATCGAAATCCTGGCTGAACCGATATGAATTTGTGATGCAGCACGTATTTTGTGTTATCGGTGCTCGATATCTGAACTCAATTCCGTGATAAGGATGCATACCAGTCGCAACCCCACTGGCGTCTCTGTCTCTGACTCTGACTCTCTCTCTCTCTCTCTCTCTCTCCCTCCTCTCTCTCTCTCTCTCTCTCTCTCTCTCTCTCTCTCTGGACTCTCTCTCTCTCTCTCTCTTCTCTTCTGCTCTCTCTCTCTCTCTCTCTCTCTCTCTCTGCTCTCTCTCTCTCTCTCTCTCTCTCTCTCTCTCTCTCTCTCTCTCTCTCTCTCTCTCTCTCTCTCTCTCTCTCTCACTTCTCTTCTCTTCTGCTCTCTCTCTCTCTTTCTCTTTCTGTGTATCCCTCTCTGTCTCTCTGACTGTCTGTCTGTCTGGCTCTATATATATACAGTCTCTCTCTCTCTCTCTGTGCTGCTCCTCCCCACTCCCCCACTCCCCCTCCCCTCCCCCCCCCCCCCGGGCCCGTCCCCCCGCCTTG
>CM065680.1:41377714-41395214 GCA_017654935.2 Phymorhynchus buccinoides | reverse complement strand
ACATTGTGAAACAAATAATTGATGACAAGTAGGAGGTGAAAGCAACATCAATCCAAACACATTTAACAAGCAGTTTAAAGGCAAACAAATAAACAAAGCATAAAACGGAGATGTAAACAATCAATTGACATATACCATGCATATCACATGGAGGTGTACACAAGGCAATACAGTTATACAGTGTGCGTTCAAAATGACACAGGATTTAAGCAGGGCTGTAAATTATGTTTGCCCGCACCATCTTTTTGTATCGTGAGATGGAAGGGCATAACTGAATGGCAGAGGGAAGGGAATTCCAAATTGAGGAACCTGAGAAGGCAAAACTTGATTTGTATTTGTCAATTCTAGTGTTTGGCAAAATGTAGTTGCTGGAACCATAACGATGTGATGCCGGGGTAACTAATAATTTTAGGTATTGTGGGACCAAGTCATTATGCACTTTGTACATGATGATTGCTTTGTTGTACTTTAATTGTGAATCTAACGGAAGGATGTTTAATTTTGCTTGTTTTTCTGATGTGGTGAGGTTTGCGTCAGGAAGAATAATTTTAGCTGCTCTTTTGTAGATAGAATTGAGTTTTAATAGGTGACATTTGGCGGTAGAATCCCAAACTACAGATGCATAGTTGACGTGAGAGAGACAGTGGGCATGAAAGAATAATTTGCGTTCCTCTGTATCTAAGAAAGGTCTAAGTTTTTTTAGTAGGAATAGGCTACGTGCAAGCTTGTGTGCTACCTTCTCAATATGGGTCTGCCACTTCAGTTCTTCATCTATGATCACACCCAGGACGCGGTGCTCTTTTACTTGGTCAATGATGTTATCCTTTAAATAAACTTTGAGATTTAGAGGTTCGTTCTGATGTTTTTGTCTTGAAGTAATTACCATGCTTTTGGTTTTTGTAGGGTGGATGACCATCAGGTTTTGGTCACACCAGGCAGAAACATCATTTAAAGCTGTTTGTAATGAGGTTTGAATGGAGGATAAACAAGCTGCACTAGAGTGGAGGGAGGAGTCGTCAGCAAACAGATCGCATGAGACACTTTCATCTGATATTGAAAGGGGTAGGTCATTAATAAATAAGCAGAACAGGAGGGGTCCTAAAACAGATCCTTGCGGCACACCAGTCTTAATTATCTTATTATCTGAAACTGCACCATTACTTAGGACAAACTGTGTTCTGTTAGTAAGATAGGATGTAAAAAAAGAAACTGTATTTTCGTCCTGCAGGTATAGTGCTAGCTTTTGTAATAATATTTTATGATTCACAAGATCAAATGCCTTCTTAAAGTCAAGAAATACAGCACCTGTCATTTTGTTTCGGTTAATTGCTGAAAGCCATGTATCACAGAGACGAACTACGGCAGTTTGACAAGAATGGTGATGCCGAAAGCCAGATTGTAAAGGATGGAAAAGATTGTTGTCCTCAAGATACTGCATTAGATGTTTATGAACATGTTTTTCAAGAGGTTTAGATAGAACTGTAAGAATAGAAATGGGTCTAAAGTTGTTTAGGTCAGAAATATCTTTGGATTTAGGCAGTGGTATAACTTTTGCTGATTTTAAACCAGGTGGTACTATGTTTTGTTCCAGGCATGTGTTATATATGAAGGTAAGAGGTTCTACTACGTAGGGAAGTGCAAGTTTTAAGAGAGAGCTACTGATTTTGTCTGGTCCCATAGATTTTTTATTTTTCAATTTTGCGATAAGGGAACCAACTTCGTGAACAGCAAGTGAAGGTATTTTAAATGCATTACCAGGTTTTATGTTACTGTTACAAAAGGTTTGAAGAGAGGACGAAGGACAGTATTCGTTTTCGAGAGAGAGAGAGAGAGAGAGAGAGAGAGAGAGAGAGAGAGAGAGAGAGAGAGAGAGAGAGAGAGAGAGAGAGAGAGAGAGAGAGAGAGAGACGAGACGAAGGACAGTATTCGTTTTCGAGAGAGAGAGAGAGAGAGAGAGAGAGAGAGAGAGAGAGAGAGAGAGAGAGAGAGAGAGAGAGAGAGAGAGAGAGAGAGAGAGACAGACAGACAGACAGACAGACAGACAGACAGACAGACAGACAGACAGACAGACAGACAAAGGATGTGACAGAGTGATTGGGGAGTTGGTGAAGGTGAGAGAGAGGGGGGAGGGCGGGGAGAAGAGATCATGTAAATGTATATGGAAGGGTGTTTCTAGTGGGTCATTGGAATATGTTCCCAGTTTTATACGCAGCGAGGAGACCAGTAAAAACTGAAAACCGGACACATACGTGCCTTACCCATTATGGCCATATGGCCTGATAACGCAGAAGAAGAAGAAGAAGAAGAAGATAAAAACAAACCTGAAAAAACAAAAAATAAAATATGTGCCGTCTCAGTTTATGTGCGTGAGTGTGTGTGTGTGTGTGTGTGTGTGTGTGTGTGTGCGTGTGCGCGTGTGCGCGTGTGTGTGTGTATGTCTGTGTGTGTGTGCGTGTGTGTGTGTGTGCGTATGTGTGTGTGTGTGTGTGTGCGTGTGCGTGCGTGTGCGTGTGTGTGATATACGAATATCTCTTTCGTAGACACCCATACGTTGGCAAGCCTACAACTGCGTCACAATATCACGTCTAAAATGAATAGGCTACATAACATCATCAAATGTTCACAATAAAGTCAAACAATCTCAGTTTTAGAAAAAAAGGTTAAATTATGTTTATTAAAATACCTATGGCACAGACAGCATGGTACTACATCTTGAATGTTTTATTATTCGCAAATATCACAGAACCATACTGTATACGTAGGTCATCGGTGTCATAAACCAGTGTTGTTGTCCGTCACCAAAGGTGAACGGACTTTGCGATGGGCTGGTTTGTATTTTTGTTTGTTTGTTTTTTGTTTTGTTTTTGTTTTTTTCTTTTCTGTCTGTCCCAAGGATATCTCCCGAACCGCTTGACCGAATCGCGTCAAATTTTGTGTGAAGGTGTGCCTCCTTAATAGGAAGAGATCGGCGCAAACCATTTTGCCGTCGTGACCTTGACATACGACCTTGAAAACCGAAAATCTATGTTTAGCCATATCTCGGGCACCGATCAACATAGGATGTTGAAACGTGGTATGAAGGTGGTTTGGCTTATGCCCGTTCTGATGATGGCATACCGATCAAGGTCAAGGTCAAAAAGATCAATGGAGCCTGAAAATCGGAGGGTCATTTTTTCTCCTTCTGTCTGTCCCAAGGATATCTTTCGAACGGGTTGACAGAATCACGTCCAATTTTGTGTGCTGGTGTGTCACCATGAGAGGAAGGCATCCGCGTAAACCATATTGCCGTCGTGACCTTGACCTTGGCGTACGACCTTGAAAACCGAAAATCTTTCAGGGGCCATAACTCCCACACCGTTGGTGTTAGAGTCTTCAATTTTGGCATGTAGGTACTTTGGCTTATGCCCGTTCTGATGGTGGCATACCGATCAAGGTCAAGGTCACGGTCCGGGCGATCCGTAGGCCTTGAATGTGGTAGGGGTCTACACATTGGGTTTTAAGCCATATTTTCCACATTGGTACTTGACAGAAGCGCTTCAGATTGTGTGTGGTACTGTATACCCTAGAGAAAAAAACATCCGAGCATAAATTATCACCATGCTGACCTTGACCTTGAAGTGTGACCTTGAAAACCGAAATTTCCTTCTTTGCGCTATATGTTTCTTCTTCAAGCTGTATCTCGTGAACTAGAAGACAGAATCCCTTCCAATTTTGTGTCAGGATGTGACACTCTACGGGGTGTCGCAAGTGCGTGGCATTGCTGGTGACGGACATGTCTGCCGCTCGGCGACGCCCTTGTTGTTTTCGTATCAGAAAGTATTCAAATCAAATGGTCTTGTTTTTAGTTCCCAAGCGAAGCTTCAGGAAGTGTTGTTTTTGCTACACTCTATTTTGGCCACAAGAGACGAGGCTAATCCAAAATGAATGATGAGATGATGGTTGGTTGGCTGTCTCCGTTTGTTGCTAAGTGCTAACATAACGACGACATACGGAGATTATTTGTGTTCCCCTTAATACGCGATTATCACAGTGAAAGCGAAACAAACAGACTTATTATTTCAAGATCTACGAAGGTGATTTATATTGACAAGCTACCGATTTTTTTTGTTTCATTTGTTTGGGATTTTTTCTAGTGAGTTTTTCTCTCTCAAATTGCTCATTATTTCAGAGCAAATCCGATTGATTGTGTACTGCTCGGGTCGTCTCTCTCTCTCTCTCTCTCTCTCTCTCTCTCTCTCTCTCTCTCTCTCTCTCTCTCTCTCTCTCTCTCTCTCTCTCTCTCTCTCTCTCTCTCTCTCTCTCTCTCTCTCTCTCTCTCTCTCTCTCTCTCTCTCTCTCTCTCTCTCTCTCTCTCTCTCTCTCTCTCTCTCTCTCTCTCTCTCTCTCTCTCTCTGTGCCAGGAGCTTTTGTAAGTTTCTGTATTGAATGGTTGGTGTTGCTGCTGTTGCTTTTTAAGGTAACATGATATGAATGACTATTTTGTTGGTGTGTGTTTGTTTGTTTTCCCCCATTGAGTTATTAACTTTATTAACCCTTTCACCGCCAGCCATATTTCAGCAAAAATATTCCATTAAATGTACTTGGGTAGAGAACAAAAACCGTCTGCAGTATTGGGGATTCTTCTGACATATATAAAATAAGGTCTACCCTTACTTCCCAAAACTAAGACAATAGGGTCTTTGGATAATAGACCCCAATTTCATGCCTTTAAGTGACAGGTGTTAAGTCACTGTGGTGCTAAAATGCGACTTTGGCGGTGAAAGGGTTAACGCTGTACGTAAATAAAAGCTACCACTTTTGCTACTTCCACTTCCACTATTGCCGCTATTACGACTACTACTACTACTACTACTACTACTACTACTACTACTACTACTACTACTACTACTACTACTACTGCTGCTGAAGCTGCTGCTGCACCTATTCCGATGACTATTTGTAATACACGTTTATCATTTCAATATAATGTGCACGTGGTGAATTGTGACGTAAGTGTCCCGCGCGACCCACTTTCTTTATTTCTTATCTACACCCCCCCCCCCCCTTCTCCCCTCCCCCCCCCTCTCCTTTTCATTTCTCTGTCCAGCCGCCACGTTAATTGCCCCGCTGCTTCAAACGAACGCCGCGGAAGGGCGTTATCTCTTTCTCCCTGGTCAGCACGTACCATCTACCGAGGTTATCTCCCTTCATCCCCCCCCCCCCCCTTTCTACCGTCACATCACAAGAAAGTGACCACCACAGTCGGCCCCTTTCAACCCCTTCCTTTCTGAGCACGAGAAAGATTTGAATGTCGGCACGTGATAAGGATGTAATAGGCGCGTGATTGTTCGGTACATTTAGAACAGCAATCTTGTGACGTGTGGACTGTAATACACCAATAGCAGGCTTTCATTGTTTGAAAGTGAAGGCTATAATTGGAGTGGTGAGAAAAAGTTGTCACACAAGATGCTGAAACGTAGCTAGAGCAACACTCACAACCAGTCATCATAAGCCCACTAGTAAGTATTATTGATGGCAGGTGATTGAGATCTTGTTTTTGTTTGACTCTAGTTTTGATCTAGATCCTATGTTCAATGATGAATAAGGAGTAGATAGATATGTTATAGAAACGAAGGGGTAAACATTCTATTCTATTTATGTGCACTGATTATTTGTGTGTGTGTGTGTTTTTGACTTGAACACTTTTGGTACCAGAACCGGAGTTTATGCCTACTAACCCTTTTGTCTATTTTTAGTAGGAAACCTATGGGCCGCAATCTTGCACTTTATGATACCATTCCTTTCCAGGTGTTGGATGGAGAGTGATGTTGGATTGATCACCTTTTATGTTTTACTGATCTCAGTTTGTTAACTGAAATTCAGTTTATTTATTAACTACATGTAGTGCTATTGTACAAGGGAAGCCTTCAAGCCGGTTGGGATTCACTAATTCCCTGCCGACTGAAGCCCCTTGTCTCTAAGCCATAGAGATCTACATCCACCTTCTCCTGTGATTATCAGCAGGGCATCGTGGGCCGGACGATCATCCCGGACTCCACCAAGCACCAAGACGGGTCCGTCGCCAAGACAACCTGCACCCAGAATCCGCGAGGAGACCACGCTTGAACCGTGCCATCCCGCGAAGCCGTAATAGGAACGACTGGGAGCTACTCTCACCTGACGAGCAAGCCCAGAACTTCAAACAGCTAAGTCTACCTGACTGCGCCAATCATTTGAACTTTCCTACGGACACCGAACATAATTAGTAACCCTTCCGGCATGGGGCGAACCTTATAGAAAGACAAAAGTCTTGTGAATCCTTTCGGATTTCATTGTGTTTTATCCATATTTTGTTTTGGCGCCATTGAGCTGCTTTATTATTATTGTTGCATAATCTTATGCAGATTTTGGGAGTAAATAAAATACAAGTGTCAAATAATCCTGAACCCTTTGGTCAGACTGATGAGAGTGGGAGTCTTGTAATTTCATGTAAAACCCTACTTCTCTCTGTCTGCCATTTAGAGCAATTCAACCACTTGTATTTCTTACAACCATCTGACGAGCCAGAACCCGGGCACAAATATAAATTTATTAGATGAAAAGGGGCCGGGAAAGTTGCTCATCTCCCATACCCTAGAGAAGTGGGCTAAAGGCAAATTTTCTAAAGTCTTCCCTAGAGACTTAGCCTTTTAACCCATTACCTCGTCACATCTAATTGGGGGCTCGCGTCCGGGATATTTTTTTTTCATAAAGTCTAACAAATTTCAATTCAAACTATAGTTCCTTTTCAAAACTGATCTTGTGTCCACTGGGAAAGTTATTGTGATTTGGTTCACTGTGTTTTGATTTGATTTGTTTGAATGCTATTTATGACTTTATTTTGATGTGCATGCTATTTCTGTTTATGCTGAAATAGTTAAGTGTTGTTTGATACATTCAACTCAGCAGCTTTGTTTTTATTTTGAATAGTTGTATTTACAACCATGGCTGAGATTGTTAAACTTAGGCGGGAGCTTAAAGAATGGGGAGAGTCTCTAGGAATGTCAGGCCAAGAGTTAGCAAATTTTGTCATATCTGAATATGACAAAGAGAAAACTCGCGAGGAGGCCGAGAAAGACAAACAGAGAGCTCATGAGGCTCAAGAGGCTGATAAAGCTCGGGAGGAAGGCTGAGAAAGACAAACAGAGAGCTCATGAGGCTCAAGAGGCTGATAAAGCTCGCGACACTCAGGAGCAAGAGAAAATCCGTACTCATGAGTTAAGGCAGAGGCAACTAGTGCAGGATGCCAAAAATAAAGAACTCGAACTTGAGGCCACTGAGCGAGAAAAGGCGCGAGATCATGAACTAGCTATGAAGCAGCTTGAAAACTCAGCAGACTCTGAGACTGCTGCCCCTCAAAATTTTCCCCCTCCCATTCATACCTCAGCCATGACCTTCACATTGGAGGCATTCAATGAAGCAACAGAATCTATCGATGCATTCCTCGATAGATTTGAAAGACTGGCCCAGGAATTTGAGCTTGCTCCGGAAAAGTACAACCTCAAGCTTGCCCAAAGTCTCAGGGGTGTGGCTTATGAGGTGTACAGCAAACTTCCGTCAAGCCAAATTACCGACTACCCAGCTTTGAAAGAAGCCCTGCTCAACAGATACGAGTTGACAGCGGACGCCTACCGGAAAAAGTTCCGGTCAACCAGAAAAGGTAGGGGAGAGTCCTATGCCCAATTTTCAGATAGACTGGGGAACTATCTGACTAAATGGGTGTCCCTTTCTGCCAAAACTGAGTCCTATGAGGATTTCCGGGAACTGATGGTTGGCGAGCAACTGCGCGAAACCATGTCCCCAGAGTTACGCACCTTTACTGCCGAACAAGGTGCCACAACTCTGGCTGACCTCATCCAGCTAAGTGATAGGTACACTCTAGCCCATGATGAACCTAGCGCCCCTAAAAGGCCAAAACTACAGCAAGTAGTTGGGTCCACTGCTTCACAGCAGAGCAGGTTTAACCCCAACTCCAACAGTGGGTCCCACGGTTCTACCCATGAACGACAACCACTGGGGCAACCCTTATTCTGCTCATACTGCAAGTCGAACACCCACAATCGGGATGACTGCAGGAAACTTGCTTACAAGCGGCAAAATGTTGCAACTATGCAAGTCGTCTCGACTTCGCAGAACTGCACAAACCCCTCCCCAGTACAGTGTCCAGGCACACCGTCAGTCGTTGGACAGGCGACTGTCAACAACATCCCTGTTCAGTGTCTCTATGACACTGGACTGTCATGCGACGCCATTGTCTGCGGATCCTTAGTCCCCGCGTCAGCATACACGGGAGACTTCATCTCTCTGCAAGGCCCTGATGCTGCAATCCCCCCATCCACTTTGCCAGTCGCCATAATCAATGTCGACACCAGATATGTTAAGGGACCCATCAAGGCAGTGCTCATGGACAGTCCTGTCTATGACCTCATACTGGGATCACAGTATGTGTTTTTAGGGCACCCCTCTCAACCTGCCCTAGTTTCAGCAGCATTCCCTTCTCCCCAATCCACAAACCAACTCCCTCCCTCCTTCCCAAAGAGCAAATCTCCCTCAGCAGGGAAGAAACCTCTCAACGCGGCAAACCAAATTGCCGCGCGAGCCAATCCAGATTGTCCCAAGTCCCCAAGTCCGCCACAACTTGGAAAATCCTTCCCAAGGAATGTCCGCCTAACGACCCAAGACCACTCGCCACAGGTACCTCAGGTGAAAGGCAGCACTGTACCCACAAACACCCACCGAAGGTACTATCGGGACAGGCCGCCGCACGTACAGCCGTCACCTACCCCTCCCTTTCAGCGAGTGGCAGTCGACTTGGTCGGGCCTCTACCTCAACGGAAGAAGAAATTCCGGTATATAGTCACCGTGGTCGACATATGTACCATGCAGTGCGATGCCGCCCCAATCTCCTCACTTGATGCTAGTCAGATAGCTGCGGCACTCAAAGCCATTTTCGCCCGAATCGGCCTACCAAACCACATCATCAGCAATGATGAATCCAGGCTAAAGGGGAAACTCAGGCAAGAGGTGTTTGCTATTCTGCAATCAACCTTGGGACAACTCAACACAGGATTGCCGCACCAACCTCAGTCGGAATCCATTCCACTGATCTCTAACCCACCTGCTCCTTTGAACTCTGTGTTGCGACCAGATGTTCCACCATTCCAGCCGACCCAGTCTCCCCACTAATTTGTCCCTGTCGCCCAAGTCGAAAGTGGAGTCGGCGTTCCACAGGAAGATTCCGGTACCAGAATCTTTTCTTCGGGGGGCCTCTGTGACGTAAGTGTCCCGCGCGACCCACTTTCTTTATTTCTTATCTACACCCCCCCCCCCCCTTCTCCCCTCCCCCCCCTCGCCTTTACATTTCTCTGTCCAGCCGCCACGTTAATTGCCCCGCTGCTTCAAACGAACGCCGCGGAAGGGCGTTATCTCTTTCTCCCTGGTCAGCACGTACCATCTACCGAGGTTATCTCCCTTCATCCCCCCCCCCCCCCCCCCCCCCTTTCTACCGTCACATCACAAGAAAGTGACCACCACAGTCGGCCCCTTTCAACCCCTTCCTTTCTGAGCACGAGAAAGATTTGAATGTCGGCACGTGATAAGGATGTAATAGGCGCGTGATTGTTCGGTACATTTAGAACAGCAATCTTGTGACGTGTGGACTGTAATACACCAATAGCAGGCTTTCATTGTTTGAAAGTGAAGGCTATAATTGGAGTGGTGAGAAAAAGTTGTCACACAAGATGCTGAAACGTAGCTAGAGCAACACTCACAACCAGTCATCATAAGCCCACTAGTAAGTATTATTGATGGCAGGTGATTGAGATCTTGTGTGTTTGACTCTAGTTTTGATCTAGATCCTATGTTCAATGATGAATAAGGAGTAGATAGATATGTTATAGAAAAGAAGTGGTAAACATTCTATTCTATTTATGTGCACTGATTATTTGTGTGTGTGTGTTTTTTGACTTGAACACTTTTGGTACCAGAACCGGAGTTTATGCCTACTAACCCATTTGTCTATTTTTAGTAGGAAACCTATGGGCCGCAATCTTGCACTTTATGATACCATTCCTTTCCAGGTGTTGGATGGAGAATGATGATGGATTGATCACCTTTTATGTTTTACTGATCTCAGTTTGTTAACTGAAATTCAGTTTATTTATTAACTACATGTAGTGCTATTGTACAAGGGAAGCCTTCAAGCCGGTTGGGATTCACTAATTCCCTGCCGACTGAAGCCCCTTGTCTCTAAGCCATAGAGATCTACATCCACCTTCTCCTGTGATTATCAGCAGGGCATCGTGGGCCGGATGCTTACCCCGGACTCCACCAAGCACCAAGACGGGTCCGTCGCCAAGACAACCTGCACCCAGAATCCGCGAGGAGACCACGCTTGAACCGTGCCATCCCGCGAAGCCATAATAGGAACGACTGGGAGCTACTCTCACCTGACGAGCAAGCCCAGAACTTCAAACAGCTAAGTCTACCTGACTGCGCCAATCATTTGAACTTTCCTACGGACAATAAACATAATTAGTAACCCTTCCGGCATGGGGCGAACCTTATAGAAAGACAAAAGTCTTGTGAATCCTTTCGGATTTCATTGTGTTTTTATCCATATTTTGTTTTGGCGCCATTGAGCTGCTTTATTATTATTGTTGCATAATCTTATGCAGATTTTGGGAGTAAATAAAATACAAGTGTCAAATAATCCTGAACCCTTTGGTCAGACTGATGAGAGTGGGAGTCTTGTAATTTCATGTAAAACCCTACTACTCTCTGTCTGCCATTTAGAGCAATTCAACCACTTGTATTTCTTACAACCATCTGACGAGCCAGAACCCGGGCACAAATATAAATTTATTAGATGAAAAGGGGCCGGGAAAGTTGCTCATCTCCCATACCCTAGAGAAGTGGGCTAAAGGCAAATTATCTAAAGTCTTCCCTAGAGACTTAGCCTTTTAACCCATTACCTCGTCACATGAATCAAGAGAGAGGTGGAGGGGAGGAGGCCATTCTCCTTAAATTACCATTTCATGACAGCGTGAGCTTTTCATTACAGGATCGTCTGTTTGAACGCATTAGGAAAAGCTGATCAATAGCTTATTTTTGACAAGGATGTGCCCTTCGAGTTATTTCCGGCCTGTCTTGTCAATTAATTGTCCATCCCACTCTGATCGAGTGCCAATTAATTAACAGGCCGGACTGATTTCATCTGAAGAGTCGGTGTAGTTCTGGAAGTTTGGGTGGAGAATTAGCATTAGGAAATGGATAGTTCTTGAAGTTTGGGTGGAGAATTAGCATTAGGAAATGGATGGGGTTTGAGGAGGGAAGCATCACGCTTGCAATACAAATAACTACATTGTTTTTAAAAAGAAGGAAACGTTATATTGCATCGTCATGCTTGGGGAAGTTGTGATGATTATTGCTAAATGTTTTGCTGATGTTGGTAAATTGCGAACAAACAACGCTAACTCGAGTGTTTAGTTAATATTATGATTACTATGTCTTTAAGTTGTTGTTTTTTTATCTCGTTTTCAAATGTCAGACTGATGGGTGGATGGGTATTTTATTAAGGTATTTCTAATTTTGTTCTGGAGAATACAAATAAAGTAAATGTTAACTCTTGCCAGCGAAAGTGGTTCTGTCATTATTCTTAACATGGAAACAGGATATTTGTGTCAAGAAACAGGCATAGAAGGGAAACGTTATGGATGCAGTCGACCTGCGACGTAACGAAAAATAATAGTGTTTTACGTCCTCTTGGTCTGAATCAGACACATATGGGACATTTGTAAATACAAATATGGTGGGAACAATACTGGAGGCAATGCCCGGAGGCAGTACGAAAGCAGTAAAGTCCCGATTTTTAAAAATTAATACAGATAGCTGCAGCGGTGACCACGCCTCGGTTAAACCTCATCGGCTATGGCACCGCCACAAGTATAATTAAGTGCAGTCGACCTGTAGATACCTACCTGTACTTGTACTAAGGTCAACTTTTATTTTCGAATTTTAAGCGGATGGGCATTTCTAAGTACTAGTAGTCCCTTGCTGATGGTTTTATTATTTTGCAATGTGCGTAATTGTGAGTTCCTTCATTCATTGAAATGTGACTCGTGGGGTCCACAGCGTACGATTTTCGGCTTTTATAAGCATAGACAACTCCTAATGTTCATTTGTTAAGTATATTTGCCATTTTCACTTGTACCTCAATGCACTTTTTGTGTGATTTTTCCCCCCAAGAATGTGTGGTATTCTTAGAATTTTACTGTGAAGGTGTTTGTTTAGCTATTTTTCATAGTTACCTTGTGTATGGGCACACCACACATAGAAAATTTGCTCTATAATAATTATTTTGATAAAGGTTAAGATGTGCCCCCCCCCCTCCTCCATTTCTCGGTTGTTTCCACTTTTTTCAGTCTTGCCTTTCTTACTGCAGATTGAGTACTTCCTCCTCTATCGTTTGCTATATTTAACACTAATTTTCATCCATTTACATAATTAAACACATAATATAATGCATTAATTAATAGTAGAAGATAAAGGCAAGACGGAAAAACATTTTTTATAAGGATTGTTTGTATTAACTGTAAACAATATGATTAATTTTCTTTTTACTGAAACAGACAATTATTGTCTTTTTTTGTTTGACAGTTGACATTGTTTTTGTTTGTGCGCGCGCCTTTTTTCTTTTCCGACTTGGTTTTAACCATTCTTTTGTTCTCAAAGGGTGAGGGTGGGATCGGGAGTCGAAATAACATTTCGATCACTAGTGGGCCCTCTGGGCTAATATAATGATTCTCGAGACAAAGGACAGTCAGTCAGTCAGTCGCAAGCTAACTTTTAAAGGCGGGAAGAAGATTAGAGGTGGCTATTTTGGGTTCTTCACGGGGGTAAGAAAACACAAGAGGCAAAGCCTTCAAGGCTCACTCGAACAGGAACATGTGGGACAACAACAAACAAAGATTGAGGGGGGGTGTCTAAAGTACAAGATTGCCAATAAAATGTTAAAGTACAAATGAAATTTTCGTTCATGGATACAACTAAAAAAATTTATAAAAAAGTGTCCGTGCCGAGAATCGTACCTGGAACCATTGGCATGACAGGCAGACACTCTACCAATGTGCTATCGAGGCTTTCAGTGTTGATGAGTTTCTTAGCTCATGCTGCCTGTTGAATACTCTCTAACCCACTAATCTAAAATGTTATCTGTTTGTTATCTGTTTTCAATGTTGTTTTAAGTATTTAATTATTCAAATCATTATTGTTTGAAAGCTTGCATAGACATCTATATGTGTGCAAAGTTTGAACTATGTACGCTTTCTATTTTCCCGAGAAAATGTCAACGTTAAAGCTTGAAGATTGGACCACGGACGCAACACGCACACGCACGCACACACACACACACACACACACACATACACGCACACGCACACACACACACACACACACACACACACACACAACCGAACAACTATCAGACTATAGACTCACTATAGACTCACTTCGTGTTAACTTCGTTAACACATGGATGCTATATTTAGATGTAGTGTCCATGGTTAACACGAGTGAGCCAAAAAGGGTCGTCTTTACTGAGGGGTAAAAGTAGATAAGACTAGCATGAGGAGCAGCAGAAAATTGGACGTTGCTCCCCAGACATGGTAGATTTACTGGCTTCACGGACGACATGACTATCCTTCTGTGGATCTTTATTAAGAAAACCCCAGCAAGGTTGAGTAAAGAATCGTGTGGTAAATGTTCAATACCTGTATTGTTAAAAAAATTCGGGATTTTATTGGTGTTGCACTTCCTCTAAGAATTGCCTCCAGGATCGTTCCCACCATCTCTATGTCTACTAATGTCCCATATTTTTGTAATAATAAATACGATTGATTCAAACATAATTTTTAATTGGGTGGTACGCCTCTAGCTGCGACGCGCTCTCCAGGTGGGAGCAACCCGAATTTCACAGAGAAGCCTCCGTGACTATGAAGTACCTAATACCTAATAATACCTAATACCTAAAACAAAAATAATACCTGATAATGTTATGTGTATGTTCCAGACCAGAGGACGTTAAACAGATTTTCAGATGTGTGTGTGTGTGTGTGTGTGTGTGTGTGTGTGTGTGTGTGTGTGTGTGTGTGTGTGTGTGTGCGCGTGCGTGTACGTGCGTGCGTGCACACATGCGTGCGTGCGCGTGCGCGTGTGTGTTGTGTTCGATTCCAATTTGTCGATTGTCGGTAAAGGTAAAGATGTGCCACCCCCCATGCATTTCTCGGTTAATTGTATTTTTCCGTTTTTGCCTTTCTTACCATACATAAAGCTGTATTTTAGGAACATTTTTAGCTAATTACCTTTTTGGAATACTAACCCTAACCCTAACCCTACCCCTAAACCTAACCCTACCCCCCACTATGTACTGCAGTACACCGCGATTTGTCACAGTTGTGGTTCGTTGCGTTTTTCCGTCTTATACGGTGGGGGGTAGGGTTAGGGTTAGGGCTAGGGTTAGGGTTAGGGTTGATCTGATAATAGACCTATTGCCTACCGTTCGTCTTCATTTTCCAACTTCTAAAGGGTTCAATTACGTTTCGATCACCAGTGATCAGGGCAATGATTACTCGGGAACAGTTAATATGTTGCATGGTTCTATCTTGAAGGCAAGACATATAGATAACCCGTTGCTATTTGTTGTCCTGAGCGGGAAAATACTTCATTTAAAGCGGGGGGAAATAAGGGGTTGTTCTTTCTTTCTTATTATACTAACTTGTAATAGCCGATGAGGTTTAACCGAGGCGTGATCACCGCTACAGCTATCTGTATTAATTCTAAAAAATCGGGACTTTACTGGTTTCGTACTGCCTCCGGGCATTGCCTCCAGTATTGTTCCCATCATATTTGTATTTACAAATGTCCCATATGTGTCTGATTCAGACCAAGAGGACGTAAAACTCCATTTTCGCCTCGGGGTTGTTCTTTCCACGTGGTACCGTTTTGACTTCCCTGACGTTTATTCCTATCTGTGTTCTGATCTCCATTGTCAGAAGAAGAAAAAGAAGAAAGGACGGGTACCGGGTATGTAGGTGGTGGGTCGCTGCTGAAGAATGTTAACTCATTCTCATCGCAATGATTTTGAATGATTCAAAACACTCACAAATCACACTAGTCGTACACACAAACAAACCAGACATAAACAACAAGAGAAATGAAATAAGACTGCAGGTTTTTACTTCAGGTTTAGACATAGGGAGTAGGGAAGTGATAGATCAAACTTTTTATATATATAGACTTTATGTAGAAAAACTCTCTACGGCAATTGGTTTCCCCCACTACAAACGCAAAGCAAGAGGCAAAAATGTGGTCTAAGGGAGCGAAGCGACTTTAGAAGTGACCAAAGTGTGGTGTGCACACATATTTGCTTCCCTTGAAACAAATTCATCAAATGGACAGCTTTGTATTAATCCCGGCCATATATGGGTGGAACGACTTGAATGAGTGAAAGGATGACTAGATTTGGCGCAAGAGAGTAGTGAGCGAACGGGACAAGGAGACTGGAGTGAGGGAAGGGTACGCTATGTACAGACCAGTGGGCAATGTGGATTTGTTTCCCGTTCTTTCGCACTGGTGTCTGTAGGCTTTTGAAGCATTTTACCCTCTAGATATTTTTTCATATGTAGTATAAATTTATATTTTCTTTTTGCCCGTGAATTACTTTGGCTGTTGTGTATTGGGTTTTTAAAATTTATTTCTCCAAATTTGTGAAGTACATAATAGTATTAATTTTTTGTGTCAATAAGATTTTGAACATATTTAGTGATGATGCATTTACAGTTTCATTAGAAAGATTGTTCCATGCAATTATTACTCTGTTAGTAAAAACGTTTTGAGCTGAACGACTGTTATTTAGTTTTTTTTGTTAGTTTGAAATTATGCTCTCGTGTTCTTTCCTCATCAGTTAGAGTTAGTAAAGTTTTAGTTGTGTTAGGATCATAAAACTTGTTAAGAATTGTATACACCTCAATCAAATCGCCTCTTAGACGTCTGTATTCCAAACTAGGTATTCCCAGATACTTTAGTCTGTCCTCATAGTCCATATTTCTGGTTCCAATAATTGTTTTCGTAAATCTCCTTTGGACACCTTATATAAGATCAATATGTTTTCTCAAAAAGGGACACCAGACAGGATTTTCATACTCTAATAAGGGGTGTACTAATGTTTTATAAAGAGGTACCATAATTTCCTTTGATTTATTGGTTATTTATTCTGATTAGGTATCAAACAGTGCATCGTTTTTCTACGTTATGTTAGTTGGATTTTGATACAACAGGCAATTTGTGGGCGGTAGGCCTACACGATACACTAAACTGCTGGCAGACGTACATCTGCTGTGTATGTTTCTTTTTGTTTTTTAACCTGTCAATCTGTGGTTACTTCTTCTTGTCCATTTACCACGCTGGTCATGCCCATAACAAGGAGGGGATCGGGAGACCAGGTTTTTTTGGTTTTTTTTTATCACCCTCTTCTAAATTCTACCGAGATAGTGCCCTGTTTATTGGCCATATATAGTCTTGTACTTGACCAGGTACCGGTTAACACCACTTTACAGTAAAAAATAAAAAGATTAAAAAAAAAGATAAAAAAGGAGACAGTGTGGCGCTTGACCTTAAAATTATGTTCACATGGTATTGGTCTTGACGTGTTTACGGGGAAGCAGGCACAATATTTCCAATAATGTTTATGGCTTTTTGTCATAGTAAAAGAGGCCCTGGCTCCTCTCCGCTTTTTTTGGTCCACCAATTCTGTTCCTCGGTAGCTATAGTTTAGGGTTAATCTACTGAGTTTGGTCATAAGAAGCTTTCTATACGATGTTCTGAGACTGGGGGTGTAAGCAACAGTTCTTTTTGTTCGGGTGGGTCCCATTTGGTCCTTTTCCATCTCACAAGCCCAGCAATAGTATGAATGATCATGGGTACAAGTGGAGTTTTGTGAGTATTGTTACAATGTTCACAATTTTTCAAACGAATGATTGAGACATTAATGCCAAATGCTAATTAAAGAACGTTGGGAACTTATTCTAGTAAAAGCTCTTCTCCATCTTACTTCTTCTCTCTCTCTCTCTCTTCTCTCTCTCTCTCTCTCTCTCTCTCTCTCTCTCTCTCTCTCTCTCTCTCTCTCTCTCTCTCTCTCTCTCTCTCTCTCTCTCTCTCTCTGTCTCTCTCTCTCTCTCTCTCTCTCTCTCTCTCTCTCTCTCTCTCTCTCTCTCTCTCTCTCTCTCTCTCTCTCTCCTCTCTCTCTCTCTCTCTCTCTCTCTCTCTCTCTCTCTCTCTCTCTCTCTCTCTCTCTCTCTCTCTCTCTCTCTCTCTCTCTCTCTCTCTCTCTCTCTCTCTCTCTCTCTCTCTCTCTCTCTCTCTCTCTCTCTCTCTCTCTCTCTCTCTCTCTCTCCCCCCCTGTTTTCACCTTTTCTTTTACCCATCA
>CM065680.1:41372714-41375214 GCA_017654935.2 Phymorhynchus buccinoides | reverse complement strand
CCACCACAACGCCCCCCCCCCCACCCCCCCCCCCCCAGCCCCCCTCCCCCAAACATACAGACACACCCTTTGTCCTGAAGCCATATCTATGTTTGTGTTTCTTTTTCTTTTTCACCTGTTTTTGCTTCAAATAGTCTCTCTGTGCTACTTTTTTTGTGCCTGGCAGGGCAACTCTCTCTCTCTCTCTCTCGTCTCTCTCTCTCTCTCTCTCTCTCTCTCTCTCTCTCTCTCTCTCTCTCTCTCTCTCTCTCTCTCTCTCTCTCTGTCTCTCTCTCTCTCTCTCTTTCTCTCTCTGTATCTCTCTGTCTCTTCTCTCGCTCTCTGTCTTTTTGTTTTCTCTCTCTCTTTAAGTCCCATTGATCAATTGATATTCCCAGCATATCCAAGCGCCACTATTATGCTCTCTCTCTCTCTCTCTCTCTCTCTCTCTCTCTCTCTCTCTCTCTCTCTCTCTCTCTCTCTCTCTCTCTCTCTCTCTCTCTCTCTCTCTCTCCTCTCTCTCTCTCTCTCTCTCTCTCTCTCTCTCTCTCTCTCAAAGTATGAAGGACTCGTACAAGACTATAAAGAAGTAAGACGCTGTTAAAAAAACCTTCTTTTTTTTAAGAAGAGAGTTCCAATGTCTATGAAATGAGTTCTTGCCACTCCTTCAGACAAGATGCTCACCAATTGTATTCACCCTGTCAGGCACATCTGAGAAGTGGAATTACATCCCGACCATCCAAAGACAGGACTACAGCTAGGTTCTACGTATGTGGGAAGATGCTGTCTTTGATTGTCTAGATCGAAAGATTCGTCGAAGAAAGTGGGGGTGGGGGTGGGGGGGGATAAAAGAAACTGGTTGGTGACAGATGTAGAGGTATAGAAATTGGGTTTTCAGAAGAAAAAATGTATTCAAATTGCGGAACAAATTTACTCTGTGAAAGGGGTGGGGGTGGAAGGAGAGATTAACGGAAATGTGAAAGTTGTGTGATTGAAAATGGTGAAGATTACGCATCTATTGACAGAGAAGAAATAACCTAGGAAGGGGGTGGGGGTGAGAGGGTGGGATGGGGGAGCTAGGGGGCAGGAAAGGTATATGTAGCTTTTGATTCTGTAAAATGGAGAACATTTGCACGAAAAAGTAGGAATAACCTAGGTTGAAAACTGTTCCAATTCTGCATTTTTGTATCGTTCTGTCTCTGTATGTCTGTATGTCTGTCTGCAGTTGCCTCTCTGTTTCAGTTTCCCGTCTCTTTCTCAATGTCTCTGACTGTCCTTTTAATTGTCTTTAAATCTGGCAGGCAACATCTGAGAAATCGAATTACATCCCAACCATCCAAAGACAAGGGGCTACTAGATTCTGCGTGTGAAAAGGAAGAAGAAAAAACCCCACGGTGTGGTGTAAATGGAAATGTAGAGCCCAAGGGAGTGGGGCCAGAACACATACACTGGTCAAAATTTGCTAAGGGTAGACTTTTATAACCTTGATTGCTAAAAGGCGGTGTCATTGTAAGCAATAAAAATTGTATGACCGGAAAAAGCAACCATCCGTGAACACATGAAAATAAAAAATTCCCTTCATTCGGTTGTTTTATGCATTGTGAAGGGGTATCACAAACGTTCCTTGATGTAAGCCAATAAAATCATTATCAGACCTTGTTTTCTATCAACATGTGAAGACGACGACATGTTAATTAAACTGAACAAGAAAAAAAGTAATGGCTTTATGTTTATATTTGATGATTTTGTATGCTTTAGATAATATCCTTAGCAAATTTTGAGCAGCATATAATATAGGGGAAGACGGGGTAAAAAGCGCATGGGCGGGTAAGAAGCCCACCCCAATTATCTCATGAAATGAAGAAAATTTCAGTCAAATTTGCCCATGAGACGAATGCTAGACATTAACGCTCGTCTCATGGGCAAAATGAGACTGAAATTTGCTTCATTTCATGAGATAATTGGGGTGGGCAGCATTCGTCTCATGGGCAAATTTGACTGAAATTTTCTTCATTTCATGAGATAATTGGGGTGGGCTTCTTACCCGCCCATGCGCTTTTTACCCCGTCTTCCCCTATTATTCAACTATCGTAACAAGTTTGCACGGTGAAATCGAGGAGCAAAGAGTAGCGAAGTTTCGGGAGAAGAGGGATCGAAAACTGTGTCGCTTATGCAACTTTGATGAGGGGGGGGGAGTTGGAATGTGGGGTATAACTTTTGATTTTAAACAAATGAGGACATTTGATGGAATTCATAGCGGTCACCACGGTTTGAGAACCTTTAAATTATGCATTCCTGTCTCTTTCAGTCTGTTTCTTTGTTTCTGCCAAAAGAGTTATAGCAAGGGAAACAACTCTCACTCCTTTGACTGGGTACAAAAAGGGGGATTTTCTTTCTTTCTTTCTAATTATGTATCGATAATTCTGATCGCTTCTCGGCCTTTTGGCTGAGACAGTGATTCAGGAACATACATTTTTGTTTATTCCATGGTTGGATTGTTCAGCCCGTCGTACATGGCGAA
>CM065680.1:41325214-41367714 GCA_017654935.2 Phymorhynchus buccinoides | reverse complement strand
TGTTTAATTTTATCTTCATGGAGTTGGACTTTATTTTTTTTAAATGTGCCTCTATTTCAATTTTGCTCTTAACTTGCGTTACACATGCAAATTTTGACATTTCTCTGGTAAAAGAGACTGTTTATTTTATCTATTGCTCTCTTTCTCTCTCTCTCTCTCTCTCCCTCTCTCTCTCTCGCTCTCTCCCTCTATCTCTCTCTCTCTCTCCCCCTCTCTCTCATCATTTTTTTGTCGATTTTACTTCTTTTGTCTATTGCTATGTCCATTGTTCGTTTGGTTTGTTGTGACTTTCTTTTAAAAAATGTATTGCTTGTATTTCCTGGTAAAATTCCGCCAATGTTTATACTGTGTAATTCGTTTTGAACTGAGCACGCCATAAGCTCTGCTTGTTGCTGCTTCAGTTATGTCATAGTTGTTCATGTTGATTTGGAAAATAAAACATTTAAACCAGAGAGAGAGAGAGAGAGCAAGAAAGAGAGAGGGAGAGGGAGAGGGCGAGAAAGAGAGAGAGAGAGAGAGAGAGAGAGAGAGAGAGAGAGAGAGAGAGAGAGAGAGAGAGAGAGAGAGAGAGAGAGAGAGAGAGAGAGAGAGAGAGAGAGAGAGAGAGAGAGAGAGAGAGAGAGAGAGAGAGAGAGAGAGAGAGAGAGAGAGAGAGAGAGAGAGAGATCGTGTTTAAAGATACACTGACCCACCACGATTAAGTCCCTTGTTCTTTTTTTGGGTAGCTGTGACCCACATACAAATGCCCCCAACTTCAAATTGAGGCTGCTTTTTAAAATGTTTTGGTTTGAATTTGGGGGCATCTGAATGGGAGTTAAACCTGGTCAAAACAAGATTTCTTACCAGCTATAAGAGACACGCGAAACACGTGATTTTGACACGCGATCTGGTGGGTCTTTAAATACACGTAGCCTATACAGTACCTTAGAATCAAATCAAAAACCGCAATATCACGGCATATTTGAAACACTAACAGGTTTTCTCATTATATCATCTCACTTTTGTTTTGGGTTTACAAGACTGCTATATTAAAATGCCTCTTTGTTGGCGTTCAACCAATTCGATACTCAAAAACCGCAATATCACGGCATATTTGAAACACTAACAGGTTTTCTCATTATATCATAACTCACTTTTGTTTTGGGTTTACAAGACTGCTATATTAAAATGCCTTTGTTGGCGTTCAACCAATTCGATACTTCTTTGTTGCAGATACCAGCACCCCAGAGCGCACTAACAGTACGACAGCCATGATAGGCCCACCTATGAGTCGACTGCATCTCCTACCTTCCATACTGCTCATGGCGATTTGGACCATCAAGGTGATGCCACAAGGTGCCGGATGGCCTTGCCCCGAGCCATGCACGTGCCGGGAGGATCACGTGGACAAAGTGGGGCGGGCCTACGCTGTGCTGTGCTCCAACCAAAAACTGGTACGCGTCCCCGACTTGTCCCCTCTCGTCCCGGTCAATATTTCTGTGATGCTGAAGTTCGATTACTGTGATCTGAGAGAAGTGCTTCGGGAGGATTTCCCACCAGGACTCAAGCTAGCCATCCTCCATCTCAAGGGAAACTCGGCACTCAGGCTGACTCCAGACGTGCTTCACAACGTGCGGGACACGTTGGTGTTGCTGGATTTGCAGGCCATCAACCTGCACTTCAACGAAAGTTTGCTTTTCCTGTCCGGCTGTCGTCACCTTCAAGAGCTCAGCCTCAGCTTCAACAACAAAGGCAATGGCCTCAACGCGCGTGTGACAATCCCTTTATTTAAGGATTTCGGTCTGGTCTCCCTCACCAAGCTGAATCTCTACGACTGCAACATTCGTAGCCTTGCTCCAGATGTGTTTGATGGCGTGGGAGGCCTCGTGGATTTGCATCTAGGGTCTAATTTAATTGGGAAAGTGCCACCAGCTCTCAATCGCCTTTACAATTTGCAAACGCTGGACCTGTCTTCCAACTACATAGATCACTTGTCTAATAGCACTTTTATTAATCTGACACAGTTACAAGAACTGAAACTCCACAGAAACAGTATAGACATTATTGAAGATGGAGCGTTTGCTGGGCTTCATTTTTCCCTGGCCACGTTAGTGATGGACTTCTGTTCTTTGCGAGAGGTGCCCACAGAAGCTTTGCGTCCTCTGACTAATCTGACATCACTTGACTTAACCGGCAATCTCTTCTCCAACGTCGGTCCAGACGCATTTGTAGGATCTTATTGTTTAAATGAGCTGTACATCAGTTCAAAAACTATGACGTATGACAAGCTTATGTTCACTGGACAGAGATTCTGTCTGAAAGATCTGAAAATCAGAAAAGCTGAACTTACCTATGTCCCGTTGGAGCCCATCAAAGACCTGATAAAATTGCAATATCTTTTTCTGGACAAAAACAACATCATGAGGTTGACACGAGATGGGCTGAAGGGAATCACAGCAGCCACCATTTCCTTTTCGGACAACCCTATCCGCAGTGTTGAAAGGGGTGCTTTCAATGGACTCCGCTCCAAAGTCATACTGCTTTTAGAAAGAACTGAAGTGAGTGATCTTAGCTTTATCCTCGATTACCCCAATGATACCTTTGGTTTCTTAAGTTTATATGGATCGCCTATACCGTGTGACTGTGTCCTGTATCGCATAATGCAAATGGGATCTGAAAACTTTCTGTACGGAACCTGCTCCCACGCAGGACAAGGGGTGAACTTGAAGGACCCTAAATTAGAAGGTATTTTGGAAAGAAAATGTAAGCGCTCTTCAAAGCTAGGCCAGCCAACCACAGCTACTTCTGTGAGGTCGCGTACAGTGGAACCGCAAGTTCAAAGAAGACAGAAGCAGAAGGGGAGCAAAAGGCGTCAAGATGCCCGCAAAAAGAACAGACGGAAAAGCAAAGCCGCGCAGAACGTGAGTGGCTCAGGCAATTTAAGATTGGACAAGTTGTGTTTGCTTCTTATTAACGTTGTGTTTAGTAAGGTTAGTATTGGTGTGATAGGATATAAGTGGATGTTGTAAAAAGAAAAAGAAAAAAATCAAAACAATATGGTACTTGAGCAGAAGTACTTTCATTGAATAAACCACAGCTACATTTTCAAAACAATAAGAGTAAGAAATGTATATAATATATAAAGTCAACTCCCATCATGATTTTAATGCATTTATTTCTTTAAAAAATCACTTTTATGCATGATCAATATCCGGTGAAAACAAAAACAATTTATATATTTGTTTTCAATAATATAAAATACAAAATAATCAAAGAAAATAACACATAACTTTTCTAACTTAACTTTTTCGCAACACACTGCTAGAATACTAGCAACGTCTGAGCTTACCGTTACCGACACGCTGCTAGTATTTTAGTAATAGGCAAAATGCCCCTGTGACCGACATTGGTAGTGGCTGCTTTCAACTCATTCAGTTAAACACAAAATGACGAGTTGGTCTCCAAATTTTATATCATTTAAAAGATTAAAGATAAAGATAAATCGCTACACAAAAATAAAGTCACTGCGATTTTCTTGTTTTTTAAGAGAGTTTATTGAAAAGGGCCAAAATCGGGTGCCCTGATGGAATTTCTACTCCTTGACTGCAGTGTCCTGAGGGCACAGGGAACAGCGAGAGGTATCGTGTTGAAAGTGTTAAAATTATAAAAAGGTCCTGAATCATCACAAAAACCAAGCTACCCCACATGGCCGAAAGGCCAAAGAGGGCGTAAAACATTATTTCTTCTTACAAAAACCAAGCCGAAGGACATGCGCGAGGCATTCAATTGGATGCTGACTGAAGTATCACCGCAGGATTCATATGTGTTTCATCATAGAATACTTTCCTCATCAAAATCATTCCGCAGTCTGCCATGTACAGAACATTTGCCAGTCTGGGGCAGGTTACCCAAGCATTGAACATGATGAACTTTGTTAAATTGTAATTTTTATACATGTATATGGTATTTATTCAGCGAGAACATAATTGGTGAGATGTTGTGAAACTCTTACATTGTTGTGATTTTGTTGACCTGTTGCTTTGTATTGATCTGAGCTGCTGCTGATATATAGTGATAATGTTTCGTTAATTATTACCCTAAAATGTAAAAAAAAAAAATCACCTGTTTACGAACAAATGTGTGTGTGTGTGTATGTGTGTGAAAGACAGACAAGGAGAGAATGAAAGAACGAATGAACGAACAAATGTTTAGTTATAGAAGGTAATAGAATAAGCAATTACATGCTTTTTTTTACATCCAGCCCACTTAAGTTTATATGGATCGCAGAGAGAGAGAGAGAGAGAGAGAGAGAGAGAGAGAGAGAGAGAGAGAGAGACTTCAAACTTGTTTATTGAGGGAAAATAATAAGCACACAATGGGCTTGTTTACATCTTGCCCTCCAACAAAAGAAAAACATCATTCCAATAATGAACAAGAAAAACAAAGCATCATACACATTCATACACCCATTCACCGTCCCCACCCCCCAACCTCACACACAACCACAGTATCCACACGAACTAAATGGAATCCTGCAAAAGAGAGAGAGAGAGAGAGAGAGAGAGAGAGAGAGGGAGAGAGAGAGAGAGGAGAGAGAGAGAGAGAGAGAGAGAGAGAGAGAGAGAGAGAGAGAGAGAGAGAGAGAGAGAGAGAGAGAGAGAGTTCAAACTTGTTTATTGAGGGAAAATAATAAGCACACAATGGGCTTGTTTACATCTTGCCCTCCAACAAAAGAAGAAAAAGATTCCAATAATGAACAAGAAAAACAAAGCATCATACACATTCATACACCCATTCACCGTCCCCACCCCCCAACCTCACACACAACCACAGTATCCACATGAACTAAATAGAATCCCTCAAGAGAGAGAGAGAGAGAGAGAGAGAGAGAGAGAGAGAGAGAGAGAGAGAGAGAGAGAGAGAGAGAGAGAGAGAGGGAGGGAGAGAGAGAGAGAGAGGGAGAGGGAGAGGGAGGGAGAGAGAGAGAGAAGGAGAGAGAGAGAGAAAGAGAGAGAGAGAGAGAGAGGGAGAGAGAGAGAGAGAGAGAGAGATAGATAGAGAGATAGATAGAGAGTTCAAACTTGTTTATTGAGGGAAAATAATAAGCACACAATGGGCATGTTTACATCTTGCCCTCCAACAAAAGAAGAAAAACATCATACACATTCATACACCCATTCACCGTCCCCACCCCCCAACCTCACACACAACCACAGTATCCACATGAACTAAATAGAATCCCGCAAATGAGAGAGAGAGAGCGAGAGAGGGGGGGAGTGGAGGAGACAGAGTGAGACAATTAACGTGTTTGCGACTTCAGTAACATTTTAAACACATTTTATTGAATGAATGTGATATAAAAATTTCCAACAATACACATAATTTGCTTCTGCCTTCATGAACAACATTTCACAGATCACATGCACCGTTGTGCACACACATCTATTATGGCTTTACATTACATTATCTTTGTTAGGCTATACCAGTTTCAGGCATATTTATGCGTGTGTGTGTTTGTTTTCATGTGTATGTATGTATGCCGGAGCCTATATTTGTCATAATATCCTAAAGATGTCTTCGGTTGAATTTTTGTTGATTTTGGAAAAGTCTGTTCACGATAGAAATAGTGGAGACAAAATATTGCATTTACTGAACTGCCCTCGTTATAATATCCAAGATGATTATAAAACTGTAATTGTGGTAATCCTATATCAGTACATCATTTGTTAAAAGAATGCCCAATTTTAACATTACTTTATAGAAAAAAGTCTATTGACTTGGTGAATTATGAGAATGACGGTCAAATATTATCCAGCCCTGTCATCTTGGATATTGCTACTGTTATAGCAAATTCTGAGATTGCCAAATTGTTATTATTTTTTGGCGCTTTGTTACTAGAAATTGTTGTATTTTATGCATTAGTTTTGTTAATTAGCAACATGTTTTAGATTTTTGTTTCTTGTGTCTAAATATCACCATTGGTGAAAAGACGTTAAATTAAAGTACTGAACTGAAGCCTATATTTGTTAGGCAAGTTATAAATGTGAGTTCCAATCTGCACAGCCAAAATTGTTGTACTGATCATCAAGAAATTGACAAAAATGTTACACCAGAATGGCACCAATGATCATTAACCCTTTCACAGCCAGCCATCTTTGAGCCAAAAATTCCCATTAAACTTACAGAAAAGATTTCATCTGCAATATTGTGGGCTTTCTTTGTGGCACATTTAGAATAGGGTTAATCCGTACCTGCTAATAGGGTTAATAGGGTTAATCCTTACCTGCCCAATTTAGGAACTCATTATCATTGAACACTACACTGTGATTTCGAGAGTTTTAATGACACGAGTGTTAAATCATCGTGGTGCAAACATATGACACTGGTGGTGAAAGGGTTAACTCAATCTACAATCAATATTAAATCCTTCAACAGGTAATGCTTTTCCAAGATGAATCAAGCAGAAGATCACATTATTTAGTTGGATAAAAAAAGAGAGATAAATATGGTCAGTTCCCGTTATCTCTGTCTTTCTCTCTACACAGTCACATGGGTGCTCTTGGGAAATTAAAAAAAATCCTGCAAGGCAAGGGTCCAGGGGCCGCCCAGTTAACTCGACTTAACCCTTTCACTGCCAAAGTCGCATTTTAGCACCACAGTGATTTAATACCTATGTCACTAAAAGGCATCAAATTGGGGTCTATTATCCAAAGACCCTATTGTCTTAGTTTTGGAAAGTAAGGGTAGACCTTATTTTATGTATGTCACAAAAGAATCCCCAATACTGCAGATGGATTTTGTTCTCTATCCTGGTAAAGACATGTAAATATTTATTTGTATTCATTTCTTTTATATTCTATACATGCGAGAAACTGACAAAACGTTTATAAATAGGAAATTTGCTGTTTCTAAAATTCTCATAATCCGGCGACGCCGGCTCCAAGCAATAAAAAAAATCCTGCATTTCAGGACATCTTGCAGTCATCAATGAAAAACAAACTTACTATGGGTATCATATTTTAACCCTTTCACCGCCAGCCATATTTTAGCAAAACATTTCCATTAAATGTACCTGGGTAGAGAACAAAATCCATCTGCAGTATTGGGGATTCTTCTGTGACATATATATGAAATAAGGTCTATCCTTACTTCCCAAAACTATGACAATAGGGTATTTGGATAATAGACCCCAATTTGATGCCTTTTAGCGACATAGGTGTTAAATCACTGTGGTGCTAAAATGCGACTTCGGCGGTGAAAGGGTTAATGGACTATTAAGGCAGTATGTGTTTACCTGACAGAGACCCCTGCGCCTAATAATATGGCTAAGAATATATATAATAATTACTGTTACAAAAGCAGAATTTTGTTTAAAAATGTGAGAATGAGGGGTGGGCTTATAACGATGGAGCATCCAAAAGTCAGAAAAATATGGTACATTCTGCTTGAACTCATCTTGTTTAATATTAATAATACAAAGACTCATTTTACCCAAACACCATGCCATTTTCTTCAACAAATATGATTATGATTATTTACAAACAAATCAAGTACAATGTGTGCTTTATCCCAAAAAAATCCACATATTCACAGAATTTGCCCTTTTCAACATAGCTAAAAGATGCACATTTTTTTTATACACACTGCAACATTTCCAGCAGAAAAAAAAAATCCTTTGAAAATCACATTTCTAGAGTATCATTATAAACGTAACAGCAGGAACAAAAACTGCACATGATCCATGGCCATCATCTCTGAGGATCCGAGTGTCAAGAACTCTTCAAGTTCAAGCTTAATATTCACCCTTGTTCAGATCTGAATAAAGTAAAAGCGTTCTGAGATAAATGTATAAAACGTAAAACTGTATTCACATATTTTGTTGGCTTTTATCTATGGCTGGACATTAGCCTGTAGTAGGGGCCAATAGTAAGTGAGAGCCGTACTATAAATGACTTTCAACACCATTGGAGTATCATAGCTGTTGCTCGTCTGTCGTTTTTGACAGTGAGTGCCAGACAGCAGAGGGGGCGGATACTATTCTAGCGGGCTGGGTGAGAATTAGTTTATAGTGGAGATGTCTTGCCCAGGGTACATCCCCACTCTCTCGGCCAAAGGGATTCGAGGACGAGAGTTGGCGTTGCGGAAGGTCCCCAAAGGCCAACCAATCCTTTCGGCTGCAGCACCAGAGCCGGTGCAAGGGCCCCCTCGTTCGAGAGTCATAGTCTTCCATGAAAGACTAAGCTGTTAAGCATGATATACCAATATTGTAGAGTATCATTTATAGTACATAGGCATGGGAATTGTCAGAGACAAAAAACTCTGAAAAGCCCCCCAATTGAAGTATTTAGTAACAAAAACGAAGTATTTAGTAACAATTTCAAAAAATAAATCGCGGAAATCCGCGAATTCGCGGACAATTCCCATGCCTGAGTACAGCTCTCATTTAGTATTGGCCCTTTCCACAGGCTAATGTCAACCAGTGATAAAAGCCATTTGAGTAAAGGGTCTAAGTAGCATGGTGCAGTTTAGTCCTTTGTGGAAGACTATGACTCTCAAACTAGGGGGCATTGGCACTGGCTCAAGTGATGCAGCGCAGACAAAGGGATTGGATAGCCTTTGGGGAACTTTCTGAACACCATTCTACCCTCAAATCCCTTTGGCTGAGAATGGGGATGTACCTTGGGCAAGGCTCACCCTCCATAAACAACCCACCAGAATCGCAGCTGCCCCCTCTGTTATCTAGCTGTCATAGTCGGAAATGACAGACTGCCAAACATGTATACACATTCATACAATTCAACCATCTCCAAAGGAGTAGTAAGATTATAATCTCAAGTTCTCAACCCCCAAAAAGCAAATATTATGCACAAAATAATTTGTTAAAGCAATTAACATGAAAAAAGCATGAAAATGTCTCATAATATCTAAAAAAATATGAATATCTTAAGTCCATCGATAATTTTTTTTAAAAGCATTTTTTTTTAATGTTCCGAACTCTTTGCCTTCACAGTCACAATAGTGAGCAATCACAACTTTTATAACTTTATTAAAACAGAAGATGGAGTGGAAGAAAGGGTTGGGTTTTTTTGTTAAAAGAGGAAAAGGTTATTACAACTGTTCATCAGCACAGCACAAAAAAACATAACCTCAAAGCACTTTCACAGCTATCGCCTCAACAGCACTTAATCACAGGTTTCAAGAGTCCAGTTGCTTCTCAAACACCTCCAAAGAATTGGTGGGGGCTGAGCAGGCAAAGTTCTGACAGACGTAGGCTGTGGCTTTGCCTTCCAGCATCTCCAGGGATGGGAGTATGCCCACCTGCTCGTAGAGGAACCCCTGCTTTGTTCCGTCAGCCAGGAGCAGCACCTTGTTGGGGAGGAAGCGGTGGTGGACCGCTTTCAACATGGCTTGGGTGTCGTCAGCGTCCGGTGAGCCGACGATGATAATCTGGGGAATGGTCATTGACGGAGAAAGTTAGAAAGGAAAATTATGTGTGTTACACTTATAACTAATAGAGTGAGTGGGAGAGAGAGAGAAAAAGACAGAGAGAGAGAGAGAGAGTGTGTGTGTGTGTGTGTGTGTGTGTGTGTGTGTGTGTTTGTGTACATGTGTATGCCTGTGTGTGAGAGAGAAAGTGAGTGAGTATGTGTGTGTTGAGCATGCAAGAGTGCCCATGTGCCTGCTTGTGTGTGTGTGGGTATGAAATGGTGTGTGTGTGTGTGTGTTTTGTAGTCAATAATTATGCTGTTTCCTTACACACATCTGATATGATACATACTCGCATAATAATCTGCACGCCTGCTTGTAAATATGAGAAACTTCAATTTGTTGGGGTGCAGGGCAGAATGAGTTACGGGTCAGAAAAAAAAAAGAATAGGATGAAACTCAGTCTCCACAGTTAGTGTTCTTTGCGTCTCCCTGGAGTTTTCTCCAGAGTTATTGTTCTTTTAAATTATTCTTTTACAGAACACCACATAAAAATCAAAAGATACAAAAATAATTATGTGCGTTCAGGTGTTGGTGAGCCTTTACACTTAAGGAAATTAATCTTGATTATAAAAAAACATTTGGACTTCCCTGGTATTGCAGTACCTCCAAGATCGTCCCACATGTACATGGTCCAGGTCAGAGGATGTTAAACAGACTTTCATTCATGAGTCTTTATCGAATAGAAATTTCTCTTTCTTACTGTTCTTAGGAAGACGCAAAGGGGTGTAATAATAGGCATGTCGTCAGATTCAATGGTTCTAGGACAACTCCCCCCTGGATAACCCCTTCCTGGACATTTCCCCCTAGGATAATCCCCCCCCCCCCCCCCCCCCCCCCCCCCCCCCCCAACCCCTCGGACATGTGTATTTACATGGTACTCCAAATGCTATTATTTTCAGTTTTCTCTTATACAGAATGTGTGTGTCTGTGTGTGCACGCGCGCGTGTGTGAGGTGCAGTACTCGCATGCTTTCTTTTCATAAATACAGATTCTCTCTCTCTCTGTCTCTCTCTTTGAGTGTGAGGTTGGGGGCGGATTGTCCTGAGGGGGGGGGGGGGGGGAAATTGTCCTAGGAAAAAATTGTCCCGGGGGGAATTTTCGCAGGGGGGGGGGGGTTGTTCGGAGGGGAATCATCCAGGGAGGGGGGATTGTCCCGACACGAGATTCCATGCACGCGCGTTACCTGCTTTGGGGACTGCAGGAGGAACGCCAGCCCACAGACCAGCTCTGGCAGGGCGACGGGCATGGAGGTGAGGTACTTGGTGAACAGCCGCAGGATGCGCTCCGCCTTCTGCCTCAAGGCGGGCTGGTCCAGGCACGAAGCCTGCCGCAGCAGGTTCATGCAGGAAACCGAGTTGGGGCTGGGTTCGGCGCCGTCCTGAACTACGAGGAGAAAAAGAGAGGTCACAACACAATTATGGATTGCAACACACACTTTCACACACACACAGCTTGCACACACACACAAACACACACACAACTATTCCAGAAGCAACAAGATGCAGCTCTTACTATTTGAATGAGACTAAGATGAAAGCAGGATTACAAGCATGCTGCACACAATTTTTACATTCTTTCAACCTCAGGAAAATGGTAGGGCCCCCTTTCTGACAGTTGAAACATCCTCCAAACAGTCAAAAAGTAAAAATTCAAGTATGTAATGATGCACATAATTCTTACATTCTTTCAACCTCGGGAAAATGGAAGGGCCCCCATTCTGACTGCTGAAACATCCTCCAAACAGTCAAAAAGTAAAACTTCAAGTATGTAATGATGCACACAATTCTTACATTCTTTCAACCTCGGGAAAATGGAAGGGCCCCCATTCTGACTGCTGAAACATCCTCCAAACAGTCGAAAAGCAATAATTCAAGTATGTAATGATGCACACAATTCTTACATTCTTTCATCCTCAAGAAAAATGGAGGGGTCCCCTTTCTAACAGCTAGAATATTACAAACAGTCAGAAAGTAATAATTCCAACATGTAAAGTTTTGCACACAAATCATACATTCTTTCATCCTCAAGAAAAATTGAGAGGTCCCCGTTCTGACAGCTGGATTATCTTACAAATAGTCAGAAAGTAATAATTCCAACATGTAAAGTCGCAATTTAGAGAGAAAGGTGGCAGAGTGGTTAAGATGTTCGCCTGCCAAATGTAATGCGTGACTGCAGCGTGAGTGACCCGGGTTCGAATCCTGACCTTGCCCTTTCTTTCTAGTTTGACAGGAAAATCAAACTGAACGTCCAGTCCTTCAGATGGGGACTTAAAGCTAGTCTGACCCGTGCGCTTTACGCACATAAAAATCCCACGGCAGTTGAAAGTCGGTGAGCCAAATTGACAGCTAGGTTTTCCAAGTGTGCCCACACCCCCTACTCACCCTGTGCCCCCCCCCCCCCCCCCCCAAAAAAAAGGGTAGGCGCTGCACTTGCGGCGACGCTCTCTCCAGTGGAGAGCAGCCCAGATTTCACAGAGATAAGTCTCTGTGACTAGAATATACCAAATACAAAAAATATCAATTCATACATTCTTTCATCCTCATGACAATGGAGGGGTCCCCGTTCTGACTGCTGAAGTACCCTCCGCCTTCCTCATCCCAGAAGAGCTGGTCTTGCTTGGCCTGGAGCTTCTGGCACCATTCCAGCCACCTGGGGTCCAGGCTGGCTTCATACAGATCCAGCAGCCCCCTTATGACAAAGGCGTAGTCCTCCACAAAACCCTCAATGGGCTGTGACCTGCATGATAAAACGAACAAATAATAGAAAAGTACATACACGTAATCTTCACATCCAAGGCCATGTCGATGGCTTGGAGTCAAAACGGACTAACTCTAAAAGGCGTGTTTCGAGAAAAACGCTGCTAAAGTTCTGAAAAATTCCTGTAAAAATTCTAAGCTTCGAAATTACATGAATTTTGGAGTGTTCATGCATTGGGGTTGATTCCAATTTTTTTTATGAGTATACAGATATAAAATACTGTCAAAAGAGTCCATGTGAAGTTAGACCACTAATATTTTCCTTACTATTTTCAATCTGTTTCGCACACATAGGGAGTCAGTAAGAAGCAAGGCACACATCTCAAAAGAAAAGTACACAAATTAACACTCTCACATGGACTCCTCCTCCCCCCCACCCACCCCCTCTCTCTCAATATAAATTTCAGCGAGTCCAAACATCCCAAAAACGAAAAACAAGTACTGTGCTTAGGGGACAAATCTATGATCGATCAACAGAAGAAAAAGAAGGTCCTATTTGTCCATCTCGCATCATCAACATTGCAATAAAAACACATTCAGAAATGGAAATTATCTCCAAAGGGCAAATTGTATTTATTGTGCCAGTGGTTTGGAGACTTTATGAACTCGTTATGACATAAGGGCCTGCTACACTACATACAATCCACTGTCAATACGATGCGATTGTGACAATGTGAATCATGATTCACGTGAAATTCATGTATTGGGTCTACTTGAGTATACAGAGCGAAAGTAGTAGAATTATCTTTAGACGGAAGTATTTCACGTGAATCATGACTCACATCATCACAATCTGTCGCATTGACAGTGAATCGTAAGGAGTGTAACAGGCCCTATATACAGACAAGATAGAACACCTCATTACAACATCTACAGACAAGATGAAACACTGTTCAGCTCTCATAGTAATAGGACAAAAGAGATTACTCATCAGGTTTCCAACCTAAGGGAAACAACTGTGTGGTTAAAAAAGCTCACTACCCACACGCATGTTCTCCCTTCCATTGACACAACTAAAAGTATTTTCAAACACTAATTTCTGCAATCTAGGAAATTATTATCTTATCCCGGATGGGCATGCTACTCTATTTTAGAGACAAGCTCCAGGGTGCAGGAGAAAGGAAAGAAGATGCTTCATGTGGCATGGCATTTCTGCAATCTAGGAAATTATCATCTTATCCCGGATGGGCATGCTACTCTATTTTAGAGACAAGCTCCAGGGTGCAGGAGAAAGGAAAGAAGATGCTATTATAGGTTTCAACAGCACACATGTGTACGTCTGCTTCAGTCAAGGTTTCTTGCTCAACACACAAACTCATGCCCTACGTCGCTCAAAACAAGTTTCCATGGCAAAACATTTCTGCTGTTTTTTCTTGAACACAGGTTTTTATCTGTGTAAGGGCATGTACACACTTACTTTTTCCTTCTTTCTTTTACTTATTAACCCATCAATCAATCAATCAAATAAATCAATTTATTGTCTTCAAACAGAAGAAAGTTGTTGCCCAGCTGGCACATAAAATACAGAATAAATAATAAAAAACGTTTCATTAACTGGTCAGTTACACAACATACATTAACGACAATTCTACACAAACAATAGGCACACATAGATAAAATGGAAACAATTAAAGTTACCAGGAGCACACACACACACACAAAGCTAAAACTAATAAAGATAGTCCTTTAGTTAAAAGCACTATTCATAAATTAAAAGCGAACGGTAAGATTAACTTGCATAAATACAGAAAGGATAATACTATAGATGCCTTGGTATCACAAGTCAATTAATCATAAAAGGGGAATAAGTACAAAACCAAATACAAACAGCGTTTCCATACGGAACTTCCGCGTATCTGTGTACGCGCGCTCACTTTGGTTTCTACCGCAAATCACACTTATATGCCTATGTTTCATCCCCAACACAAACTTTACATCTATATTACTTCAAAGGTTCTTCGTCTTTCCTGGACACACACTTACACCTGAGTCACCCCGCCGTCCAGCCCAGTGTAGCAGCTTCGCAGCAGCGTGTTATCCTCCTCGCGGTACATGTGGTTCTGCAGAAAGCAAGCAGCCTTCACCGCCCGCTCCGTCAGAGCCGCTTCGCCCAGCACCTGACCCCCTCGTGCCATCCCAGAGATCATCAAACCTGTGCAGGGGAAAAACATTAAAGGTAAAGATCTCAAACACTTTTTTCTTCTTTTTCATTTGCGTTCCCATGCCATACGGCCATAGAATGGGTGAGGTATGTTTGTGTCTGGTTTTCAGTTTTCACTGGTCTCCCCGCTGCATTCAATCGACGTGACACGTTCCAATTTCAGAGGAGTTAAAACACCTTTAGAATTAGTGCTACGTTACTCTTGCACTAGCAAAAGAAAGAAAAAAGATTGGCCTTGGAAAGTAGGATGAATACTCTAGCTCTCTTAGTCCTTATCGACAGACTGGATTTAATGTCATGGTACATGACTGTTGCTCCCAAAATAGGGCTTTGTACAAAATGATGTTCTGCATCCTCTGACCTATAACCTAATGCATAATGTTAAATTCCACTTTGCTGTTTGAGAGCATGAAACTTTGAGAGCTAGACAGACGCACACACACACATACATACGCACACACACAAACACATACCACCACCACCACCACCAAACACCAAGACAGAAAAAAGAGCCAGCACAAACAAAAAAGGCAATGCAAACAAACACATGACAAACCAGGAACTGGCGTTGAAATGAATAGGTTCTGTATGAACTGTATGGATAATGCCATTGGAATACTCAAAAGCTTTTCTAAAAAAAACATAAATTTTTATTTTATTTTAAATAACATGTACCGTATTTTTCGGACTATAGGGTGATGCTTTTTTCCTACACCGAGACCCCTGCACCTTATACATTTTGTGTAAAATTTGGGGGGTGCGCCTTATAATCAGGTACACCTTATAGTCCGAAAAATATGGTAAGCAAATTGACAACAACATAACAACCACAAAACAAACAAAGAGTAAAGCCAACCGTTCCACGCAGAGATCATCTTGTTGTCCAGATGGGGTTTGGGCCTCTGCAGCCTCTGGTCGAACAAGAGTTGTCGACACTTTTGCAAGGCAGCATCCACCACCTGCGGCTGCAGGTGGAATTCACTGGCTGTCTGCTCCACACTGCCGGAAGTCATTAGCACATTCTGGCGCTTCAGTTCCTCGTGAGGATCCTGGCATAAAGAGAGAAAGGTGAGATTGAGTGAATGAGTGAGTGTAGGTGGGTGTAGGTGTGTGTGTGTGTGTGTGTGTGCGTGTGCGTGTGTGTGTGTGTGTGTGTGTGTGTGTGTGTGTGTGTTGATGTGCGTGCATGCATGCATGTGTAAGTATATCAATAAATTCATTGTGACGCACTATGTAAAATGACGTATGATAGTTGCTCAATTTTGTGCACATGCTGCAAACTACAAGCCATAAAATGTCGCCCATGAAAGGGAGATAATAAACAAATTGAAAGAATTTAAATAATATACATATAGGGAGATAATAAAAAAAATTGAAAGAATTAAAAAAATCAGCAAAATGAATTATTTCATATTTAGATGCATTATCCTGTTTGGAAATAACTGTCATTAAAGCAATCAGTAAAAAAAATATACAGGCTTTAACAAAATCCACTTCCACAGGTTGATCTGAAGAACCAAACCTTTGCCCAAGTTCACATTTTACAACTCACAATGTAGCACTGACCTCAGGTACAGCTTTAATCTACATTATGTCTATCACTCTATGGTTAATTAATTCAAGCTTCAAAAGGCCTTGCATGAAATGATGATGTAACTTAAAAAAAAAAGTGACAATAATGGTTGGGGCTGTGCCGGTCTGGGCTTTTCTCTTGGGACTGCTACAGTAGCCAGATTGGCCTTACCCAAGTCATGAGACCTCTATTTTTAAATTCTTTGTTTTCCTGTTGATTTTTAGTTCTGTTTATTTTCCTTCCTGCCTCAACGCACAATGCTGTGTAAGTGTCCGGAGAGACAGCTCAGATTTCTCAGACATTTACCTATCTTCTTTAAACATTCACCTGTCTTCGGTTCTTATCTTCGGTAAACAGTGACTCACCTGTAAAGGATCGACGTTGCCCTCTTTCTTGCAGTCGTAGTGGTGGCAGAAGAGCTCAGCCAGGGTGGGCCCTTCCTTCCCGCCCTCCTCCACCCTACCCTGGAGAAGGGCGTGCAGTTCTTCCCAGGTCCAGGTGCAGAACGCCCCCTCCTTCTTCTCCTTGGAGCTGGCCGTCGGCAGGGAGTCCGCATCCTCGGCGCTGTAGAACCCACCTTCCTGTTCCATATTATAAAACAAAGTATTTTTTCTTTAGATTCTATACACCCTACATCTTACCAATCACAAAAAAAAGTAACCCCAAATTAAGAGACATTTACTGAATAAAATTAATGTTTCGGGTGCAGACTGTCTTCAAGAATAGATGTAAAGAATGCATAACAGAAAGGCTGGACCCGAAATAACAGTACTTTAACAGAGCTTCAGATTGTTGGTGCGCCCACGTCATTGACCCGTTCTTTTTAACCCCTTCACTGCAAACAACGTATATATACGTCTCCGCTAAGTAGCGATATTGCCGCGTTAAAAAATTGCGCTGCAAGCGCATGCGCAAGTAGTAGGCGGCAGCGAAGGGGTTAATAATGGCACATGTCAACACCTTGTCAATTGCCCTTAGGGCACTTCCCATTCCATGAAAACTCCGTTTTGGCTTTTTCCAAAGGTATCTTGCTGGCCTCTAGTCGTTTTGCTAGATAAACTGTCTTTACTTTCTACACAGACACATGTGTGCACCCACAAAAATAATTACGCCACATAAGTGGCCCATCATTTTGAAAATTGACCCCTCATTTTGTGCAGCCATGGGTCATATGACCCATGACGTCTGTAAACAATCTGAAGATCTGCTTTAATTTTGTAGTTTTCTTTTAGTATGGGGTTACTTTACAACATACAATTCTACAATTCTTCCTGGGATTTAAATTTTAAGAAAAAAAAAAAGATCGAAAAAAAGACATTCTAGTCATTAACTTTTGTTAAAGCTTTTTATTTAGATTTACAATACTGCAATGATGTTATTCACAATGTACCTTAGTCATCAAGCTTCTATGTTTCTTTTTCTTTTCTTTATTGATTATTTATTTTTTCTTATGTCTATTTAATTTTCTTACATAGCTTTCACTCAAAAACTTTCTCTTCCCCTATTCTCCATAAAAGTTCCAAGGGGTTTACACAGGCTGATCTCACACTCATCATTTTATGACAAGGATTATAATTTTTTTTCAACCCAGCTTTATGCTTCTATATCCATTAGTAAATACAAGCCCAAAATGTGTACGGTACATACATCTGATTCCTGATTTTAAATTATTCATAAGGTTTGCAATCAAAAATTTATTCCTGTTAAGAAACGGTTTCAGTCATAGACACACACACATTAAAGTCCATAGTTGGTGTTCGACAAAGGTCATCTGAAATATTACCAGGCTATAATTATTGTGGACGTTTTTTTGGTTTTTTTTATAAAAATTAAAGTCCTAACACTGCCAATTCAACAAGATGTGTGGTGTGCGAGAAATGTCAAGATCATTTGCAATCAAACCAATACAGTTTTAAACTAACCGTGAGTCAGTTTACTTACCGGATGACTCAAGTCTCTGTTAACGTACTGAAAAATATCTCTGGCTATGTCTGCAAACACTTCCTCTTTAGAGATCTGAAAGGGAAAAGAATGATACATACAACACATTGCCAGCACCTTTCGCAAACTGCTACACATTTATGAACAAAATCTCACTTTTAGCAGAGAAAAGAAAGAAAGAAAGAACAAGACACAGAAAGAACAAGACACAGATACCAAAACAAGATCTGATAATGATAAAAATCACACAGCTCTGTATCAGTTATCTTGACATAATAGCAACCTGGCACTTCCAATCCTATATAATTCAGTACAGCTATGATGAAAATGATGGTATGAATAAATCTTACCATTTGAATTGATAAGAGTTACAACCATCAACACACAAACAGATGCACAAAACTTAAATCACATCATATAATAAAAAGCCAAGTGTCCGTGTGTGTGTCTGTCTGTCTGAAACACAAAATGGGCCTTATAACTCCGCTGTTTTTCGACCAAATCGCTTCAAATTTGCTGTAAGCCCTAACGGGGCGATGGCAACACCAACCGAGGCGGCAGTGTCATTTGCGCGGTTTGGCGCGGTTTTGGCGTATCTCCGATATTTCTGGACGGATTGCCTTCGAATTTGGAAGGTAGATGACCGGGGATGGTGACTATCGATGTGCTAAACCGGAAGTGAATCGATTCATAAACACGCGCGATATGCGCCGCTTCACCTTTTCACAAATAACTCCGCCGTTTCTTTACCGAATCACTTCAAATTTGCTGTCAGGCTTGCTGTGCCTTGCAGCAAATTTGAAGAGAATCGGGAGAGCGTGTCACTCTCAGAGCAGCGCCAACAGGAAACGGGGCCTTATAACTCCGCCGTTTCTTAACCAAATCGCTTCAAATTTGCTGTACTCAGCGTTACCAGTACTTGGCGTTACCGTTACTAGGCGTTACCGTTACTAGGGAGAGCGCATCACTCTCAGAGCAGCGCCAACGGGAAACGGCGCCTTATAACTCCGCCTTTTCTTAACCGAATCGCCTCAAATTTGCTGTACTCAGTGTTACCAGTACTTGGCATTACCGTTACTAGGGAGAGCATGTCACTCTCAGAGCAGCGCCAACGGGAAACAGGGCCTTATAACTCCGCCGTTTCTTAACCGAATCGCTTCAAATTTGCTGTACTCAGCGTTACCAGTACTCAGCGTTACCAGTACTTGGCGTTACCGTTACTAGGCATTACCGGTACTCGGCGTTGCGCTAGTGATTTGAATAATGTAAGCCCTCAAACAAAACTATTCATTCACCCAAAATTAAGTGCTTTTTATTTACAAAAACAACAGGTTAACTCTTCTAGTTCCATGTATTTTTTTGACGTTCTTGGTTGTCCGTTGCATCTCAACCAACAAGAGGGGAGTAACTCATTTTTTCTTCAAGTGCTGATGCATTGTTTTAATGGAAGAAAGTCACATACGCTGTTAAAATAAGCAAACATTTGGCAGGGTACATGGCAGTGAATGTCTTTGCATTTGGTGGGAGTGTAGAGTGATGTCTTGGGCGAATGCATTCGCCCATGGTGCTAGAAAAGTTAAACACTTGCGTTTATGCAACGACACAAAGAGACACTGCCTTCAAGTTTTTAACCCCCTGACTGCCACCAACGTATCACATACTGACCTGATGACATCACTCATGATGTCATCATATGAAGAGGAATAACCATGACATTATGGCTTTTGCTCTAACACAGTCAAGAGAGTTATATTATCCCCATACCATTTTGTCAGATTGGCTCTATCAGTTGTCTTTTTCATGGCATGATTTGCACAATGATTTTTTCTTTAGTTTTGTTTGGCAGTCAAGGGGTTTTAAACAAACTAGATAGTCTTTGGTCTGTAGAAGTGAGCTAATAAATCTGTTCACTAAGATTTACATGCAAACAATAATCATAAAAAAGATACACATGTAGGTATGAACAGCAAAGGAAAGGGGGGGGGGGGAGGTGAAGAAAGAAAACGAGGAACAAGAATGCATGGTCAGAGACCTGTCTGATACAGATACCTGATAGGCATCCAAATAGCTAACAGCCAGCTGGCCCTGGTCGTACAACATTTTCTCAAAGTGCGGCACCTGCCATATCCGGTCTGTAGAGTATCTGTGAAAACCCTTGGTGAACACAGGAAAAGAGGAAACTGGATTTTAAATTATATCCAACCTAATAGAGTGGAATCTCCCTTATAAGACCTCCCATTATAAGATTCCCTCCCACATAAGACCTACTTCTCTAAGACATTGCCTTTATTTGTAAGTATTAGAATTACCTCTCTTATAAGACCCCTCCCAGTCCCATATAAAACCTCATTATGGATGATTTTTTAAGGTCTTATAAGTGAGGTTCCACTGTAGTAATCAGAAAGCATGGGTCATGGATTTATAGGTTAAGAGCATTTTTTTTATTTTTTTTTAAAGGATCATGCAAATATCACACTATAAAATGTTCTTAAAAACACTTAATATTGTCTTGTTGATATCGAAAAACAGAAATGAACAGATATCAAAAACAGCACAAACTTCTTATTCTTCTTCGATCGCTCAGACAGTTTCCTGTCAATTATGAGCGCAGATGCATCATGCTGCCGTTATGCGCCTAACTAAGAAATAGTTAGGCCCAGGAAGTCCGACTTCGGATGGAGGAAATCTTTTTGAAAGTGTTTCGTGAAAAAAGGCAGGACATAGTAGATAGTAGATGACAGTAAGCAAAGGGAAAAGGCAGAGTCAAAGCGAGTGACAGATTAGAGGAAGTTACAAGCACAGAATTTCCAGAAGGTGGGAGAACTATTCATACAAAAGACCCCCCAGTATCCCCACGGGGGGAGAAAAAACAACCCAGCACAAACAAGCAAGCTAGAAATAATGACACGCAAAGACAAAAAATAGCAACTTTTCAGTGAAACAGCTTTGTTACTTTTGTCTCCTTACTCTTTAGTTAAACACAGTACACAGCACACAGCAGAACTTACCATATTTTACGGACTATAATGTGCACCTTTTGCATAAGGCAAAATCTTACCCAAATTTCAGATTTTGTTATATTTTATTAGTCATTTTATAAGATGCATGGGGTCTAAGTCTAGTAAAAAAAAAAAGAAGAAAAAGTATCGCCTCATAGTCCGAAAATTACAGTAAAAAACACTAAAATAATAAAGTATTAAGAAATGTTTCATTTTGTATGCTGTACCATTTACTACCTGTGCGATATGATCATGCATGCCTCCTTTGGCCATCATACGTAATGTATGCAGGCACATGTTCAGGGAAGATTTCCCTCGGTCTGTGTCCTTTTCCATGCTGTACAGGCGAAAGAGTGCATTGAAGTTCACTGGAACACACCAAAAAAAATGACTGCATAACACTTGAATGTTTTAAATAAAACGCATAAAACCTTGCTTGAACAAAAACATTCTTAATCAAAATGAAAACAAGCAAACAGAAAAAAAATTATATTAAGCTAATTTTTTTTATAATTATATCAAACTTCATTTTAAATTTTGGGAGACTGATATCAACAAATGAAACTCTGAATTGCAAAATAAGTATTTCTGTTAATGCCCAACATATACATTTTATTTTTGTGATGCAAAACAATTCAACATCAGCTACTTAACCCAGGTACAGCAATAACATGTTTGCTTACTTCATAGCAAACAAAATCAGCCTGGATACAAATTTCAAAATGTCAAGTCATATGACTGATGCAGAAGTAGCCCAAGCTTTCATAAACTTCAAAGAGTCTTTCAAGAAGGATCGCTAACATGTTGCCCCATAGCCTCACAATATCCTATACAGTGGAACCTCCCTTATAAGACCTCCCATTATAAGACTCCCTCCCATATAAGACCTACTTCTCTGAGACATTGCCCTTCTTTGAAAGTGTTAAACTTACCTCCCTTATAAGAGCCCTCCCTTATAAGACCTCATTTTGGATGATTTTTTAAGGTAGGTTCCACTGTACCTGGCTGAGGGAACTTGGGCGCACTTCCAAATCCTCCATACTCCTTGTCGTACGATTCCTCCAGCATGGTGTGTAGTTTGTCAACCACCTCCATGGAAGGCATTTCCGTTCCCCCGTGCTCCACAACGTGAGTCCCACGCTTGAGAGCGTCCAGTATGGCAGTGCCCTGCTCTTCGATTTGAGACCTAGAGTTTTTCCACTGCAAGATGAGGGGACATTGTTTTTCAGAGATGGTTTAGTTGTGGCACCATTGATCTCAGAAATGAAGGCTACACTATAGTAAGCAAAATGATGTCATTATTTAGAAAAAGACAAACCTCTAGAAACGCAAGCAGATGTACTTAGGTTTGTAAGCAAAAATGAAAACAAGAACATGGGGAAAAAAAAAAACACACAAAAAAACACACACACTCTCTTGTTGCACCTTTTCAGCAATAAGCAAAAGTAGAGTTTTGAATCCAGGCCGGCCGTAGTAGCGGTCATCAGGAGGGAAGTAAGTGCCCCTAAATATAGGCTTCACACACAGACACACACACACACTCACCTTTTCAACAATAACAAAGAGGAGTTTTGAATCCGGGCTGGCCGGAGTAGCGGTCATCAGGAGGGAAGTAAGTGCCCCTAAATATAGGCTTCACACACAGACACACACACACCCACCCACAGTCACACACACACACACTCACCTTTTCAACAATAAGCAAGAGGAGTTTTGAATCCGGGCTGGCCGGAGTAGCGGTCATCAGGAGGGAAGTAAGTGCCCCTAAATATAGGCTTCACACACAGACACACACACACACTCACACACACACACACACTCACCTTTTCAACAATAAGCAAGAGGAGTTTTGAATCCGGGCCGGCCGGAGTAGCGGTCATCAGGAAGGAAGTAAGCCCCTAAATATAGGCTTCACACACAGACACACACACACACACTCACAGTCACACACACACACTCACCTTTTCAACAATAAGCAAGAGGAGTTTTGAATCCGGGCCGGCCGGAGTAGCGGTCATCAGGAAGGAAGTGCCCCTAAATATAGGCTTCACACACAGACACACACACACACTCACAGTCACACACACACACTCACCTTTTCAACAATAAGCAAGAGGAGTTTTGAATCCGGGCCGGCCGGAGTAGCGGTCATCAGGAAGGAAGTAAGTGCCCCTAAATATAGGCTTCACACACAGACACACACACACTCACAGTCACACACACACCCTGCACCTTTTCAACAATAAGCAAGAGGAGAGTTTTGAATCCGGGCCGGCCGTAGTAGCGATCATCGGGAGGGAAGTAGGTGCCCCCAAATATAGGTTTGAGGTCAGGGGTCAGCCACACACTCATAGGCCATCCTCCCCCACCACTGGTTGCCTGGTGATGCAAATACGAACATTTTATAAACAAACAAATCTATGTGTGTTATTGGGAGGTGGGGGGGTGTTATTATAGGAGCCCCTAAATATAGGCTTAAGTGCATGAACACATTATTATGTAATCATCCAATAAAAACATCAGCTTTTGGATGCCAAAAGGATAAAAAGATATTTCAGTCTAATTGAATCACCTTACATTCTAAAGTCAATTCTATAGTGCATTATTCATTTTATTGTCACACTATTATGAAGACTGTGACAAAATCAAAAATCCTATTTTCAACAGATATGTGGTATTACAATAATATTTTTAAATGCAAATATTTATCATAGCTGTCTTCGAAGTTATTGCATTTAACCAGTACTTTGTGTCACAATAATTTACTCTGGAACTTAACAAACAAAACAAAACGGTTCCTAGAATAAATAAATGTGACTGATCCTCTCTTAAAAGACATACACACACACACACACACACACACACACACACACACACACACACACACACATACACACATAACACAACAACAACAACAACAAACGATAGAATCAAAATCTTGTCCTGAACAGAAAGCTTCTACATAAATTTCATTAAAACTTGTTGATTTCAGAACAAATTATAAACACACCGACGATATAATCCCTTCGCCGCCAGCCATTTTCCAGCAAAAAAATACCATTAAACTTAACTGAGAAGAGACAAAAAAATCTGCAATATTGGGAATTCCTCTGCAACATATTCAACATTAGGCCTATCCTTACCTCCCCAAATAAAGAAAATAAGGTCTTTGAATAACAGACCCTGATTTGATGCCTTCTAGTGACATGGGTGTTAAACAATTGTGGTGCATAAATGCGACATTGGCGGTGAAAGGGTTAAGAGTAAAACTCCCTGATTACAAGGTTCACATTCACTCACCTGCACAAAACTCATATAAACTCTGTCCACGTCGGGTCTCTCCTCCCTGTCCACTTTGATGCTGACAAAGAACTTGTTCAGCACTTCGCCGATCTCTGGATTCTCAAAGGACTCGCGCTCCATCACGTGGCACCAGTGGCACGTGGAGTAGCCCACGGACAGAAAGATGGGTTTGTCTTCGGCTTTGGCTTTCTGAAAGGCTTCCTCACCCCATGGAAACCTTCCATTCAACAGATAATAATGTCAAATTATGGTACAGTTTGTGAAAAATAAATAAATACAGTGGAGTCCGGGTAAAACGAATTTTAAGGGAACACAGACTCAGTTCGTTGTATCAGGATTTCGTTATACATGTACATGTACAATGTATGTTGAAAACAAAAACAGTTCAAACACTCACCAATGATAACCGAAAACATAAACTTGACCAGTTTGGATCGTCTGTCTTAATCACGGGATGTACAAGGCTTGAAGAAGTTCAGCAGTGTTGTCTGACGCTGATCTGTTTTGGCACACTTTTCAACAAGTTTGTCCATTAAGTGACAACACATCACACAAATTTAGTTTGTTATAGGCTTTCACAAACTTTTCGATCTTTATTTTGAGCGCGAATTGTAAAGCGACCTTGAGAAACCGAATGATCTGTAGGAAGCCTAGGCCTAGCAGACGACCCAGTGTGAATCTAAATGAGTTCACACATGCGCAGTTCATATTTTCCAACTTCCTTCCTCTTGACAACACGTTCTAGCTTGGAGTTTGAAGGCCTAGGTTTTTGCAGCACATCGCACAGGCTGAGTTCGTTATAGGCTATTTTTCCAAGTAAATGAAATTATCCTGGGGCGTAGAACATGTGTTCGTAAAAAGCGGATGTTCGTTATTTCAAAAGGATTTTTTGTTCGTTATACCCATGGCTTTGCAAGTGACAAATAGAAGGAAATTGAAGTCAGTTTGTTAATCACGGAATTTCGTTAAAAGCGAGTTCGTTATAGTTGGACTCCACTGTAAACATTTTACAGCACACATCTATGGATCTTAAACTCTGATCCAAGTTTTCTTTTTTAAAGCAAACACACCACAGCAAATCTGTAGTAATATTTAAAATATCATACCAGTGTACTGGATTTGAAGCATGTTGAAGAAGATAGGGTGACTTTTCCAAAGCTAGGCGGTTCTGACTCTGAGAGCTACCAGAACTACCAGCACTGCTTGAGGATGCCATGGTGCAACTGCACACAAAATGAAAGCAACCAGAATGACTTATTGAATTCCTTCAATATCTTGACTTAAGTTAAATATAATAAGTACGACAAATTGTATCATTATTATACTACATGTATCATATTCATACTAATCATAGTACATATCAATCAATATTTCTTTTCTTTAGCAGCCCTCTACAAGTACAACGCCACTTTATTTTTCCTTCTTCTTTTTTCTCTTCCTTTTTGTTTATCCTTTAAATATCTCTCTCTCTCTCTCTCTCTCTCTCTCTCTCTCTATGATACTGATAACTGGAAAAAGGTTTAAAAATCAATAAATATTTCATGCTAAGATTTAAAATTCAAATAAGCCCAGACAATAATTAGATCAGACTTCCTGCTGCTGCTTTGACTTTTTGCTGGCTATATATCATTATATGACAGCATGTAAGTGACCATAAAAACCCAAATATCCAAGAAAAACAACAACAATGTAACAAAAACCGAAAGGTCAGCCCAAGAGTCAAAGGGGAGCAACTCACAAGCAAAGCTGCCAATATGATCACAAGTTGTTTCGCTTACACTGCTACAGTAGTTATTTGGTATGCTAATTATACTGCCAACATATGCTCTCTCTCTCAAATCCTCGAAGAAGAAGAAGTCATTGGTATACCTTGAGAGCGGGAAGAGAGCAAAAACACATACCTTGGTCTACAAAAGGATAAGCCTGCTATGTCCCAGGCCCATTGACATTGTGTCCCTGGTTGATCCCTAAGACAGGACCTAGGACACAACGGGCCCAACTGTAATTTTGAGGATTCCATTAGGTCCCAGGCCCAATAGGGCCCAGGAAATTGGTGTATGATTTTGTTATTGTTCGTGTATTACGGTTATATTGGTGCTTCTTCTTCTTTTTCTTCTACCATTGAGTATCCACAATCATCAGTTTGATTTTATGATACTATAACTTGTATAAGCGGTCGAGGTCCGAAGTCTGGCATCAAAAAGAGAACAACAAAAAAACCACCCCTACTCTACGAAAGATGACCCAGCCAGTCGGGTCTTGCTGATCCAGCCCCCAACGTGATGCCGAGTCGGCAGGAACACCTAAACTAGGGGGTGGGGGGGTTTGCATCTTGATGGAGTACTACGAGCCGGCTGAAGAGGCAGACACAGCCTCCTCAGGTAAATAGTTCTAGTCTTTGATGGTGCGCTGGAAGAAAGAACTTCTCCTGTATTCAGTTCGGCACTGGATGGTGGATAGCTGCTGGCTGTTAGTAACAGTGTTATGTACCTCTTCTTAGGCGAGTTGGAGCTGACTTCAGTCTGGTGTTGTCGACTTTGACAATGCCGTTCAAGATCTTATAAAGCATTGTAAGCCTGGTAGACTTTCTGCGGTGCTCAACTATCAATGAGCGCATGTGTGTGTATGACTCTCTCTCTCTCTCGATCTCTGTCTCTCTCTGTGTCTGTGTGCGCGCACGAGAGTGAGACTGAGAGAGACAGACAGAAACAGACAGACAGACGATGGACAGAGACAGACACACACACAGGGTCCCCCACCCCCAAAGACATGTATCTGGGAGTGGGACACAAGGTGCCTGGGACCTAACTAGGCTAAATATGCCAGTAATGGACCTGGGACACAACGGGATGTGACCTGGGACACATAGGGCTTGTCGCAGTCAAAAAAGTCGCTCAGTCAAATAAATGGGTCCCTCGAAACCGGTTTTTTTTTTAACCCAAAAAACCTCTGTTGGTACCAAAAAAAACAAAGAAACTTGAGAAAACCAATATAATCAGGAATACATAGGAATACATAGGATGATGTCCGACTGCAGGCCAGCCTAGGCCTCTTCTGTTGGCTCCGAGGTAGTAGTTACTTTGATAGTTTGATCGTGGTCGGCATTGTGTTTGAAGGGTTCGTCCCTCCACAATTTATCCAGGCGTGCTTCAAAAGATTGAACTGATGGCGCATTCACTACATTGGCTGGCAGATTATTCCACACATCTACACTACGGCAAACAAAAGAGTTCTTTCTTAGGTTTAAATTTATCCTGTGTTTTGCCACTTCGTATTGATGACCACGAGTGTATTGCTCTGAATTATGCAGTGGTATAAACTTAGACACCTGGCTGTCGTATTTTCCAGTGAGAATTTTATACATTTCAATCATGTCTCCTCTTGCTCTTCTATATTTTAGTGTTGGTAGCCCCAGTTTCCTCAGTCGTTCTTCATAATTTAGGTCTTTCAATCCTGGTACTAGTCTTGTCGCTCTTCTCTGAACATTCTCTAACACAATTTGTTGTCTCTTATATAGTGGTGACCAAACTTGATTTGCATATTCTACATGGGGTCTAACCAGTGACTTGTATAGTAGTAGAAACGTACGTTCGTTCATAAACTGGTATGTTCTTCTGATAATTCCCATGATAGCGTTCTAAAGCCTTGTTGACCTTATTATTTATATGTTCGTCAAATTTGAGTTTCTCGTCTATAAACACTCCAATATCTTTTTCCATCTCGGATTGCTTGAGAGCTACCTTGTCTGGCCCCATTGTGTATTCATGTTTTTATTTGTTAGCACTGCCAATCCGCATTGAAGCACACTTGTCTGGATGAAACTTGAGTAGTGAGTGACTGGTCCAATCGTGCAGGACATTTTTATGTTGTCTGTCTTTTCCTGCTCCCATCTTACTATCCCTAACCCTAACCTATCCCTAACTTTCTGAGTTTTATGCGACTCTCGGTTTGTTGGGTACCAATCGGGTTTTTTTCAATTTTTGGGTACCAACAGAGGTTTTTTGGTGTTTCGACGGACCGAAATAAATCGCCCGCTACTATGAGAGTGTGTATTTGCGGGCGATTTATTTGACTGAGCGACTGCGACTGCGACACCCTACAAAATGTCCGATAGTACGCCGTGGTTATTGGTTACTCACACTCTGTTTTGCAGAAGAACGGGTTTTCTACACCAAAACTCGAAGTTCTTGGTCACTCGTCTGCGTCCAACTTTTGATGTCAATCCTCTCCCCAATCCCCGAGTGGAACCCGCTTTTATAAATTGATTTCTAGTTTGCCACAGAGAAGTGGCAGTTGGCAGAGTTCGGTGTACTTTACAAAAGAGAAATGCACATGGTGCACATTGTTTGAAGATGAAAGACATGAGATGTTGGATATCTTGGCTTTTGGTTTTGTCTGCAAAACACTGTGCATCCAAGCAACTTCCGGTCACTACGACTGAGACTGTAAAATGAGTAGAGTAGACCGAACTTATTACTACTTTATGGCACCACGAAAACGTTGTCTCTGTGGCGCAATCGGTTAGCGCGTTCGGCTGTTAACCGAAAGGTTGGTGGTTCGAGCCCACCCAGGGACGATTTTCTTTTTACTGGACCAATTTTTTGGCTCTCTGTGCGTATAGATTTTCTCAAAAACTATTGAACATATATTGATCAAATTGCGTGTAGGCAAATTGCGTGTAGGCATAGATAGCAAGGGCTCATCTCAATTTTCATGATTCTGCCGATTTGTTTTTCTTTTTAACATATGGGAAACTCTTCTTTAGCCAGTGCTGTCGGCATTTTGCTGAGTCACAATGTGGCTTGACAGCAAGACAGGGGGGCTTGAGAAAGGTGGAGCAGTGTAAGCTCGTGGGAAAGGGGAAGTGGGGGAGGGGGAGGAGAAGAGCTACATGACCAGATTCTAAGGTTCGCACATGTGTCGGTCAGTGTGTTCATTATGCATCGGTCTGGCTGGAATTGCACTGTCGCAAAGCATAAATATTACCTATGTTAAAGTTTAGTTGGCTTCTTCTTTTATTACATACAACGAATCAGTCTAATGTGCTTTACAAAGCCTTAACCTACAGACAGTGCAAATCAGTCCTCTCTCCTACATCTTTCACGCAATAATGTTCTTTCATGCCCAGCGTCTCTCTCACATCAACATCTGTAGTTGAGATCGCTGCTAAATGTCACTTAATAGAAAACTCAATTCAAAACACTCTAGATCAACTAGCCACGCAGTAGCATTTTTGGCTCCTTTGACTTTGAACTTGGCTTCACAGCCACCTATCCGCATGCAAAGTTTGACAGAGTGAGAGCCTTAACTTTTTTGCAACATGCTGCTAGAATACTAGCAACACCTGACTTTACCGTCACGCTGCTAGTATGTTAGCAACAGAAAAAATGCCCCTGTGACAGACAGTCATAAGTCTGCTTTCAACTCATTCACACACAAAATATATCATTTAAAAATCACTATACAAAAATAAAGACACTGTGATATTTAGATTTTTTAAGATAATTTATATTATTGAAAACCTGGGCCAAAATTGGGTGTCCTGAGGGAATGTCTACTCCTTGACTGCAATATGGAGCAGCGAGAGGCCTTGGGTTGTGTTGAAAGTGTTAAAAACAAATAAAGGGAAGTAACAAGAAGCTAAACGCCGGTTTCAAAGCAATATTTGTTTTCCTTGGACCATTGTTTTGCGACACTGAACAGTAACAAGCAGTGCATGGCACTTGACCTTCTTGGGAAACACTCCCTGTATTTAAAACTACAAATATGAGCAACACAAAACTGCCATCAAAATAAAGACAAATCAAGTGACTATCGCTGAAAGTAAAAAGCAATCCATTTCTTGCCTTTGGAGATCTCCGTTTCTTCGATTTAAGTTATGCATGCGTGAAGTGTGCAACGCAAGAAAATGGGTTAATGCTGTATCTCTTCCTTGGTTTGGCTGTCTTGACCGTGTAAACAGCCAACACATGTGCAACTTTTGTTTCTCTTTTAATTGAGCACATAAGCTTTGCTTGTTTTAGTTCTGTTAGTGTGTATGCTCATTGACTTAATGACAATGAAATGTTCAATGGGGGGAGACTCCGAGAGAGAGAGAGAGAGAGAGAGAGAGAGAGAGAGAGAGAGAGAGAGAGAGAGAGAGAGAGAGATTTCAAGCAAAATGAACAAGATTTATTTATTATAGCTGTGGTTTTATTCTTGCTTTTAAAATGTGTTGGTAGCATGTCAGCCTATTAATTTTGTGTACTAGTAAAGTTATAAACTCATCATGAAGACATTTTTGTGGATGAAAGGAGCATAGTAGATAAGCAACAAATTTGTTTTCTCTAGAAAATCAAGATAATGATTTGGATACTGTTATTTTTTTTATTCATATGTATTTTTCTACATACCATATTTTTCAGACTATAAGGCGTACCTGATTATATAAAGCCCTCCAATTTTTATTTATTTTTAATGCTTCAACAGTATTTTACTAAATTACTAGTCATATTATAAGGCGCAGGAGTCTCAGTCTGAGAAAAAAAAAAGTATCGCCTTATAATAGAAAAAATATGGTATGTATATTGCTGTTTTTGATTTTATTTTATTGGCAGGACAGTAGACATTCTAAATAGATATTATTTTGTAGATGGTAATGGTATGGAGTTAGCACTGCTAAAGTTTATATATTACAAGGACTGAAAAAACAAAACAATGCAAAACGAACATCAGTCATAAGTAAACAAAAATGTGGGTGTGTATTAACTAAGCCTTTAAGCTTAACTAGTTTTAGCCCAGTTCAAGTGTTGGTTTGCACTGGCATTTTTATTTATTCTTTTTTTTGTTGCTTATTCGTTCTTGGTAATAAAATGTAGTTCAATTAATTTAAAGCATAATATTTCCATACTTGGACAATACACAGTAAGACTGATAACAAGACTTTATTTTCTTTTTTTGGTATGCTCATTGATAAATTAGGACACAGTAACAAACACATATGAAATAGCTGGGCGTACAAACTGACTCAGACACACACACACACACACACACACACACACAAAGATGCAACACTCAAGCACAAACTTTATTTTAAGAAAAACCTGCCTCAATAAAATAAAGAAACAAGACTTTTTTCATCACCACACAACTAAATCACTCATTTATTTCCCATCCATCATGTTATCTTCATCATCACACAACTAAATCACTCATATATTTCCCATTCATCATGTTACCTTCATCACTCATTTACTCCCCATCCATCATGTTACCTTCATCACTACACAACTAAATCACTCATTTACTCCCCATCCATCATGTTACCTTCATCACTACACAACTAAATCACTCATATATTTCCCATTCATCATGTTACCTTCATCACCACAACAAAATCACTCATTTACTCCTCATTCATCATGTTACCTTCATCACCACACAACTAAATCACTCATTTATTTCCCATTCATCATGTTACCTTCATCACCACACAACTAAATCACTCATTTACCCATCCATCATGTTACCTTCATCACCACACAACTAAATCACTCATATATTTCCCATTCATCATGTTACCTTCATCACCACACAACTAAATCACTCATATATTTCCCATTCATCATGTTACCTTCATCACCACACAACTAAATCATTCATTTATTTTCCATTCATCATGTTACCCTATCATTGCATTATCTTCCCTCCTCCACATTTTCATCTCTCTCAATGTGATGTGTACACACACACACACACACACATGCACACACACACACACACATGCACACACACACAGAGCTGCTGCTGCTTTAGTTTAACATATCGTAGTCGTCTCTCTGAAACAAAGAAAACATCTTGCTCATTTACCACAAGTCAAGAAAAATAATGTATAAAAAAGCCTTGAAAACAGTTAATCTCTTTTACTATTTTAGATGTATTCAATGAAATGACTAATAATTGATTCAAAACAGGTGAATTATATACATTCCCCAATTACAGTAAATGTGCATAGGTCTATCAATTAAAGTGGAACAAAAATAGGAACGCACACAATTCTTTCTGCACTGCAGTTTTCACATGTGAGAGAGAGAGAGAGAGAGAGAGAGAGAGAGAGAGAGAGAGAGAGAGAGAGAGAGAGAGAGAGAAGCAGGTCTGGAGAAGTCCTCTGTCTGTGTGTGTGTGTGTGTGTGTGTGCGTGTGCGTGTGCGTGCGTGTGTGTTTATGTGTGTATGTGTGTGACTGTGTGCAAGCATCAATGCATGTGTGCATGAGTGGGGGGAGGGGGTATATCTTAACTATTCAGATGACGCTTTCAATACAACATGGTTACTTTGCCTTTTTAAATATGCTAATAGTTGCTATACAGAACTTATTAGACTAACTGCAAAATAGGCTGTGAATTGTTAAGAACCAAAGCATTACACATAACAAAATTCTTAAAAAATCAACGAAAACATGAACGTGTAAAATGCTGACTTATACTGTACTGGTCATAAACCACTAACACTGTTGCAAAACACACACAAAACAGCATTTGTGAAACAAATTGTAGAGAGAACAAAAGTGGCCTATTTTAGGTGTATAAGCGTAATTCACTAACTGACGTGATAGAAAGCCTGCAGAAGAGTTCTTGGGCAACAAACGACATTTATCAAGCATATCGTCTTAAAAACCCTCAACGGTTATACTGTACGAAACACAGAGAGACAGAGACTGAGAGAAAGAGACAGAGACAGACAGAGGTGTGTAAGGCTGTGCACACATTAGACGTGGAAACCTCAAGCGCTTATCAGCAAATTTATTCTTCTGTGTTCCCAGGCCATATGGCCATAGTGGGTAAGGCACATGAGTCCGGTTTTCAGATTTCACTGGTCTCCCTGCTGCATACAGCCGACACATTCCGATTTCGGAGGAGCTCAAAGGAGAAAAATTGTTGGGAAGAATTTTTAGAAAAAAGGCAAGAGAATGGGCCAATAAGTCAGAAAGATAGCAGATGATAGAAAGGAAAGGGAAAAGGCAGAGTCAAAGAGAGTGGCAGATTAGAGGAAGTTACAAGCACAGAACTTCCAGAAGGTGGGGGAACTAGTTCTACAAAAGACACCCCAGGTATCCCCATGGAGAGAGACTGGTGGAGGGGGCAGGGTCATCCAGCTCCCCGTATGGAGGCATGAGGCATCCACCCACTGCCCCAAATAAATAAAAGGAAGTAAGAAAGTAAACGGATTTGATAAGCGCGTGAGGTTTCCGTTTCTAAAGTGTGCACGGCCTAAAGGAATATTGAAATATCTTAAGATCTCACTTCACTTTGCTCTCCCATCCTGCTTTTCTTTTTTATCTAGTCATCAGTAGAACAAAACCGTAGATCTATCTCACCTGTTCATTGTAAGACAAGACATGTTTTCTGATTGCCGAAGTGTCTGTCCACGTCAGAAAATCCTCCATGTTCCTATGAAAAGATGTAAAAGAAAGTATGTTACTCTCATAGTCTTTTTTTCTTTTTTTCAAATCTATTATTCTGTAGGCAAGTATCTCTTCATGTTATGTTGCTCAACAAGCAAATAAACATAATACAGTATTCTTTGAGTTAATGCTGGCTCAAAGGTAAAGACAAAAAAAAGGGTAAATTCACATGTTTCTTTTGTTCAACTTCATCTCCTACTTTGTGGTTTTTCAAATGCTGGTTTTGTAGGATTCTCTAAAGAGACTGATCCACACATCCAACTGCAGTTGTAAGACTATCCAACTGAAACATCTTTGCGGCAAGAATCTGACGAAACACTACTCACTGTCTAAATGAATCTCATAAAATCTTACTACTGTACTAGTTTTGTTCACTATTTGTAGATACACAAATCTGATTAAATACAGTGGAACTTATCATTGTACAAAGTTATTTTTACTACATGACCAAAGTCCCCAGTTACTATGCACAACAGAACCATCAAAAGGATGATGGTGGTTGCCACCAGCAAGAAGAAGAAGAAACTAAAACAAGCCAAAATACTTACCGTGTAACAAGGCGTGCAGGATCTGTGCACACTTGAGGGCCAATGCGTACATCTGTTCATTGTTAAAGACAAAACTGTCTTGCACAAACCACCATTTCAAATTAAAAACAAGAGGCAAAGCCTTCAAGGCTCACTCAAACAGGCACATGGACACACAGACACCCGGAAAACCGAAGAAGCTTCAAAACAGACTCACTTTTGTGTCGTTGACATGAGTGAGCCAATAATGACTGAGACTGAGGGTCGTAAACATGCGGGGTGTGTCTAAGTACAAGATTGCCAACAAAAATCTGAAAAATGACAGATTGAGGGTCATAAACATAAGGGGGGGGTCTAAAGTACATTGTCAACAAATAATGACTTTGAGATTAAGGGTCGTAAACATGAAGGAGATGAGTTTATTTTTTTAAGTACAAGATTACCAACAAATAATGACTTTGAGATTGATGGTCGTAAAAATGAGGGGTGTTGTTTAAAGTACAAGATTGCCAACAAATAATGACTTTGAGATTGAGGGTCGTAAACATGAGGGGGGTGGCTAAAGTATAAATTAAATCGTTAATGGATACAACTAAAGAAAAAAGTGCCCATGCCGAGAATCGAAACTGGAACCATTCGCATGAGAGACAAACGCTCACCGCAATGAGCTATCGAGGCTTTCACTGTTGATGACTTTCTAACTCACTCGGGACGTTTAGGACGAATGGCCCGGATCCGGCTCTTGAGAGTTTTCAAGGTTTTGATTTCTGGCGTGTAGCCACCTTTCAAGTGCGACGTCATAACCTACTTTCGGTTTGCTTTGACCTTGCCTCTCTTGAAATCAACCAATCATTGCAGACTTTACATTCAGGTCTGGTTGTAGAGGGGGGTCAAAGATCGGAATGTGAAATTTTCCATGTGTTAGCTGTTTTCGTCAATAGGAGACAAACGACGAAGGCATGAAATCTGATATTTTACGATCGCTTAGTGCATGGCGTTAGTAATCTTATCTTAAAATATCAGTCCATAACTTTTCATAACTTTTTTGTGGTGATGGGTTTTCGAATCTAGTCAAAAGGCCCGTCCGAAACAGTTGTAAGGGGGAACAACTGGCCAGTGCGGAGTGAGTTAACTCATGCTGCTGATTGAATACTCTCTAACCCACTAACCTAAAATGTTATCCGTTTACAGCATTGTTTTAAGTATTTAATTATTCAAATCATTATTGTTTGAAAGCTTGCATGTGTGCAAAATTTGATCGATGAACGCCAAAGTTAAAGTTAGCACAGACGGACAGACACACACACACAAAGACAGACAGACACCCGGAAAACCGAAGAAGCATGTCATTGACACGAGTGAGCCAAAAAAAGACTTATAAAAAAAGACAACAAAACATGCAAACAAGCTTCTACAAAACACCCCCCACCCCCAGCTTATTTTCTGCCTTATAATTTAAGATTCTCACACATTCTTTGAAATGCTGAACCTACATTTGAATATAAGCTTTGTCAAAAAATATAAAGCAAAAGCAATTTGGTACAATGAAAAAACAAAACATGATTCAAAATGGGTCTTAACTGATTTTCCCCTTTTTTCAGCATTGACATTCAAAGCATCTTAGAAAAAAACCCATACTGTGATAACCAATTAATACAAATTTATGGGTTGCAAAACAGCTTGTACATCGGGAGGGAGAGAAGGGGGGAAAAGAGAAAGGAGGCACAAAGGAGAGGATAAAAGGGGGGATGGGAGAGGCTACCTTGTATACAAGGGTTCTGAAACACACAATTTTTTTTTTTTTTTGAGAAAGGATACGACCCTGCTCCACAAAGGTGACGGCTGCCTTGACAGTCTGAGCCATGTGGCATTTCACCATCACTACTGGTAACCGTCTCCTGCAACAAACAAACATGCATGGATCAAGTTCAATACTAGTAGTAGAGCTCAATTCACTAGATTAAAAATATTAAAAAAAGCAACAGATTACTTAATTGTCAGTTGTAGGACACAGTTCAGATTTGAATTTTTTTTTTAAATAAGAAAAAGGATAGATAAGTCAAATTCAAGCAAAATCAGGTGTTCATTTTCATGATTTCTCAGTGAGTCCTTTACTGCTGCCTAGTTATCAGTCGTTCATTCTATTGTTTTACTTTCTCCAAGCTTTCTTCTGAACCACCAAAACACTGACATTAAAACAAATAAATAAATAAAAAATAAAAAGCAAGAAAAGTCATGATGTGCTTTTGTTTTTGTAAGTCACCCAACGGTATAAGGTAGAAAACTCATGCAAAACAAACTCTTGACCAGTTTTCCTTACTTTCGCGAGTAGTTTCCCTTTAAGCTCACTTCCGTTTCCTCCATTTGTTTGTGTTCAATCGCCGATTTGACGCCAATTACAAACGAAAATGCCAAACCATCGTGGTCTAACGAGAGAGGAGATTCTCCACATTCTGGATTTGGATGAACCTGATGATAACAATCCAAAATACTCGTTTTCTGACTCAGAAAGTGATGAAAGTAGCGAGGAGGAGCATGAAAACGAAGCTAGTGTGTCTAGTAGTACTAGTACAAGTCAAGAGACTGAGAGTGTTGGTCGTGGTAGGGGTGGCGGCAGGGGGTGTCGTTTTCCCCCATTTTTCAAGTCGGCATGTAAAAAGCGTTATTCCTATCAACTTAAAAAATACACAGACGAATTCGGCAGCCTTTTTTCAGTAAGTATACAAAATTTGGTTGCAAAAGGACATCATTCAGCTTCGTAAGACGCGTTTGTTTACAACCACCCAATTTCTATAAAGAGGGTCACGGCAGGGCTGGGCCTGCACGGAGAATAGGCCGAGGCAGCGTCAGTCACAATAGTGTTAAAACCAAATACCAGGACTCACCGGCAAAAAGCAGCAGCAGAAACTTTCAATGCCAGCTCCAGATTTTTCTTTGTGGGAATCAGCCCCATATCATAGCTGCACAAAGCAATTAGCATGTCATCAACATAATAAATATCTGACATTGTAAAGTTTTAGTTTTACAGTGGAACCCGGTTATAAGGAAATCGAAGGGAGATAATTTTTTGTCTTCTTATATCCGGGTTTTCTTATATCCGATAATCGGATATAAGAAAACTTTTTGAATTTATTTTCTTATAACCAATTTGAATGGGAAAAAGGGAAAAAATAAAAGAGAAAAGGAGAAAAAATAAAATAAAAGACAAACAGAAATGTAAAACAAAGAGAAAATGCTTTTACCTAATTTGGTGCATGAAAAAAAGCAAAGCAAAGCAGGAAAAAAAGAAAGAACATAGCAGAAAATTAAAAACAAAAATGAAGGCAGACGTGGTGTGAGTTGCATGATGAGCGAGCAAGATAGCGGAGAGCAGATGAATGAGTGGGTGTGGTGTAGCAGGAGTAACATATTTGTTTAACCCTTTCACCGCCAATGTTGCATTTATGCACCACAATGGCTTAACACCCCAGACACTAAAAGGCATGAAATCAAGGCCTGTTATCTGGAGACCCTAATTTTCTTCATTTTGGGAGGCAAGGATAGGCCTAATGATATACATGTCGCTGAGGAATTACCAAATATTGTACATTTATTTCTCCACCCAATTAAGTTTAATGGTATTTTTTTGCTGAAAAAATGGCTGGCGGCGAAAGGGTTAAATGTAAATTTCTGTTTCTTGTTTTTAATCAATATTCTAATTTGGATGTATAACTCATTTTACACAGTGGAAGACAATTTTGTATTTGCGTTTGTACAATGTTAATGGACAATAAAGAAATTTGCGACCTATGACTCATGTTTTACATCATAAAATCAAAATACAGCAAAACTCGGTTATAAGAAAATCGAAGGGAGATCATGTTTTTTTTGCTTATTACCATATCCAAGTTTCTTATCTGACACTCGGACATAAGAAAACATTTTGAAGTTTTTTTCCTGATAACCAAATTGAATGTGGAAAAGGGAAAAGAGAAAAGAAAAAGAAAAGGAAAGAAGGATAGAAAAACAAAACGAAGAGAAAATCCTTTTTCCTAATTTGATGCATTTCTTACATCTTAAATCAAAATCATCTACTAAGAAGAAGATTTAAAGGTGCCTACAACCACTCAAACTAACAAGCTTTTGTTTATTTTTACTGTTATCAAATACGTATTCATTCACCTATCTTGTACTGAACTATTACCATTTACTGTCCACCCATGCAGCTTTTATCAATCGTTTGCTTTTGTTTATGTGGATTTACATCCACATATTCAGTTATTTGTACCTATCTTCTTAAAGAAATGGATTGCCTTTTCCTCTCTGCCATTGCTGCTGAAAATAAAAGGCTGGACAGTCTCTCTACCACCAACAGAAAAGTACAGGCACTCATATTTTATTTTTTTCTTCTGCTCAACATTTATTTTGCACAGAATACTGAAGGAAAGTATGGAATAAAGGAACAAAAACAACTCAATTAGTCTTGCAATCAGGTGCCTGTACTGTTTAGACTGTCTGTGACGCAACTGGTATGAGGTAAACTTTCCCTTTTTGGAATGACTTCAATTTTCTCGAACATCCTTTCAGTTCAGGTCCAACTCACTTTTAACCCATTCACCGCCAGCCATATTTCAGCCAAACAATTCCATCAAATTTACCTGGGTAGAGAACAAAATCCATCTGCAGTATTGGGGATTCTTCTGTGGCATATATATAAAATAAGGTCCATCCTTACTTCCCAAAACTAAGACAATAGGGTCTTTGGATAATAGACCTCAATTTGATGCCTTTTAGTGACATGGGCGTTAAATCACTGTGGTGCTAAAATGCGACTTTGGCAGTGAAAGGGTTAAAGACACACTGACCCAACACGATTAAGTCTCTTGTTTTTTCTGGGTAGCTGTGATCCACATACAAATTCCCCCAACTTCAAATTGAGGCTGCTCTTTAAATGTTTCGTTTTTAATTTGGGGGCATTTGTATGGGAGTCAAACCTGGTCAAAACAAGATTTTATACCAGCTATAAGAGGGAAAACAAGTGGAACCCGTGATTTTGACACGTGATCTGGTGGGTCTTTAAGAAAATGTTTTTAATGGTAATTCGCTTATAAGAAAATAGAGCTCACTTATAAAAAAACTGAACTGCAAATATTAAGGTTAGAGTGTCAGCTGCTCTGACGTAAATTTTCCTCTTTTGTTTGTCTTGTTGGAACACTGCACTTTTTGGAACATCCTTTCAGTTCATGCCCTAATTTTTAAAAAATGGCTTATAAGAAATTCAAACCGCTTATAAGAAAAAGAACCTGCAAATCATGTATGAAATCATTTTCTAATATCCGACTTTACATCGCAGATGGGAGAACGAATTTGCTTCCTTATAACCGGGTTTTCTTATAAGCGGTTTTCTTATATCCGAGTTTTGATAATACATAAGAAAGAAGGAGTTTGGCCGGGGGAAACAAATTGCTTTCTTATAAGCGGGTTTTCTTATAAGCGGGTCCCTTATAAACGGGTTTGACTGTATTCTAATTGTACTGGTCAGCAAAGTATAAAACAGAAGCCTTCACTGAAAGTTTAAAAAATGGCAAAGTACTGATGCAAAATGTCCATCGCCAGATTAATGAGTTCTATTGAAGCTATTCTCAAAAATTATAACAAAAAAAAGCTAGTATTACAATTATTTAGACACTATTGAAAAGGTCAATGGATTATTTGAGCAAAATATTCCATACGAGAAAACTGAAAAGAAACGTTACATCTTTTCAAGAATGTTGAAGATTTCAATCAGATAAAAGTATACTTATAAATCACATCTATAGAGGTTGAGCTTCAATCACACTTATTTATGTTAACAAAGTTTGAGTGTTTTTATTTTTTTTATCACTTTGTTTGTTTGATATGCCAGATTAAATATATACATAATATGATATATAATTATAATGCAACTCACAGTTTTTCCAGCAGCTGAGCTGTGGCCACCGTCCTAAAAGGATCATCTGCACGCATCTCTTTGATCTTTTTAGCCAGATCCAGAATCTTTTTTGTCTGCTTGTTGTACCTAAAGAAATGCAATGAAAAACATTATACTTATAGATCTTAGATCTACATCATGGCTTTATATGGCAAACACATACAAATTACTGGTGATACTAGGGCAACAACAGAAGTGGTTAAATTTCAAATTCATAATTCAGACCTGTACCCCCTACACAAGTCTTGAGTAGTCTGGATAGCTAAAATGAGTAGTTTTGGTGCAAAATGTGCAGTTTTATTCATTAAAGTTTTAAACCATCAAAACAAGGTTCACTGCAAATGAGTAGAATCTAGCATTGTTTTCAATTTTTAAGAGTAGCAGTAGTACAGATCCAAACTGAGCATAATACTACTCGAAAAGAGTTGAGTACACAGGTCTGATTATGCAATCTCTGCATTTGAACATTGTTTAATTTTCTAACTAGATGAGCTCCAGCCTTACTGCCTAGTGTAGGGGTTTCTGAAGATCAGAGCTCCCAACCAGTACATTTTTAAAGCCAATAATTGAATAAAGGGCATCTCTACATCCGATGCCATTACATGTAATGTATTGATCAACAAAAACTAGGTGAGAGCACACCCTAATCTAAGTAAAATGACCTGCCCAGCCAGTGCATGAATTAGGGCCTGTGCACAATATAATAAATGTAGCAATAGATCCGGAATCTGCAAGTTCTGTATGGTAACCCCATTCGCTTACAATAAAGAAATAAGTGGATAGGATTGTGGATGAGTTTGCGCATCTGCTTATATATAGAAAAAAATATAAGCGAATGTAGTTTCTGCAAGGAATTTGCGGATCTGATGTGTACAGTCCATTATCTTCTCTTACAGGATTAAATGGGGATATTTCCTCTAAATCTTAAGTACCCTACTATTAAAAACAAAATAAAAAACTGAAACAGACTGCAACGTCACTGGAACATAAAACAAACAACTACACGACACGTGTAAAGTGACATTTTTTATTCACGAGAAAAAAAACAAAACTACTGGATATTTCATTTTCAGCGAACGCGCCTTTATGATCATCAACACAGACAAACAATTAAACTGCAAATATAGCAAAAGGAGCAAAAAGCAGGCAACAGAAAGAGCAAAAAACCCAACAAGATCAAACTAAAAAAACAATACTTCCCCTCTACACTCCAACTCTAAATGATACTCAAAGTCTCTCCCAAAGAGCAAGGCTGTGAACACAAATCACTGGGACTAAAGGGGGCAAAAAAGCAATGGCATACTTTGAAAAAAAAATAAATAAAAATGTTTTGAGGTGAGAGAGGTTGGGGACAGTGAGTACGCAATATAAAGAAGTTATAAACAAGGGTCAGTTGGGTGTTGAGGAAGGGGTGGGGTAGGGGGATTAATATGAAGAGAAATTAATCTTGTTCTGTAAAGTGAACACAGGAAAGCTCAACATTTCACAGATTAACACCTAATACAGTGAGTAATAGAGGGGGTGCTCAGAAGAGCGACAAAGATAATCCCTAAGCTGGCAAATCTACCCTACGGTTGGTTCGCGTGAACATTCCCAAGCATGCAGTAAAGAAGAGACAGGGGGGGGGGGGGGGAATATGATTGAGACGTACAAGTCAAAGCCTGTCTGACACATGGAATGGCATAAAAACTGATAAAGTCACCTGCCCCTTCGTGCTGGAAACCAACATTCTACTGTAGCTCAGTTAGTACAGTTTGTCTGAATCGCTAGCTCGTAATCCGTCAGGTTTGCGCAGTGTGCCTGGTCTGAACCCAAAGTGCTTGCCCCACCCTGGCACAGTGGTGTGTCCTTGGGAAAGACGGAAGTTACTCCTATTTTCCCTCAGTCCACCCAGGTGTAAATGGGTACCTGACATGAGTTGGGGAAAAAGTCCTTCGGATGAGACTTATTAAAAATTAAGGTCCCGTGTGCGAACGCATGTGGGAAAGAAAAAAGATCTTGCGCACACGTTAAAGACCCATCCAAATCTTCGGTACGACTACACATGTATACACGTGTCTGCCGGTGGGATGGACTCAGAATTCACATAGCACACATCCTGTTCACTATTAACTGGTCTGAATGAAAAAAGCAGTGAGCACAAGCAGAAAAAACATCCCCAACAAAAAGAATAAAAATCCCCAACAGGAATAAGAAAATGAATGTCACGAGAGGGATTGCCTTAGTATTAAATCAAGTCTAAAAAAAAATGAATAGGCTGGCTCCCAATCGTTTCACAGATTAACACCTAATCCTAGGGACTCCTATTTACTAACAGTAATAGAGTGAGTAATAGAGGGGGTGCTCAGAAGAGCGTCAAAGATAATCAATCCGAAAGCTGG
>CM065680.1:41312714-41317714 GCA_017654935.2 Phymorhynchus buccinoides | reverse complement strand
ATAGAACAGACAGAGAGAGAGAGAGGACAGACAGAGAGAGATAGTCAATGACAAAAGTTGTTTAATTCCATAGGCCACCGGCCCCTATAACACAGAAATGACATTTCTGGAGAATAATGTAGACATAAAACAAAACATAGCCTAATTATATCAATTCATAAGATACATCAGCACAACACATTCTTGAGAGGAGAGAGAGAGAGAGAGAGAGAGAGAGAGAGAGAGAGAGAGAGAGAGAGAGGGAGAGAGAGAGAGGAGAGAGAGAGAGAGAGAGATGGAGAGAGAGACTTGAGAGAGATGAGAGATGAGAGAGATGAGAGAGGATGGGTGAGAGAGATGAAGAGAGAGAGAATAGGAGACTTGAGAGAGATGAGGAGAGAGACTGATAAGAGAGAGAGAGAGAGAGAGAGAGAGAGAGAGAGAGAGAGAGAGGCAAACTTTGAAAGGTAAGTTGGTAATAGTATAACCCTGTATGAAGTTCATGGTGTTTGATCCGTAATAGACGGTGTTTGATCCGTAATAGACTGGCATCTTTTCAACATTGATGCTGAAGGGGAGCAACCAAACAACAGCATCACCTACAGCGAGATGCGGAGCATCATCAGGACCCTCACAAAGAAAGCCAAAGACGTCTAAAGGATGATTACCACTCGATGATAAGAGAGCAGCAAAGTGTCCTGGTGAGGCTCTGCACTGGGCACAACAGACTAAGCAGTCATCAGTGTCCTGGTGAGGATCCGCACTGGGCACAACAGACTAAGCAGTCATCAGTGTCCTGGTGAGGCTCCGCACTGGGCACAACAGACTAAGCAGTCATCAGTGTCCTGGTGAGGATCCGCACTGGGCACAACAGACTAAGCAGTCATCAGTGTCCTGGTGAGGCTCCGCACTGGGCACAACAGACTAAGCAGTCATCAGTGTCCTGGTGAGGCTCCGCACTGGGCACAACAGACTAAGCAGTCCATCTGTGTCGCAAACTTAAGGTGGTGCCTTGCGGGCAGGAAGAACAGACATCGGAGCATGTGCTCCAAAGATGCCATTTGCATTGATCAGCAAACCAGAAGACATCTATGGCCAACAGAAACTCCTCTGACAACTGAGCTCTACGGCAGCTGTAGAAAACGGCACTATTTGTGTCAAGAGCTGGTTTGGTCGTGTTGGCCTGGCGAACGCCAAGAAGAAGAACAACAACATTAATTGATGTTTCAAACAAACAAACAGACAAATATACAGACACGCACACAGACAGAAGCAATAATTAACTCATTCAAGTCGTTCCACCCATATTATGGCCGGAATTAATATAAAGCTGTCAATTTGATGAATGTGTTTCAAGGGAAGTACATCTGTGCGCACACCACACTTTCATCACTTCTAAACTCGCTTCGTTCCCTTAGACCACACTTTTGCCTCTTGCTTTGCGTTTGTAGTGGTTTGAAGTTGCTGTTGGGAGTTTTTTTTATATATATAAAGTCTATATAAACGTACAGGTCTATATATACAAAAGTCTGATCAACTACTTCCCTATGTCTAAACCTGAAGTAAAAACCTGTAATCTTCTTTCATTTCTCTTTTTGTTTATGTCTGTTTTGTTTGTGTGTATAGCTGGAGTTATTTGTGAGTTTTTTTTATGTATTCAAAATCACTGCGATGCGAATGAGTTAAACCTTTATCGCGGAGGTTGCCTAATAAGGTTTTCCCTAAACATTGTTTAAGGCGGAAAAAGTAAGCGCGTGTTCACATGCTTTCAAGCACGCTGTGACGAGACTAATTAGAAATAGCTTAAAGCAATAAACAGATCAAACTACAGTCACGCACAGTGCTAATTATCGCCACACTTTTTGCTACTTTTGTGAATGGTTTGTCACGCACGCGACATTATAAATTAACGCAGTATTTCTCACTGTTGCACACACACGCACGCACGCACGCACGCACGCACACACGCCCCCCCCCCCCCCCCCACACACACACACACACTCACACTCTCTAACACTCTCTCTACTCTCTCTCTATCTCTCTCTCTCTCTCTCTCTCTCTCTATCTCTCTCTCTCTCAGCATATTATCTTTATGCGTCATAAATTATCTTGGATCAAATTGTCATTATTGTCTTTCTTAGACCATTATTTCTTGCTTCATATCACCCCTTTTCGATGTTCTAAATATAATTATGATAATGTCGCTTTTGTATCTTATAGTGGTGAAAAGCTGTTATTATTTTAGCTGCATTGCTATTGTCATTGTTAGCCTTCTTTCATGCATTTAGGCATTTACATTTGCAACGCATGTATGTGCTACCCTAAATTTGTGAAATTGCCTGTTTCATGAAATGAGCAATATTTTTCCCGTTTCGTGAAACGGCATCCAAACAGTAGCTTATGTGCTGGCGTCATTCTAGGCCGACGTGCTAATGAGATTTGCTGAAGAATTAGTTTTGTTTTTGTTTTTTTGTTTTTTACTAATTCCCACACTTTACTTTCACTGTTCAAAATAACACATACACTGATATTACTAATTCACACACGTTGCTTTCATTGTTCAAAATAACACGTACACTGATAACAATTATAACTAATTCGCACACTTTACTTCCATTGTTCATAATAACACATACACTGACATTGCTAATTCACACACTTTACTTTCATTGTCTATAACAACACATACACTGATATTACTTTTTCTTCTTCTTTTTTTGAACTAACAGTCTAATTCAAGGACAAGGTGGAGAAGCTGCTGGACCAGCTACCTACCCTATGTTGATTAAAGAAATCACAAGAAATATAATTAAAAAAACAACCAAAACAAAACAATAACTAAAGAAGAAGAAAAACTTTGTACAGATAGCAATTAGTTCTTACACTGGCTTCGTCTTATTTCGATAGGTCCTAGTCTTTGATAAAAGATAAAATATAAAAAATATATATATATCCCGATAATGATACATGAGGAACCAAGGATATCTGGTTGAAACAGGAATCGGCAACCAAACCAGAAACATTACTGTTGTTTACTGTTGTCGAACATACACCCGCATATCATATTCAGAGAATGCAGGAGATGAACAAGAAGTGTTCGCTTCAACCTTTCAGGTATCCAAACTTGTTCTTTAATCCATCATCATCATCATCATCATTCTCTCTTTCTCTCTCTCTCTCTCTCTCTCTCTCTCTCTCTCTCTCTCTCTCTCTCTCTCTCTCTCTCTCTCTCTCTCTCTCTCTCTCTCTCTCTCTCTCCTGAAAATATGTTAGACAAGTCACTGTTTTTCCTAAGGAAAACAATTTCAGAAGCTTCTATTGTTTAACAGCGTGTGACAGCAAATGAGCCTATTTGCTGAATTTGCTCGCATTGTTTTCTTTATTATTTTCATCCATGTCACGTGAATCGTGTCGGAGATGACTTCCAATGATGCCATATCCCGTTATTCACAACCAGACTGGAAATGATTCATAAGAGAAGAGAGAGATGAAGAGAGAGAGAGAGAGAGAGATGAGAGGATGAGAGAGAGAGAGAAGAGAGAAGAGATTGAGGAGAGAGAGAGAGAGAGAGAGGTGAGAGAGAGAGAGAGAGAGAGAGAGAGAGAGAGAGACTTCAAAGACTCAGAGAGAGAGAGAGAGAGAGAGAGAGAGAGAGAGAGAGAGAGAGGACTCAGACTCAGGAAACTTTATTTTACAAGGAAAAGATAATTTAAGCTGGGCCTAGTCTTCCATTATGTCCTTGGTTCTAAGCATGCAATACATAACTACTACTATTTATAAATGAACATTGAGACACAGGAAAATCGCCAACAAAAAAACAACAACTAACAGTAATATAGCAACGACATGGTAGGCAGAGCATCAACATCAGCAATAAAAACAAACAAAATATTTAAAAAACTAACCAACCAAATAAACAAAATAAATAAATGAAAAACACCTCTTTCACTACAATTTACTTCTTCAACTACCATTACTACTTCTAACTGTAAGACAGGGCTAAAAAGCCCATGGGCGGGTAAGAAGCCCATGTCAATTATGTCAATGTCAAGAGAGAGAGGAGAGAGAGAGAGAGAGAGAGAGGAGAGAGAGAGAGAGAGAGAGAGAGAGAGGAGAGAGAGAGAAGAGAGAGAGAGAGAGAGAGAGAGAGAGAGGAGGAGAAGAGAGAGAGAGAGAGAGAGAGAGAGAGGACAAATGACAAATGACAAATGAAAGTGTTTTAATGTCATCAGCAGTTAACATGCCATTTGACATAGAGGCACACAATTTTAATATATTAGTTCAAAAAACAAAAAAATAAATAAACGAACACAGGATTTCACATAAGCTAAAAGAGAGAGAGAGAGAGACTGAGATTGAGAGAGAGACGAGAGAGAGAGAGAGGAGAGAGAGAAGAGAGAGAGAGAGAGGAGAGAGAGAGAGAGAAGAGAGAGAGAGAAAAAAGAGAGAGACAGAGAGAGAGAGCGAGAGAGAGAGGACGAGAGGTGAGAGAGAGCGGAGAGAGAGAGGAGAGAGAGAGAGCGAGAGAGAGAGGGCGGAGAGAGAGAGAGATCCGAGAGAGAGAGAGAGCATCGTTGTAACTGTCAGAAATGTCTCGCCTTGTAGTCGCAGTTAGGAAAGCAGCATTGTATGTTTTTAAAGTTGTTTTTATTTTAAATTAAAGCAACAACGAAGTAATTTTATCTCATTATTTGCTACTTGAACTTTTGCACTGCGGGTCAGACTTTGTCTTAAGTCTTAAGTTAAAGAGCTTGCTAATTCTCCCGTATCTCCCTCTATGTGTCGCTGTGTCCTCTTGTCTGTTCACTGTCTCTGTCCCTATCTGTCCGTTGTGTTTGTTGTTGTTTGCTGTTTTTGCCTTGCCTCTCTCTCTTGCTTTCTTTCTCAGTTCTCTGTCTCTTTGTTCTGAGTGTGTGTGTGTGGTTGTGCGCGCGCGCGCGCGCGCGCGTTGTGTGTCGTGTTGTCAGAGAGAGAGAGAGACGACGAGAGAGAGAGAGAGAGAGAGAGAGAGAGAGAGAGAG
>CM065680.1:41305214-41307714 GCA_017654935.2 Phymorhynchus buccinoides | reverse complement strand
AATGGACCCCAAAATGTACAATGTTGAAACAACGGGTTTTGATACAGCTGTTTCTTCAATATAAACACATGAGCATCCTTCTTGCTAGCTTATTTCGAAAGCAAACGAGCATTTCGTTAATTCAACTCATGCATGCGTTCGAAGGGCCCGTTCACCACAAAGTAAAGTAAAAACAAAAGTAGGTTAAAGAGGCAGCACAAGTGTTCACGTGCAAAAGGGTCATTAAATTTCGGTGACGTCACTAAAGTGTGCAGTCACGTGTGAGGCCAGTCGTCAGACAGAGGGCGTTGTGGAATAGGGGAGCTAATCAACTGAGAATAGAAGACAACGCATGGCTTCTGTCAGAAAAAAAGAAAGAAGGCAACAGAAAGAAAGAAAGAAAGAAAGAAGGAAAGAAAGAAAGAAAAAGAACAAGAATAAGAAAAAATGAGGGCATGAGCAAAAAGGAGAGATGAGGTATTGAATTTGTATCCATCATTTTTTCCCCCATGAATCGACACTGTTATCTTTCAAGTATTATAGCTTCCATTTTGACCAAAATGACAGAAACCATACATGTAATCCAATGCTCTCTCTATAAAAAAAAGATGGAGAGATGAGAGAGAGAGAGAGGAGAAAGAGAGAGAGAGGAGAGAGAGGAGAGAGAGAGAGAGAGAGAGATGAGAGAGAGAGAGAGAGTGAGAGAGAGCGAGAAGAGAGAGAGAGAGAGGGACGAAGAGAGAGAGAGAGAGAGAGAGAGAGAGAGAGAGAGAGAGAGAGAGAGAGAGAGAGAGAGAGAGAGGGGGGGGGGGGAGGGGGGGGGAGGGGGCAAGAAAATCGAAGTTTAAATGCGTAATGATTCTGTGCGTCACTCAATGAAATGCTAAAAAGTCGCATCAACCGTCTTTATTTCATTTTCTATAGTATCTCTTAGCATTTATGAGGAGAATGTTTATTGGCTAAAGAAAAGAAAACTAATTCGTGATGGCTTTGTATCTAACTTTGTTCTATGCATGAAACTGATTAACTGTGCCTAATTTGATGCTTGTAGCAAGAATTTGCAAGACTATGCAACAAAGAAGTCCCACTAAATAGGTTTAGTAAAGTGTCAGCATGGGTGCCCACATGAACGCGTTTTCTTTGTACTTTTGAGATAATAAAGTAGTCTTGAGTCTTACGTGAGCATACGTACGTTTTGTGTGTGCTTATCATTGCGCACAAACATAATATCTGTATGCGTGAACGTGGGTGCGTATATGCATATGCATGGTTATGTGATTCTGTGTACGTTTGGATCAGTGTGTGTATATACTAATTATGTGTGTGCGTGCGTGTGTACGTGCGCGCACGCGCGCGCGTGCGTGTGTGTCTGTATCTGTGTTTGTGTGTGGTATTGGTTTGCTTTGTTTTGTTTTATTCGTGAGAGAGCGAAGCCCCATTAGTTTTCACACGTAGATCGAGAGCTCTTTTGTGATTCTCTCGAACCCAACTGAAGTAGACCAACAGTCAGACAGAGTGTGCTGATGAATAAAAGAAACACAATATTAGAGCCTAAAGCTAACAAAGACACATCGAGAACTGAAGGGATCCCCCCCCCCCCATTCCCTCCCCCTACCCCCCCTCTACCACCCCACTCCTTTTCGTACCAAACCGTGACCATTCATAACCTGGCCCCGTAGTCATGAATTCGAATTAGACGTTCAAAACGCTGATCAGTATGTAAATTAGTTTAGCGAAATTTGCATACTGATCAGCGTTTTGAATGTCTAATTCGAACTCATGTCTACGGGGCCTGGTCCTTTTGAGACCATGATTTAGTTTTAGTTTTCACGTACACGACCTCAGCGAGTTCATGAGAAAGACTTCGTCCATCGTTTACTGTAAGATTGAGTTGGGCTGGGCTTACATGGCCGTGAGGGCATCTTCCGGTCTAAGACACCCTTCAGCACGAGTTTCGTGACTGTTTTGTGTTTTAAAGGGGACACCCTGACGGATGCGTTTTGTGTAAGAAACACGTCGAGATCACCAGAAAGACAGCCTTGTCAAGAATCGGAACACTCACTTTGCTCTGGTTACCTAGAAATTAAACCGTCAAAACGGCGATTCCTCCTTGGCGGAGATGCCGGAGAGAGTAGCCATTTTGTATGGGGTGGGTGGAGGTCACTCATTGTGGTTGAAGCGTTTCTTTTTTGTTTTTAAAAAAATAAATTGTATTTCCTTGTTGCTGGGCGACGCTTCCTTTAAAAAAAAATAAAAAATGGAGCTATTTCCTTTTCGTGCAAACGGTTTGCGGGCCATTAAAGTAGTTGTCTACTGGACGACTAAAGTTGCTTGATTAAAAAAAACACAAAAACAATCTCAAAAGGGTGTTTTCGCTCGACGTGTTTCACACACTCATCCGTACAAGGATATAAACGACAAACAAACATACAAAAACAGCGCGCACAATCAAATAACAATCAAACAAAGAAACAATCAAACAAAGCAAACAAACAAACAAATGAATTCAGAAGAAAAGCAA
>CM065680.1:41295214-41302714 GCA_017654935.2 Phymorhynchus buccinoides | reverse complement strand
AGAGAGAGAGACATCACACACGCACAAAGACACAAACAAACACATGTTTACATCTACACATTTGTACATACACATGCACACCCACACACATTTACGCGCATATTTACACACACGTACATTTACACACACGCACAGTTACACACGCAAACACATACACAAGCACACACACACAAGCACACACTTACACACACCCGCACACACGCGCGCACACAGCGCACACACGCGCGCATACGCGCATACGCACGCACGCACGCACGCACGCACGCACGCACGCACGCACAACACACACACACACACACACACACACACCACACACACACACGCTCACACAAAGACGCTAACACACAACCAAACAGACAGACACAACCACACCTACAAATATCCATCCACCCACACATCACAACATTACTATTTTACCCCCCCTCCCCCCCCCCCCCCCCCCCCCCCCCCCCCCCCCACCCCCCCCCCCCCCGACCTCATTTAATCAATTCTTTCCCCGTCTCAGTTCTGTTCATCACCCAAGGCCATACCCGATAAACTTGTCAACTATAGTCTGCAGACTTTTAATAAAAACAAAATATTCTGCAACGTAAGTTAGATTCCATTGTCAAAGCTGTCATAAGTATTTTCTAGACCTACTGTGTGGTACACAAACAACCTTAGGAAATTACGCGGTCGATGTAGCCAAAGTAGATCACTCAATAGTCCCCTTTCCCTCCATCAAAACAGTTCCACCAGCTTCTCCTCTCCACCTACTACAGAGAAAATATAATATGAAGAGAGTAGTGTTGATTTATTTGACTATGAAGTGCCGTGTCCATCTTGTACTTTAGACACCTCCCTCACATTTCCAGCTTCTCCTCTCCACCTGCCGTGTCCATCTTGTACTTTAGACACCCCCTCACATTTCCAGCTTCTCCTCTCACCTGCCGTTCCATCTTGTACTTTTAGACACCCCCTCACATTTCCAGCTTCTCCTCTCCACCTGCTGTGGCCATCTTGTACTTTAGACACCCCCTCACATTTCCAGCTTCTCCTCTCCACCTGCCGTGTCCATCTTGTACTTTAGACACCCCCTCACATGTCCAGCTTCTCCTCTCCACCTACAGAGAAAATGAATAGGAAGAGAGCAGTGTTGATTTACTTGACTATGAAGTGCCGTGTCCATCTTGTAAGTTAGACACCCCCTCACATGTACAGCTTCTCCTCTCCACCTGCTGTGGCCATCTTGTACTTTAGACACCCCCTTACACTTCTAGATTCTCCTCTCCACCTACAGAGAAAATTAATAATTATGAAGAGAGTAGTGTTGATTTACTTGACTATGAAGTGCCGTGTCCAACTTGTACTTTAGACACCTCCCCACATTTCCAGCTTCTCCTCTCCACCTGCTGTGGCCATCTTGTACATTAGACACCCCCTCACATTTCCAGTTTCTCCTCTCCACCTACAGAGAAAATTAATAGGAAGAGAGTAGTGTTGATTTACTTGACTATGAAGTGCCGTGTCCATCTTGCACTTTAGACACCTCCCCTTTACATTTCCAGCTTCTCCTCTCCACCTGCAGAGAACATTAATATGAAGACAGCAGTGTTGATTTTACTTGACTATGAAATATCGTGGCCATCTTGCAGGCCTACTTTAGAGTCCCCCCCCCCGCTCCCCCCCCCCCCCCCCCTCCCCCCCCCCCCCGCCGTCACAATTACGACACTAAAATCGCAAAGAATGCTTCTTTCAGTTTTATGACAATAATCCTAGGCTGGTCCTAACCCTATGTATTTCTCAAAATGGCAGAATTTTGCTTCTCAGTGAACATTTTGAATGCGAACATTTGAGGGGGGGGGTGGGGGGGGGGGGGGGGGGGGGGGGGGGGGGGGGGGGGGGGGAGGGGGGGGTGGGGGGGGGGGGGGGGGGAGGTGACTAAAGTACAACGGTAGCCTCTTTTTGCTTCTTCTTTTTTTGTTCGAGTTCTGTCGTAACTTACAACGAAAGCAACTGCCACTTTTCATTGATTCGTTTGTGACAACTAACGCATGCCATTGTTTACAAAACAAAGTAAATACAAACAACAACTACAACAACAACAACAACAACGACGACGACGACAACGACGACAAAGTAAACAGCAGAAAGTTAATTATTTAAATGAATGTTTATAGTTATCTAAGAATGCATAAGACGAACACAGTTGAGCTGAGAGAGAGGGAGGGAGTAGAGAGAGAGAGAGAGAGAGAGAGAGAGAGAGAGGGAGAGGAGGGAGAAAAAGAGAGAGAGAGAGAGAGAGGGAGGGAGAGGGAGGGAGGGGAGATAAGAGAGAGAAGAGAGAGAGAGAGAGATAGAGAGAGAGAGAGAGAGAGAGAGAGAGAGAGACGAGTGAGAGAGAGAGAGAGAGAGATTGAGAGTGTGTGAGAGAGAGAGAGAGAGAACGAGAGAGAGGAGAGAGAGAGAGAGAGAGAGAGAGAGAGGAGAGAGAGAGAGAGAGAGAGAGAGAGAGAGAGAGAGAGAGGCTAACGTGTTCGCATGTTAAAACAAAAAGAACATCGCAACGTGTACAAGTCGTATAGTCTCTCCCACCCTCCCACTATTGCATTGGGCGTGTTAGGAATCCCTTACCTCCCCCCCCCCCCCCCTACCCGTCCGTGGGGATACAGGGGGGTCTTTTGTATAAATAGTTCCCCATCTTCTGGAAGTTCTGTGCTTGTAACTTCCTCTAATCTGTCACTCTCTTTGACTCTGCCTTTTCCCTTTGCTTTCTGTCATCTACTATCTTTCTGGCTTACCAAGTCCATTCTCCTGCCTTTCTTCACGATACGTGTTCAAAAACATTTCCTCCAGCCGTAGGCGGACTTGCTGGGTTTAATTATGTATTAGTTAGGCGCATCACGGCAGCATGACGCATCTGCGCTCATAATTGACAGGAAACTGTCTGAGGCGATCGAAGAAGAAGAAGAAGAAGAAGAAGAAGAAGAAGAAGAAGAAGAAAGAAGAAGAAGAAGAAGAAGAAGAAGAAGAAATGATTTAAACCAAGAAGAAGGAATGCCTTGCAAATATTCCACCGATTCAGAGATGAAAGTCCGTTTAACGTCCTCCGACCTGGAACAGATATTAATGTTATGTGGGGCATTTGTAACTATAAAGATTGTAGGACGATCCTGGAGGTACTTCATGCAATACCAGGGAAGTTCCCATGTTTTTGAGTAATCAAAGAACTCCCGTGTTCCCCAAAACCCACTCTCTCTTTTTGTCTATGTCTCGCTTTCGCTCGCCCGCACGCAGCAAAACATTAGATTTTACGTCTTATTCGACAAAGGGAAATGATGTAAGACGAGAGTGATTTCCAGTTTGGTGGCCAGAAGCGCCCCTTTCATTGATACTTTTGAATAAAAGCATATGAAATAGAATAACCTACAGCCAACCTCTACGTTTTCTCCTTACCTTGCCCTTCATGCTATATATCCCACCCCTTCTTCCACCCAGTCTACTATTCCAATATGCAACAATACAAAGCAAAACCGCAACACAATGAACCCACACCCTATTCATATGAATGAAAAGGGCTGGGACGAAACATAGCATGGTAATTTGCTGGCACTATTTGCGCAACGGATGAAGAGTGCCATGCTCGAGAAGAACCAAACAGGATTACGCAGAACAGAAGAAGAAAAAAAACCACAGAAAGAAGCTAATAGCATTCGGAATAAATGCGAGGCGACGAGGCGAGATCGAACGTTATTTAATATTCTGAGCCTAAATCAATTTGTGGAGGGAGACAATCACTCAAAAGGCTCTATTTGTCGCCCCTGCCTCTGCCAAACTTGTCCCCCGGAATTGAAATCGGGCAAAATGGATTACTGAGATGGTCTAAGGGGCGAGGAAGTTCAGTTCTGACAGACGCCGCTTCATTTGACTATATATGGGAGAAAAAAAGTAGAGCACTAGTTATGAGGATGATCTTATAAACAAAGTTGCTCACCGTGGTTCCTTTCACTCCTCTTTGTTCCCCTCCCCCCTCACTCAATGTTCGGTTTTATTTTGTCTGAATGATTCATGAGAACCCCCGTTTGTTAACATCCCTTGTCAATGCGTTCAAAAGCAATTTTTCTTGTTATATCCTACCCTTGCGTGTTCGTGAAAGGAAGCGAACTATTGGAATAAAAGAAAACCATAGAAAACATAAGTGTTCATAAGTGACAATAGGTCTGCCTACGAAATAGTACCATTACGAAATATTGTTCTATTTAATCAAGATTCTCAAGAAGAGCTATTCTAATTCTTTCAAAATAAAAGAAACAACCAAACAGATAGTACTCACTGAAACCCAGCCACCTCCCCCACATTCTCTATCGCTCTCTCTCTCTCATAATAAAACAGCTTTGACTAAAGAAATATATTACGTATATTATAGGCCTACATCTAAACTAATACACGTGCACGGAACCACGCTCCCATGCATGTACGCACGCACATAGGCTACATCTACTCTACTACATCTGACATACTATACCATATTTTTAATGTCCTACATTTCCATACTGTCACGATATTGTATTAGTTTTCTGTTTTAAGTTTCGCTCAGTTTAAACCAATCAGAAAACGCAAGGTTAGCGTTAGAGAGAAGCCACTTCCGCCCCACTCGACACAGCACGCCTGGATCCTAAGAATTTAGGAATAAAACTACAATATAGCAACTTGATACTGGTCCCCAAGTGTCCATATCTAGTGTGCTAGTTGCCAACACACGTACACAACCAACTACCATTAACACTCAAACACTGGACTCATCAATGGAGAGCACAAAAAACATAATGGGAAACTAATCGACAAATAATAATTGATTATCTATTAAGTAAACTCTTATCATCTACAACTGTCCGCTACATTCAATATCATGGAAACGTCCATTAAATATCACGTCCATTAGACAAAGCAAAGTTGATTACATAATGGGTAAATAATCGACAAATAATGGGCGGTCTATCAAGAAGATGAAATCAGTCGGAGTGCCATCAAAAGCAATTTCTATTCATCTTATTCTCAGGGTCTTTTTTTTCTTCTGCGGCCACAATGGGTACAAAGTTGCTCCTTCCTTTCATGAATGTTCACGTGTCTCTCTCCATGTTTTATTTTTTCCTCAACCATGCGTTTCGCACAATATTGACAATACACAATTTAGTGTGAGTGTGTGTATGTTGTGTGTGTGTGTGTGTGTGTGTGTGTGTGTGTGTGTGTGTGTGTGTGTGTGTGTGTCACTGTGTGTGTGTGTGTGTGTGTGTGTGTGTGTGTGTGTGTCAATGTTTTGTGTTGTGTCACTGTGTTTGTGTGTGTGTGGGTGTGTGTATGTTTGTGTGTGTGTGTCCTCTGTGTCTCTGTGTCTCCTGTGTGTGTGTGTGTGTGTTGACTTGACTTGACAATAGTCTTGCACAATAATATGCACACCCATGCCCATCAATATCCTTTTCATCCTCCATTTTTGTCAGCATCAGTCCATGATCGCTAGCAACATCGACATTATCATCGTATTATGCTTACGTTGAAGCGGCTTGTTTTACATTAAGACCCTCTGCACTAAAGACCATTGATGAGACTGTCATAACCTATGCACGTGCACTATGCCATGAAATATCACAGAAAAATTGCCATTGATTTTCACACTTAAGTGCACAATTTCAACTGGAAAAAACCCACCCTGCAGTTCCAAGAGTTCTTAGCCGCAAGGCTTCATTATTTCTAGGTGCACGAAGAACTCAGCATCTCTCTCTCTCTCTCTCTCTCATCCCTCCGTCTCTCTCTCTTCTGTCTCTGTCTCCTCTCGCTCCGCTCTCTCTCTCTCTCACTCTCCTCTCTCATCCTCACTCTTTCTCCTCTCTCTCTTTTTTCTCTCTCTTTCATCTCTCTTCTCTATCTGTATCCCTCTCTCCTCATCTCTCTCTCCTCTCTCCTCTCTCCTCAATCTCTCTCTCTCTCTCTCTCTCTCTCTCTCTCTCTCTCACTCTCTCTCTCTCTTAAAAGCTATCCTAACCAATTTTCACGCAGTTCCTTTGCAATAACATGTGTCTTCCAACGGTGAACCAGTTGCCTAGTCCAATGCTTACCATCTGTTTTCTAGTGAATTTGTTATGCCATGTGTAACACGTATTTCATGCTTTTTGAGTGTGTGTGCCTTCATGTGTACGTATCTGCGTGTGTTTGTGGTGTGTGCGTGCGCTTGTGCATGTGTGTGTGTATGTGTAAGGCGGTGTGTTTGCATGTGCGTTGCGTGTGTGCGTGCGTGTACGTGGTGAGTGTCTTCTCTGTGTTGTGTGCGTTGCACGTGCATATGTAACGTGCACCTTCGAAGTCCATGTCTTTTACGAGTCCGTGGAAATCATGTTTTGAATGCTTGTAAATAATTTTTTTTTCTTCATTCGTGTGGTGTGTTGCATCTAGCTATTTTTTTTGTCCTCTTTCACGATAAATGTTGGTACAGAGAGAGAGAAGTGGGGGTTGGAGAGGGAGGAGAGAGAGAGAGAAGAGGAGAGAGAGAGAGAGAGAGAGAGACAGAGACAGAGGAGAGAGCGAGAGAGGAGAGACGAGAGAGAGAGAGAGCGAGAGAGAGAGAGAGAGAGAGAGAGAGGAGAGAGAGAGAGAGAGAGAGAGAGAGAGAGAAGAGAGAGAGAGAGAGAGAGAGAGAGAGCGAGAGAGAGAGAGAGAGAGACAGAGACAGAGACAGAGACAGAGACAGAGAGAGAGAGAGCCATAGACAGAGACATAGAGAGAGCGAACAGAGAGAGAGAGAGAGAAAGAGTCGTTTTTGTGAGTGTGTGTGTGTGTTTGTGGTGTGTGTGTGTGTGTTTTTGTTTTTTTTTTTTTGTTATGTGTGTGTGTGTGTGGTGTGTGTATATATATATATATTATACTATGTGTGTGTGTGTGTGTGTGTGTGTGTGTGTGTGTGTGTGTGTGTGTGTTGTGGTGTGTGTGTGTGTGGTGTGTGTAATATGTTGTGTGTGTGTGTACGCGCGCGCGCGCGTGCGTGTGTGTGTGTGTCGTGTGTGTGTGTACATGCGTGCGTGTGTGTCTATGTGCATGTGAGTGTGTGTGTATCTGATGTGTGTATGGCTATATGTATGTGTGTGGCTGTGTGGATAATTGGTATTTACAAAATGTTTGTCATTCATGTATTTTTTTCTCCTAATATTTTCTTCTTTGTTGTTGGCGAGATGTAAACAAGCGTGTTTCGTGCTTATTCTTTTCCAACATTAAAAAAAGATTCGTTCGCTCGTTCGTTCGTTCCCGTTCGCGTCTCTCTCTCTCTCTCTCTCTCTCTCTCGACTCTCTCCTCTCTCTCTCTCTCTCTCTCTCTCTCTCTCTCTCTCTCTCTCTCTCCTCTCTCTCTCTCTCTCTCTCTCTCTACTCTCTCTCTCTCTCTCTCTCTCTCTCTGTGCCTCTCTCTCTGTGCCCTCTCTCTCTCTCTCTCTCTCTCTCTCTCTCTCTCTCTCTCTCTCCCTCTCTCTCTCTCCC
>CM065680.1:41287714-41290214 GCA_017654935.2 Phymorhynchus buccinoides | reverse complement strand
GTTCAGCATCCCTGTTCACAAAACAATTTAACTGACAAAGTTGCTATGCCAGATGACTGTAGCGCTGAGTCAGGAATCACTGGCAGTGACGCTGTCGACGAAGGTGATGACCGCCACGATGACCCCGGACTCACCAACTGTGGCAACGATGCTATGCCAGATGACTAAAATGAATAAAAAATATAACAAGTACAACGCCGAGCGACTGCAAAGTCCCCTCACAGCATCGCCGATGTACTCCGAAATCGGAATGTGTCGGCTGTACACATACATAAAAACGCATCAAAACAGCACGTAACTACATAAAAAGGCATCAAAACAGCACGTAACTGAATAGTTTTATTTATATATAGCCTTTGGGGTTCGGACCCGTGATTTGAGCGCGCGCGATCATGCGCACACGCGCGCACAGAAAAATTAATGACAACTGTGTTATAGACCATTCATCAAGAAATGTTGTGAAAAAAATTGCATTAAAATACATGCAACACTGTGAAGAAAGTGGCCAATGGACAGGCAAATGACAGTAAATCAGTGGCTGTCGTTCGACAGTTGGCCCGGATTTCCCCTCCCTCTGGACTCGTCGAAATCCTCGAACCCATCAGCCACATTCCCATTAGAACCTAGGTTTCCAATCCTGTTCCTTTCCTTCTCTCTCCCCCCCCCCTCCCCTCCCTCCCCCCCCCCCCCCCCCCCCCCCCCCCCCCCCCCCGCTCCTTCCTCCCTTCGCCTCTCCTCTAGAATATGGAGAATTCTATTTTTTCAGGGTCTTAATTTCCTTTCCCAAAACTTCCCTTCTCTGTCATTTGTATGTATTTATTTATGTTTTAGAAGCTTCCTCCCATTAATTTAATCTTAAAATAATCAGTAACGCTTGCGGTAAGCTAGTTTCTGCGTCATCAAACAGGAAACGAAAAATCAGAATAATAGAGACTGACAGATTAGAGGAAGTTACTAGCGCAGAATTTCCAGAAGGTGGGGGAACTATTTGTACGAAAGATCCCCCCCCCCCCCCCGGGTGTCCCCACGGTGTGTGGGTGTGGGGTGTGTGTGATTGTATTATGAAAAGTGACAAAGGGAGCTTGGCTTTAGGGACATAAATAAGGCGATAGACTAATGAGAAAGGACATAATCAGTGTGGCACATATTGCCGTAATGACAACTTACAGAGTCAGTATGATCTATAATTATGATCAATGCAGAAAACAGTCTTCAGTGTCTAGATACAGACACTAATGACTAATGACTAGAGTCAGTCTAGTTTATAGTCTATGACAGATAAATGATAATATAGAGGAAGCAAACGGGATTTACGATTGTCCACATAACGACTGACATTTCTAGCCATCATCATGATGACTGGTGAAGATGACTGACTCGCAATGAAAGGGGGTGTCTCTAACGAGGTAAAAAAAAATGATGTGTCCGAAACTGATAGTTTGTGGTCGTTAACGACTTCGGGCGTTGGGGGGGGGGCGGGGGGGGGGGGGGGGGGGGGGGGCTTCTCTTGCAATTCTAATGAGATCAGCTCTCCCAACCTCGTCTACCCCCACTATCGACCTCCTTTTCTATTTAAAGCAACGGTTTGTGTAGCAGGACAGAAAGGTTTGTCTGGCTTAAATTGAAGAATGAACAGTCGCGCAGACGAACACATACGCACGCGTACATGCAGATAGACACATATCTCACAGATACATAGGAATGCATATAAATTCAGCCGCGCACACATGCATTGGTGTGCAAAAATTCACAAAGGCCTGTACGAACAGACATCACACATGTACGATCTCTCTCTCTCTCTCTCTCTCTCTCTCTCTCTCTCTCTCTCTCTCTCTGCTCTCTCTCTCTCTCTCTCTCTCTCTCTCTCTCTCTCTCTCTCTCTCTCTCTCTCTCTCTCTCTCATATGCAAGTTTGTAAGTTGAATCTTACCTGTAAAGTAGAATAGCAACGAGGATATTTATAACGAAACATATCTCTTCTCTTCTTCTTCTTCTTCTTCTTCTTCTTCTTCCTTCTTCTTCTAAAATTCTTCTTCTTCCTTCTTCTTCTTCTCCTTCTTCTTTCTCCCTTCTTCTTTCTCCCTTCTTCTTTCTCCCTTCTTCTTCTCCCTTCTTCTTCTCCCTTCTTCTTCTTCCTTCTTCTTCTTCCGTTCTCTTCTTCTTCTTCTTCTTCTTTCTTCCCTCTTCTTCTTCTTTCTCCTTTCTTACTTCTTCTTATTCTTCCTCTTCTTCTTTCTCCCTTCTTCTTTCTCCCTTCCCTTCTCCCTTCCCTTCTCCCTTCCCTTCTCCGTCCCTTTCTTCTTCTTCTTCTTCTTCTTCTTCTTCTTTTTCTTCTTTCTTCTTCTCTATCTTCTTCTTTCTTCTTCTTTCTTTCTTCTTCTTCTTCTTCTTCTTCTTCTTTTTTCTTCTCTTCTTCTTCTTCTTCTTCTTCTTCTTCTTCTTCTTTCTTCTTTTTTTTCTTTTTTCTTTTCTTTTTCTCTTTCTTTTTCTCTTTTTTTTTC
>CM065680.1:41270214-41282714 GCA_017654935.2 Phymorhynchus buccinoides | reverse complement strand
TGGCCATAATCAATGAACGAACGAACGAAATTTTATTTATACAGGGTAATGAGATAAGCATACATACTTTTTTACACCCAGCCCTGAAATGAGTTAAATGGATACGTGTCCGGATTTCAGTTTTCACTGGTTTCCTCTCTACATTCAGCCAAGACATTCCGATTTCAAATGAGAGCTTTTTTCTGTGCAAATAGAGCTTCAACATAGTTTTCAAAGAAGACGAAAAGCGAATAGAAATGCTTGACAAATGTAGACAAATCGCGCCCTCACAAAAGCGCACCAGCAAAACTCGTCGTTTTTTGTTTTGCTTTTTGTGGGTTTTTTTACCTCCTCCTCTTCACACTTTACTAAGAAAACAAAACATGACACATTATCAGCAAAACTCGTGTCGCTAAAACACATAACAGGGTGAGAGGATATTGTGAACTAGGGCACATCGTCATAACAGCCTCGTCCTTCCTCCCAAACAGCACACATCTAGCCAAACCTAAAGACTTAAAGGATTAGCTTAAGGATTTAACTATCATGCGCAATACACTGAAGCCCCAACGCCTTTGTGCTGGTTGCCCAGCCTGCATCGTTCTGCATGAACAAAGCGCTCTACGACACTGCCCTCAAACAACGTTAATGGGGATTGACAAGCTTTCACTTTCTCAAAATGAGCGATTGCTAAAATCCTTCCAACAGCGACAGTTTTTTTGTCTTCTATATTATGGCAAACGCAAATTCCGCTAAACAAAAACTACGACCACCAAAAAAGTTATTTTCTTGCAACACACAACCGCTTGAGATCTTGAAAGATCTTGTTACAGGATGATGAAAGAGCTCTCAGCATGTAAGTGTAAAAACTGGGGTAGCGACCCATCTTGTTCGTACAAAGCGCCACAGCACACTTTGGTTACTCGACTAGTGTTCTTTGGTTAAGCTCATCAGATGGGTTAAAAGAAAAACAAGACATATAGGCCTGCCACAGAAAAACTAAAAAACACAAAAAACACCAATAACAGTAAACTGAAGACTGTCTCTGTCTCTGTCTCTGTCTATGTCTGTCTATCTGTCTGTCTGTCTGTCTGTCTGTCTCTTTCTCTCTCTCTCTCTCTCTCTCTCTCTCTCTCTCTCTCTCTCTCTCTCTCTCTCTCTCTCCGTCTCTCTCTTTGTTTCCGTTTCTTTATTTTGTTTCTTCTTTCTCTCTCGCACAGACAGCTAAAGGGGAAAGGACATGACACTGAGAGAGTGTCTCCATACAAAGAAAGAGAGAAGAGAGAGGGAGAGAGAGAAAGAGAGAAAGAGAGAGAGCGAGAGAGAGGAGAGAGAGAGAGGAGAGAGAGAGAGAGAGAATGGTTGACACAGAGACAAACAGACTCGCACAGACAGCTAAGCCGGACAGACACTGGAGAGAGTGTCTCCATACAAAGGGAGAGAGAGAGAAGAGGGGAAGAGAGAGAGAGAGAGAGAGAGAGAGAGAGAGATGAGAGAGATGAGAGAGAGGAGAGAGAGAGAGAGAAGAGAGACAGAGAGAGAGAGAGAGAGAGAGAGAATGGTTGACACAGAGACAAACAGACTCGCACAGACAGCTAAGCCGGACAGACACTGGAGAGAGTGTCTCCATACAAAGGGAGAGAGAAAGGGGAAGAGAGAGAGAGAGAGAGAGAGAGAGAGAGAGAGAGAGAGAGAGAGAGAGAGAGAGGAGAGAGGCATGAGATGAGAGAGAGAGAGAGAGAATGGTTGATACAGAGACAAACAGACTCGCACAGACAGCTAAGCCGGACAGACACTGGAGAGAGTGTCTCCATACAAAGGGAGAGAGAAAGGGAGAGAGAGAGAGAGAGAGAGAGAGAGAGAGAGAGAGAGAGAGAGAGACGAGAGACCGAGAGATGAGAGCGAGAGAGAGAGAGAGAGAGAAATGGTTGATACAGAGACAAACAGACTCGCACAGACAGCTAAGCCGGACAGACACTGGAGAGAGTGTCTCCATACAAAGGGAGAGAGAAAAAGGGGCAAGAGAGAGAGAGAGAGAGACGAGAGAGAGAGAGAGAGAGAAGGAGAGAGAGGAGAGAGAGAGAGAGAGAGAGCGAGAGAGAGAGAGAGAAGAGAATGTGGTTGACACAGAGACAAACAGACTCGCACAGACAGCTAAGCCGGACAGACACTGGACAGAGTGTCTCCATACAAATGAGAGAGGCGAAAGGGGAAGAGAGCGAGAGGACAGACCTGGACGCAAAGAGGAGTGGACTCCATACAAAGAGGAGGAGAGAGAGAGAGAAAGGGAAGAGAGAGGCGGGGGAGAGAGAGAGACGAGAGAGAAGACGGAGATCGAGAGAGAGAGGAAGATGGAGGAGAGAGGTGACGAGAGAGAGAGAGAGAGAGAGCTTCGCAGAACTGAGAGAGAGAGACGAGAGAGAGGATGATGCGAGAAGAGTGGAGGAGAGTTGAGAGAGAGAGAGAGAGAGAGGGCTTGAGAAGAGATGGAGAGAGAGAGTGGGGGGTGATCAGAGCGGAGAGATGGGGGACATGGAGAGAGAGATCGAGGAGAGAAGAGAGCTGAGAGAGGAGGAGACGAGGAGAAGAGAGACGGACGATGAGACCACGGTGGGGAGAGAGAGAGGAGAAAGGAGATAGAGAGAGAAGGGGGGAGAGTGAGGAAATGAGAGAGAGGGGGAGGGGAGGCAAGAGAGGGGAGGAGAGATAGGACGAGAGAGAGGGAGAGACAGAGAGAGAGAGATGAGGAGAGAGAGAGAGCGAGAGAGAGAGGAGAAGAGCGAGGAGCGGAGGAGAATGAGAGGGAGCAGAGAGACGGAGAGAGGAGATTGGATGACGAGTCCGTGACGGAGGAGGCGAGAGAGCGACGATGAGAGAGGAGGAGAGAGGCCTATGAGACGACGAGGGAGACGATCGTCGAGAGAGAGATGAGAGAGTTGAGGAGCACGGAGACGTGGATGGAGAGAGAGACGCGCTGAGAGTAGAGAGAGAGAGAGAGAGAGGGAGAGAGCGAGAGATAGAGGCGAGAGGAGAGAGAGAGAGGAGACCCCGGGAGAGAGTACGAGCGAGAGAGAGGAGAGAGAATGGAGGAGTGAGAGAGGAGAGAGAGACCGAGAGAGCGAGAGATAGAGAGAGCGATGGTGAGAGATTTGAGAGAGAGAGAGAGCAGAGAGAGAGAGTGGGAGAGTGAGAGATCGATGGAGCGAGAGAGAGAGAGATGCGAGGAGAGAGAGAGAAGAGAGAGAGAGGACTGAGAGAGAGAGAGTGGAGAGAGTGAGAGAGAGAGAGAGAGAGAGAGAGAGAGAGACGAGAGAGAGAGGATTTAAGGGAGTCAATTCGTGCAGGGGGGAGGTTCGAACAAGACGACCGCGGATATATTGAGAGAGAGAGATATATATATATATATATTATATAGAGAGAGAGATGAGAGACGAGAGGACGAGAGAGAGAGAGAGAATGGTTGATACAGAGACAAACAGACTCGCACAGACAGCTAAGCCGGACAGACACTGGAGAGAGTGTCTCCATACAAATGGAGAGAGAGAGAGAGAGAGAGAGAGAGAGAGAGAGAGAGAGGTTGGATGAGCGGAGAGAGAGAGGAGGAGAGAGAGCGAAGAGGACGAGACTCGATTGGAGATGAGAGAGCCAGAGAAGAGAGGAGAGAGAGAGAGAGAGAGAGATGAGTCACTATTTGTTCATAATATACAATATACGTATTATGTGCACATGTGTGTGTGTGTGTGTGTGTGTGTGTGTCTGTGTTTGCGTATGTGTGTTTGTGAGCGCGCGCGCGCGCGCGCGTGTGTGTTTGTGTGTGTGTGGTGTCGTGTGTGTGCGTGTGTGTGTGTGTGTGTGAGCGTGCGTGCGTGCGTGCATGTGTGTTGTGTGTGCGCGCGCGCGTGTGTGTGTGTGACCCTAACACTCTCTACCTAGCTATTTTCGCTGTGTGTATGCGTTAGTGCACGCCTGTGCCCGTGCCTGTGCCTGCACGTGTGTATTTGTGCATGGGCTTATGTCCATGCACTTGCTTGTATGTGCATGCTTTAGTGTGTTCACAAATATCAACTATGCTTTCACACTAATTCCTTTTCTGAACCCTCTACGATCACCTTTTCGTGTCTTCTTGGCAAGCACCTTCACAGAAGTAAGATTATGTACCGACACGAAACTTATCCTAACAAACTAGCCTGATATTTTACTATTGATTTCTAACGGAACGCACAACGCAAGAACCTTTCCCTAAATCCCTTTAATCCAAGCACGTGCGAGATCCTTATCCGAAAGAGCTTCGGAAAAAAGAGAAAGAGAGGAAGGAGAGACAGCGACGCAGAAGCAGAGAGACATACGCAGAAAGAGAGATGAGAAAGGTCACACGGACACACAGACACATGACTGCTGGACAATGAGATTGAGTGATTGACTGGTCGTGTACTGAGGGTTAGATGCACGTGTACAGAGTTCCAGACATACAGACACACACACAATACATGCAGAGACGAGAGAGAGAGAGAGTAGTTGAGAGCAGAGAGAGAGAGAAAAGAGAGGGAGAAGACCGGGAGACACGAGATGATGGAGGGTGAGAGAAGGAACAGATGTTGAGAGAGATATTGAGGAGAGAGAGAGACGGGATTCGAGTGAGGGAGAAGGGGGTGACTGGATGAGAATTTCGATGAGGGAGAGATGTAGTTGAGACGTGGAGGAGAACGGAGAGACCGAGGGGGAACGAGGGAGAGAAGAGAGAGGGGAAGAGGGAGCGGAGGGGAGAGAGAGGGAGAGGATAAGTAGCAACTACCGGGGCCAGAGATACTGTAGGACGTATGGGGAGTTAAGTGTGGAGGAGCAATCAGCCTATCTTAGAGAAAAGAGACATCCACTTGTAACATCCCCGACCCATGTGTATGGTGAAGAGAGAAGATAAGATGAGGTAGAGACAGAGTCGTCGAGAGAGACAGACAGACATAAACAGACTGAAAGAGAGATTAAGAGTAGATATCATAGGGTGGACAAGAAGAACTATTTTATGTCATATATTACCTATCACATATGCCCCACACACACGGCTTCAGTAACGCACACGCACCTAGAAGAATAGAAACTACTTAGAATATAGTGACCTAGAAATTTAACACAGTGTTGAATATACACAGCACTATATGCTCGCACACACCAACGCTTATGTGTGTCATATATCTACTTGACCATTTGCTACCTGGCACATGTGAATGAAAAATAACAGTTATTACCTCAACCACTCATGTGTGTAACATTATAAGCGTGAAAATAAATAACCCCTTGTAGTATTATACGCGGCAGCTATTGAACGGAAAAAGGCTAAGGAGAGGACGTAAACAGCGATAGAAACAAGTATGTAGTTAATTAGTATGAAGATTACTCCTTCCCCCCCCCCTCCGTCCACCCACTCCCACATGGTCATCCCTCCTTCTCTGACAAGCTCAACGAGCCTTATGCGTCTCTATTCGTTAGCCGCAATCAACCACATGACAGACAGATCCGTAACGAGAAACTGTGACAGCCATCGGTTTTGTGCAGCATTTATCTGGCTAGATCCGTCATTACGGGAACAATGCTCTGCAGCCATTGAGACAGTGTAGCCGGATTAGGGATTTTTTTGTGTCATCGTTCTGCAGAAAGATAGAAAAAACCGACCCTACTCACCAATGGCATAACCGATATGCATTGACCTTTATGACTTTGTTTTTTCGAGTTCCAAATGGATTGGCAATCCTTTTTAGATGGTATTCGAAATTATCTTCAAAAGCCTTTGTCTGATGATGGGGTTGTTGTTGACGTTGTTCTTGGTGTTGATGAAGTGATGGTGATGGTGATGATGATGATGATATATTTCTGATAATTTGGCAAAAACACGTTTTGTTCCCTTGCTACTCTCTTAGTAGTCTCTGTCGTACTCTCTGTCCTTCAATCGGGGGGGGGGGGGAGAGAGAGAGAGAGAGAGAGAGAGAGAGAGAGAGAGAGAGAGAGACGATGAGAGAGAGGAGAGGAGAGAGGAGAGAGAGAGAGACGACGAGGGGATAAGATGGAGAGAACGAACGAGAGAGGAGAAAGGAGATGTGAGGGGGAGGGAGGAGAGGAGAGAGAGAGATGAGAGAGAGAGAAACTGACAGCTTGTGGAACTAAACATATTTATTAATAATAATAATAATCATAATAATAATAATAAAATAATAGTAATAAGAGTAATAATATTCAATAAGTAATAATAGAATAATAGTAATAATAGTAATAAGAATCGTAATATAATAATAATAATATATAGTAATATATAATAATATTAGTGAATCATAATATAGCGCACTCCTCACCAAAGCAACGCAAGGAATGAGATTTTAGGCCAAGCCTAGTCTTACAATCTGTCCTTGAGACGAAAACAAGACTAAGACAAAACACTGAGCAGGCAGAGACAGACAGACAGACAAAAAGACAGCTCCCCCGTGGGGATACCGTTGGGGGGGGGGGGGGTGGGGGGGGGTGTTAGGGTTTGTGTATCTTTGGTACAAGTAGTTCCCCCACCTTCTGTACGTTATGTGCTAGCTAGCAACTTCCTCTAATATGTCACTCTCTTTGGTTCTGCCTTTTTTTTACCTTTGCTTACTGTCATCTACTATCCTTCTACCTTACCTATCCATTCTCTTGCCTTTTTTTTTCTTTCTAAGGAATTCTTACAAAGATTTTCTTCAGCCGAAATCGGACATGCTGGGCCTAACTATTTCTTACATAGGCGCATAACGGCAGCATGACGCATCTGCGCTTATATGACAGGAAACTGAGCGATCGAAGAAAAAGAAGAAGAAGAAGAAGAAGTCACAGACAGACACAGGGCGAGGAAAACAGAAGGAGAGAGTATGACAGCGAGAGCATAAAACAATAATGCAAACAATAAACTGGAAATATGAAATATTAGCATTTTTGGACAACTGGCCATAAATCAGTTACCCTCCTAGCATATCATGATAGGGTTCGTCCCCGTCCTCCCCTGAATTATCGTTAACGTTAGCCAAAGCCTGGAAAGCGGTAACGAGAAACCGAGCTAGCTGTCAATCCATGCAGCATTAATTTGATCTTGTTAGGTCCCTCATTACCACGGGCTATGTAGAGCGATTCACGCTATTCATCTTATGGGGATTATTATATTACAGGGGGGAAGCGGACAGGGCGTTGCTGGCTTTAATTATTTGAGCCGTTTATCATTACTTTTATGTTTCTGATATCTTTGATCAAAGATCAGAATCCGTTTGATCTGTCGCTCTGTCTCTGTCTCTGCTTCTGTTTCTCTCTCTCTCTCTCTCTCTCTCTCTCTCTCTCTCTCTCTCTCTTCTCTCTCTCTCTCTCTCTCTCTCTCTCTATCTCTCTCTCTCTCTCTCTCTCTCTCTCTCTCTCTCTCTCTCTCTCTCTCTCTCTCTCTCTCTTTCTCTTTCTTTCTCTCTCTCTCTTCTTGTCTGATACTTAGGTCGAGAATACAGCAAAAACTATTCATGCCATAATAGGCTACATAAAGTGTTCTTGCTCTATATCATAATACGTCCATAATACGTTTATTGATGTCATTGCTTTTCACTGATTCTCTTAATGCGTCATATTTATGCAGTGTTCGTGAAAGGTTTCTATTTGTGATTATGCATGCTATTATATGATTTTGGTTTATTCCTTTTCTTCTTTTATTTTTCTCCGTCCCTTCCCCCTGTTCCTTTATGACATGGGCAGAAAGGCCCTACTCATTAAAATGATTAATTCGTTCGTTCGTTCCTCTCTCTCTCTCTCTCTCTCTCTCTCTCTCTCTCTCTCTCTCTCTCTCTCTCTCTCTCTCTCTCTCGCTCTCTCGCTCTCTCGCTCTCTCTCTCTCTCTGCCTTTCTCTCGCTCTTCGCTCTCTCTCTCTCTCTCTCCTCCCTCTCTCTCTCTCTCTCTCTCACTCTCTCTCTCTCTCTCTCTCTCTCTCTCTCTCTCTCTCCCCCCCTATCTTTCTCTCTCCCTGCCTCTCTGTCTCTTTCTGGTTCTCTATGTCTCTATGCATCTCTGTGTCTCTCTGTCTGTCTGTCTCTTTCTCTCTGTGTGCTTGTCTGTCTGTCCCTGTCTGTCTCTCCCTATCCCCCCCACCTCCCCCCCCTCTCTCTCTCTCTCTCTCTCTCCCCGCCCTCTCTCTCTCTGTTCTCTCTCTTTCTCTGTCTCTCTCTGTGTGTCTCTCTCTCTGTCTCTGTGTGTGTGTGTGTCTCTCTCTCTCTCTCTCTCTCTCTCTCTCTCTCTCTCTCTCTCTCTCTCTCTCTCTCTCTCTCTCTCTCTCTCTCTCTCCCCCTCTCTCAGTCTCTCTTCTTGCTTCTCGTCGTGTGCCTGTATGTAGTTGTCTGTCCAACAATTATTGTCGTGCTTCAGGGGAGAGATAAACTAAAAACCAAACAGTGAAGGTAAGCTCTGTGAAACCACCTCTATCTGTAGTGACATTGCTTTGAAACACACCGTTGTCTCTCTGCTACTCTCTTCTTGGTAAGCTATTCAGGTCCACCGTGTTCGAACGAATGTCAATGCCTGGCAGATAGTAATGCAAAACCATTTTGGAAACGAATGTGCATAGGCTTATCATCTTGTTGATCCGTCATTATCACAAACATGCTTTGCATCCTTCAGTTTTTTCATTACAGAAATATTATAGAATATTGTGCTACTGAAAAGGCAGCAATATTCAAGTTGCTACATGGCAGGATGATAATCGATTAATTCAATGTGCTTCTAAATAAATCGCATGCAAATAAAATTTAAAAAAATGGGTGGCGCGCCTCTGGTTGCGACGCGCTCTCCAGGTGGGAGCAACCCGCATTTAACAGATACGCCTCTGTGACTATAAAGTACCAAATACCAAATAGTTGGTGGTGGTTGATTCTAAACACTGACGTTGTTGCTTTTAAGCTGTGTTTTGGGGGATATTCTTTTTCTGTAGTTTGCTTTGCTTTCCTTCATTTTGTTTGTTGGGTGGGTGGTTGGTTGCTAGAATTCTTCTTATTCTTATTCTGTGCTCCAAGGCCATATAGCCATAATGGGTAAGGTACGTATGATGTGTCCGGTTTTCAGTTTTCACTGGTCTCCCTGCTGCGTAGAGCCGACACATTCCGATTTCGGAGAAGCTCAAAGGAAAACAAAATATTTAGAAGAATTATTTTTAGAAAAAAAAGTGCAAAAAAATTGGCCACTAAGTCAGAAAGATACATGTTGTAGATGATAGAAAACAAAGGGAAAAGGCAGAGTCAAAGAGAGTGGCACATTAGGGAAAGTTACAAGCACAGGACTTCCAGAAGGTGGGGGAACTATTTTTACGAAAGACCCCCCGGTATCCCCACTGGGAGTGCTAGAATTAATTTGCTGGGGTTGAGTTGGGTGGGATTTGCGTATTTTTGGTGAACATTTTTGCAAACAAAAACCAGAAACAGCAGGCATCGACAAGCACTTGGCTGGTGCCAAAGTGGGCTACTTCATGGACCACCAGCAAGGAGAGACTGCTTGGGATTTGCGATCACCTGTGGGTTTCTTTTCATCTCTCTCTCTCTGTCTGCCTTATCTTGTTGTCTGTCTGTTTCTAGCGGACACAAAAAGACGAAATAGTATCCTTTGAAACAATTATAGGGATGGAACCATTGATGGAAAAGGTATCTAGGAAGTGGGACTCCCCAACGTTTCGTGTCTTAGATACGAAGAGGAAGACCCAGACAAAAATGTCTAAGACACAAAACGTGGGAGAGCCTCATCTCCTAGATACATTGTTCTTCGGCTTTTTTTTCCATTCCCTTTGCGGATAGCAAAGATATTCTAAAAGGGTAAGATGGATTACTTAAAAGCTCGGCGAACCGGGCTGATAGAGTTATCGTTAGTGGGGACATGTACACTATTCACAGTGGAGGCTATCCAAAAACTCGGACTGGAACTTGAACGGAGAATTCAACTGGCCTATCGATGTGTAAAATGTGTCACGTTTCAAAGGGACATAATCTGTGTTTCTGTCCTCACTACTCATATAGGGAAAAGAGACCGGATGTTTATCTTCCCCTGTACAGTCTTTGCGGATAGTCATAAATTTGAACTAATTTTCTTCCACATTTGAACTCGTTTTCTTTCTCTTCCAGAAAAGCGGTACCTGTACTAGGATTGTCTATCATTCTACTAGAAAGGTAGAGCAAGGTGGTTAAGACGTTCGCCTGCCAAATGTAATGCGTGACTGCAGCGTGAGTGACCCGAGTTCGAATCCCGGCCTCGCCCTTTCTTTCTAGTTTGACAGGAAAATTGATCTGAACGTCGAGTCCTTCGGATGGGGACTTAAATCTAGTCTGACTCGTGCGCTTTACGCACGTAAAAACCCCACGGCAATTGAAAGTCGTTAAGAGCAGGGATAAAGCCCGCTGCCTGGTATGACCAAATTGATAGTTAAGTTTTCCAAGTGTGACCCCCTCCTCACCCAGTGCCCCCTCCCACCCACCCACCAAAAACAAATTGTGTAGGCGCTGCATTTGCGGCGATGTTCTGTCCGAGGGAGAGCAGCCCGCATTTCACAGAGATGCGTAACTAGAATATTCCAAATACCAATACTATTTACGAGTGTTAGACGTCTTGGTTAAAGTATACTGGACAACATAACGTATTGATCAATCCATTAATTTCTGGCGACATTCATCCTTAGTAAAGCTCTCCTAGGATTCTTCAAGCCTACAAAGGTGTTAATACCAGTCACACGATGCCAATAATGGAAGTGATGAAATACAGGCTGGTAAAACAAAAAAGGTGTAATTTTGCCCACAGTGTTGTCTTTTCTCCACGTCTATCTTCATCCACTTCTCTCTTCGCTCTCTCACAGCATCGTAGTTTGTTAACTAGTCAGTTGCCTGTTTTAAATACTCTCTTCGCCTTGGCAAGAGGCTGTGTGATCAGACCAGTTGACATAAGCTAGAACACCAAGGCTACGTCAAAATGCTGTTTTGTTCTGCGTGGTTTGTGCGGGGATTGCTTTAAGCCATGACAAGCTCCTAGCGTAACATCATCAGTTTAAAATCCTCCGAAGTCGGAGTGGGGCTGCCCACGTGACCAGGGTAATCAAAACTTGTCACACAAGTAACGTTCTCATCCCTAGCTGGTGCAAGTGTTCAAGTGCTTCGGCTGTTGGGATGATCCCTGGAGTCTTTAAGCCAGGGTAGGAAAGCAAACAAACAACAACAAAATACTCTCTTCCTAGTCTCCATTGTTTCCCTCTATCTCTGTCTCTCGGTCTCTCTGTCTGTATTTCTCTCTCTCTCTCTCTCTCCCTCTCTCTCTCTCTCTCTCTCTCTCTCTTCTCTCTCTCTCTCTCTCTCTCTCTCTCTCTCTCTCTCTCTCTCTCTCTCTCTCTCTCTCTCTCTCTCTCTCTCTCTCTCTCTCATTCTCTCTCTCTCTCTCTCTCTCTGCGTATGTCTGTGTCACCTTGTCTATCTATATATCTGTCTACTATCTCTCTCTCTCTCTCTCTCTCTCTCTCTCTCTCTCTCTCTCCTCTCTCTCTCTCTCTCTCTCTCTCTCTCTCTCTCCTTCTCTCTCCCTTTCTCTCGCCTTTGTGGGCCTCAAAATTTGAGATACTTTTTGGATTCAATTTCATACAAACAGACACGTGTACAAAATACAGAGTCGCAACAATGTACTCTTGCAGACAAAGACATGCATACACACAGTTGCGAGTTTGGACTGGTTCTGAAAATATTAACTATGATTAACTACAAGGAAACCAATGTCTTTAGTTTAAAGTCTTTAGTCCCCGAGCCGAAGGTTCGGGGAGCTGTTGTTTTTGTCTGGTCCGTCCGTCCGTCCGTCCGTCCGTCTGGTGTCCGGCGTGCCTCCGTCCGTCCGGCTATTCGTCCGTTTTTCTCAAAAAGTATTCAGTCTATCATCATCAAATTTGGTATACTAGTTTGCTAAGATGCCAGCTATCCACTGATGTATTTAGTTTTACATTAAGATCAAGGTCGCGCCAGTTACGGGGTTCAACCCCCAAAACACATAATCGCTAATATCTCGCGAAGTTTTGCATGTATTTTAATGCAGTTTTTTTCCACAACATTAATTGATGAATGGTCTATGACACAGTTGTCATGAATTGTTATGTGCGCGCGTGTGCGCATGATCGCGCGCGCTCAAATCACGGGTCCGAACCCCACGGCTATTATATAAAAAAAACTATTCAGTTACGTGCTGTTTTGATGCCTTTTTATGTAAATACGTGCTGTTTTGATGTGTTTTTATGTATGTGTACAGCCGACACATTCCGATTTCGGAGTAGCTCGGCGATGCTGCGAGGGGACTTTGCAGCCGCTCGGCGTTGCACTTGTTTATTTTTATTTTTGGTATATATATTCTACTGCAAAATATACACCTTATATACACCTGGAAAGTTTAGAATGTGATTCAAAATAAAGGAAAACTCTAGAACACAAGGAAATTAGAGAGTAGAAGACAAAGGATGTACCGAAACTATAGAAACACT
>CM065680.1:41265214-41267714 GCA_017654935.2 Phymorhynchus buccinoides | reverse complement strand
GTAACAAGCGTTACTGTGGCTTCATCTGAGAGGTATTTACGAATATAGCCAATGCGACGAATTTGATAGTAGCAGGACTGACAGGTCTGAGTCAGGAAACTCTGCATGGAAAGAGTATTGTCCAAAGTGACACCTAAGTTTTTGACTGAGTCTGAGAGGGGAATGATATTGTTACCCAGTTGGATTGACTCTATGGAAACAGAGGCTAGTTTTTTTTTTGTTCCTACAAGCATTGCTTCGGTTTTTTTCACCATTTAATTGAAGTTTATTTTGAACCATCCAGTTTTGAATATCAATATAGCAGTTGTTACTTTCTGTAAGAATGGAATCTAGATCTTCAGGGCTTGTACTGTTTTGGAGTTGTGAGTCATCTGCATAGAAGTGATGTTTCATTTGTGCTGGTCGATGACATTGGCAAGAGGTGACGTATACAGAGTAAACAAGACAGGACCAAGCACAGACCCCTGGGGGACTCCACAAGAAAGCCTAACCTGTTCGGACTGACGACCATTGACCATAACTGATTGAAAACGATCAGAAAGGTAAGAGGAAAACCAAGAAAGAGCAGGGCCCTTAATTCCAAAAGTATGTTCAAGACGAGACAGAAGAATGGAGTGGTCTATGGTATCAAAGGCCGCAGAGAGATCAAGAAATGTCAAAAGAGAGATTTGACCAGCATCAGAAGCAAGTAGGAGGTCACTGACGATTTGAACAAGGGCTGTTTCAGTACTGTGGTTGGCTCTATAGGCAGACTGATAAGGATGCTGAAGATTGTTTGAGGATAGATGATCGTTAAGTTATTTCAGAACAGTTTTCTCTAGGAGTTTGGAGAGAAAAGGGAGGTTAGATACATGTCTGTAGTTTTTCAGATTATTGGGATCCAGATTGTTCTTCTTGAGAAGGGGCCTTACAAGAGCGGTTTTGAAAGCAGAAGGAAACACACCTGAAACTAAACAAAAATTGATGATGTTGGTGATTGATGGCAGAATGTGTTCATAGATTTGTGAGAAAAGAGAGGCTGGGGTGGGGTCAAGATCACAGGATTTAAAATGCATTTCTTTCAGAGTAGAAAGAACTTCGGTCTCAGACACAGACACAGACACACAGACACACAGACACACAGACACACAGACACAGACACACACACACACACACACACACACACACACACACACACACACACACACACACACACACACACTCACTTCTCTCACTCTCTCTCTCTCTCTCTCTCTCTCTCTCTCTCTCTCTCTCTCTCTCTCACTCTCTCTCTGCCCTCTCTGCCCGCGCTCCCCCCCCCTCTCTCTCTCTCTGTGCCGAATGCACAAGACCGATATCTCCTGTTCTGGATTCACTTTGTGCTCTTCAGATTATAATTATATCCCCAGGCTCCAGGAGCACAGGAACTGAACATCAAACTTACGGTTGCTTTCTTGTTATTTTGTTCTCTTGTTTTTACTTCTGTCAGAGCTGTTCTCTCTCTCTCTCTGTGCGTGATGGGGGGTGCGTCTGTCTGTGGTCCCTGTCTGTCTGTCTGTCTGTCTGTCTGTCTGTCTCTCTCTCTCTCTCTCTCTCTCTCTCTCTCTCTCTCTCTCTCTCTCTCTCTCTCTCTCTCTCTCTGAAAGGGCTATGGCCTAATATCCATTAAATTTCCGAGTTACCGTCTGTCTGTCCGTCTGTCTGTCTGTCTCTCTCTCTCTCTCTCTCTGAAAGGGGCTATGGCCTAATATCCATTAAATTTCCGAGTTTCGAGTTCTCTCTCTCTCTCTCTCTCTCTCTCTCTCTCTCTCTTCTCCTCTCTCTCTCTCTCTCTCCTCTCTCTCTCTCTCTCTCTCTCTCTTCCCAATCTCTCTCCCTCTCTCTCTTCTATTGTGTTAGCATTCGAAGAGGGCAAGGAAGGTGATCTCTCTCTCTCTCTCTCTCTCTCTCTCTCTCCGCTCTCTCTCTCTCTCTCTCTCTCTCTCTCTCTCTCTCTCTCTCTCTCTCTCTCTCTTCTATTGTGTTAACATGCGAAGAGAGCAAGGAAGGTGAGTTCTCTCTCTCTCTCTCTCTCTCTCTCTCTCTCTCTCTCTCTCTCTCTCTCTCTCTCTCTCTCTCTCCTCATCTCTCTCTCTCTCTCTCTCTCTCTCCCTCTCTCTCTCTCTCTCGCCCCCCTCGCACCCCCCCCACCACCCGAACAAACATAATTATACAAGGACCGTCACGTCCATGAGACACACAATAAACCAAGGTGTTGTTTTGAACGAGAGTAAATTATCATTATACGGCCCCCGTTTCTGTTCCTGCCTAAGCCAGCGCAGCCGGGGGCTACTGGCTTTAAAGGATTAGGACAGAGATTTGTCATTTGTCATTGTGCGCAAGATACTGGTACTGTAAGCTCTGGTTTTATCCTAGACATTGATCGAACTTTGTTTTTCTTAGGTAATAACCGTAACTCCAAGCAAAAAACCCCACAAATGTTAAATGCAAAACTGTAAGGCGCAGAATACAGTACATCTAC
>CM065680.1:41252714-41255214 GCA_017654935.2 Phymorhynchus buccinoides | reverse complement strand
CAAATGAGGGCTTGGGGATTCAATGATAGGGGTGGGTGGGGATGGCTAACCCACAGACAGATACTGAGATAGAGAGAGAAAGAGAGAGATTATGACGAGTGAGAGAGGGAGGGAAGATGGAGAGATGCCGAGAGAGAGTAGAGAGTGAGAGAGTGTTTCGAGAGAGAGTATGATTGACGAGAGAAGCGAGAGAGTGAGAGAGAGAGAGTTCAGTGAGAGAGAGAAGAGAGAGAGAGAGAGAGACACAGAGAGACGAGAGAGAGAGAGGAGAGAGAGAGCGTAGAGAGACAAGGAGAGAGAGAGAGAGAGGAGATGAGAGATTGAAGACGAGAGCGATGAGAGAGAGAGAGAGAGAGAGAGATGAGAGAGAGAAGAGGAGAAGTGCGAGCGAGAGAGAGAGAGAGAGAGGAGAGATGAGAGAGAGAGAGAGAGAGAGAGAGAACTTCTGGAACGAGAGAAGAGAGGATAGAGAGGAGAGATGAGAGAGGAGAGAGAGAGAGAGAGATGGAGGAGGTTTAGAGGAGAGAGGAGAGAGAGAGGGAGAGAGCGAGAGAGTGAGAGAGAGAGAGAGAGAGAGAGAGAGAGAGAGAGAGAGAGAGAAATAGAGAGAGAGAGAGAGAGAGGGTGTAAGGAATAAGTTTACTGAAAAATTATGATTTGCGACGAATGTAGGGTTTTCTCATGCAACATCGCTGTGGTGTGTTTTTAAATTTGATTTTGTTGTAGTTGTTTTTACAACATTAAGTAAGGAAACAAGCAACGCAACAAAAAGATTGTAGATGTATTTTGCACTTTACAGTTTTGCTTCTTAAATTAGTTTATTTGTTTGTCTTTTTTATGCTTGGAGTTACGGTTATTACCTAAGAAAAACAAAGTTCGTTCAATGTCGAGGATAAAACCAGAGATTACAGTATCAGTATCTTACGCACAAAGACAAATGACAAATCTCTGCCCTAATCCTTTAAGCCAGTAGCCCCCGGCTGCGCTGGCTTAGGCAGGAACAGAAACGGGGGCCGTATAATGATAATTTACTCTCGTTCAAAACAACACCTTGGTTTAGTTTTGTGTCTCAATGACGTGACGGTCCTTGTATATGTTTGTTCGGGGGGCGGGGGGGGGGGGGGGGGGGGGGGGGGGGGGGGGGGGGGGGGGGGTATTGGGGTATGGGTGGTAGGTGTGGGGGGGGGGAGGTATGTGGGGGGCTGCTGTGGGTAGGTGGGGGGGGGGCAAAAGATGGCGCTGAGAAGTCGGCGATTAGTGCGAGTGGGATCGTAAACTCTCTCTCTCTCTCTCTCCCTCCCTCCCTCCCCTCTCTCTCTCTCTCTCTCTCTCTCTACTCTCCCTCTCTCTCTCTCTCTCTCTCTCTCTCTCTCTCTCTCTCTCTCTCTCTCTCTCTATCTCTCTCTCTCCTTTATTTCATTATGCCACTGTTTCTCAAAGCACTGTCTATTTTCATATCCGCTCTCATATCTTGTCACTTTGTTTTTTTACAGGAAGCAACTATTCGCATTTTAAGAGTTCTTTCGCACCCCTAAGTATTGATTCCAAGGAGTTGTTAGCCCATGGTAGGGATTCAATCACGGGCCTATTTTCTGGCACTGACTAACAACTGGGCGCCAGCAGGACCCTGCTATAGTTTTACTGCTTGCTTTGTGGGGTGGACATACATGTTGTCTTTGTCTGGAGTTGTCTTTGTCTGTCTTTGTCTGGAGAGTCTGGGTTCTGTTGCTCCGACTATGTGCTGTTCTGTCATTATGTCCTCTTCTGTCTCTTCTGTCTTTCTTGTCTTCTTATGCCTGCTCTTTCTCTCTCTCTCTCTCTCTCTCTCTCTCTCTCTCTCTCTCTCTCTCTCTCTCTCTCTCTCTCTCTCTCTTCTCTCTCTCTCTCTCTCTCTCTCTCTCTCACTCTCTCTTGCTATGGGTCGGTGGCCTGCACATTAAACAGTGTCCAGTAACCAGTCCAGAGTCCAGTCTCTTTCTCTCTCTCCCCTCTCTCTTTCTCTCTCTCTCACTCTCTCTCTCTCTCTCTCTCTCTCTCTCTCTCTCTCTCTCTCTCTCTCTCTCTCTCTCTCTCTCTCTCTCTCTCTCTCTCTCTCATTTTCTGTATTTCTCAAAAGTGAAAACGAAACACCCGAAGTTGCTTATGGGACCCCAAGACGCACAAACCTCACCTGCCCTACCAACACAAGATCTACAATAACCCTGGAAGCCTGGCTAAGTTGTGTTAACAACAGAAACTGTAATCTTGTCTTCCTGGCACTGTGTGACTTTAACCTCCAATAATGAACTCCCACAGAAAGAGAACGGAAACAAAGACCAGAACTCTAATAAATAAAAAGAACAATACGAAGTTTCTTTATTTTCAGACATTTCATCCCACTCTTCAAGATGGGACGGTCCAGCAAAGATGTCCGAGTAAACCCCCTGTTGTATTGATTTTGTGTCGCATAACTTTGTGTGTCCAAACATCTCCACTCAGTTCGCTATTAATTATTTGCTCC
>CM065680.1:41232714-41245214 GCA_017654935.2 Phymorhynchus buccinoides | reverse complement strand
TATCTCTCTCTCTGTGTCTCTGTTTGCTTGTCGCCCCATCTCTGTGTATCTCTCTCTCTGTGTCTGTTTGCTTGTCGCCCCATCTCTGTTGTTGTTCTTTAATTTAACGTCTTTTCACTTAGAAGTGATATTAGACATGAAAGTGTGTGTGTGAGTGTGCGCGCGTGGGAATGTGCATGTGTATCTGTGTGTGCTGAAAGTGCATATTTATAAGTAACATTAGGGGATGTATGCTTAGTTAAAACAGTTTAAAACAAAAATTTAAAACACAAAAAGCATTAATAATAATGATAATAAAATAAAATAAAAACTCCAGAATTGAACTATTATAAAATAAAAATGCAAACATTCTATCAACAAAACCCCAACAGCAATCATAGAAACGTATCTCTCTGTGTATCTATCTGTGTATCTCTCTCTGTGTCTCTGTTTGTTTGTCGCCCCATCTCTATGCATCTCTCTCTCTCCCTGTCTGTATCTACCCGTCTGTCTTTCGCTCTCGCTTTTCTGTCTTCTTTCTCTCTTGTACCTTTTTTGTTCTTGCTTTTGATCTTAGATATACATTAGACAGAAACCGAACTGCAATAGAGAAGAACTGGTGGAAAACAAAATTCCCTTTTTGTGTCTCTCTTCCTGGTACTCTTCCTCTTTTTCTGTGTCTGTCTGTCTGTGTCTTCCTGTCTGCCTATCTGACTATAATTATGTCTGTTTTTCTGTCTCTCGCTGTCTACAGTGACAGTCTATATGTGTGTCTGGCTCTCTCTATCTCACTATCTCTTTTTTATTGTCTGTGTCTCTAATCTTGCGCTCACTTTCTTTTGAGCATAACTGTGACTTCTTTTTTGTTGTTGTAAAACTTTAGTCTTGTGCTGCACCCCTCCGTATTGATTCCTAGGAGTGGTGGTTTAGCCCCATAGCAGAGATTCAATCACAGGCCTTCTCTGGCGCTGGGTGATGGCTTGGCGCCAGCGGGACCCTACCATACTTTACGGCCTGCCATGTTCGGGTGTCTTACAATATTTCTTTGTCTGGAGTTTGGGTCCTCTTCGATCGTCTAACGCCATACTTCATACTTCCCTCTCCCTCTCCCTCTCCCTCTCCCTCTCCCTCTCCCTCTCCCTCTCCCTCTCCCCCTCTCCCCGTCTCTCCCCGTCTCTCCGTCTCCCGTCTCCGTCTCCGTCTCTCCGTCTCTCCGTCTCCGTCTCCCCGTCTCCGTCTCTCCGTCTCCCCCGTCTCTCGTCTCCCCGTCTCTCCGTCTCTCCGTCTCCCCGTCTCTCCCTCTCCGTCTCTCCCTCTCCGTCTCTCCCTCTCCGTCTCTCCCTCTCCCTCTCCCTCTCCCCTCTCCCTCTCTCTCTCTCTCTCTCTCTCTCTCTCTCTCTCTCTCTCTCTCTCTCTCTCTCTCTCTCCTTTTCTTTGTTGCTCCTCCTCCTCTCTCTCTCTCTGTATGCGTTTGTGTGTATGTGCGTGTGTTTCTATGTTTGTGTTCCTGTGTGCGTGTGCGTGTGCGTGTGCGTGTGCGTGTGCGTGTGCGCGTGCGCGTGCGTGCGTGTGTGTGAGTGAGTGTGAATAATACTATTGTGTTGTATGCCTTAAAAATCCTGCTCTCTTGCATGAGATTCCTGCTCTCTTGCATGATTGTGCTCTGGTAATTGATAACTCATGGCATGGAACAGAAAGCCTTCAGAAACTATATACATAACCATGATCATATTTTCCATTTCTGCATTCTTTTTGGTACAATGACATACATTTAGTAGCATGCCAAGAAGATGTATACTTAAAATCAAGAAAAAAATTGTACTTAAAGATCCCCCAGATCACGTGTCTAAATCACGGGTTTCACGTGTTCTCCCTCTTATAGCTGGTAAGAAATCTTGTTTTGACCAGGTTTGCCTGCCATAAAAATGCCCCCAATTTCAAAGCGAAACATCATTTTAAAGAGCAGCCTCAATTTGAAATTGGGAGCATGCGTATGTGGGTCACAGCTACCCAGAAGAAAAGCAAGGGACTTAATCGTGGTGCGTCAGTGTGTCTTTAAGATAACTATCCAGTGCTAGTTTCCATATCATTGGCGTGACATAATAGACATGCAGAGCTCTCAAGTGTCTATGCAAGATGACAATACCAAGAGATACTGGTTGCTATGAAAGAAGACCAGAAGAGATGTCCATCATATAGTAAAAAGCCAAGTGTCCGTCCGTGTGTGTGTGTGTGTGTGTGTCTGAAACACGAAACGGGCCTTATAACTCCGCCGTTTTTCGACCGAATCGCTTCAAATTTGCTGTGAGCCCTCACGGGGCGATGGCAACGGCAACCGAGGCGGCCGTGTCATTTGCGCGGTTTCGCAAATGCGCGAAACGCGCATCCGCCGGCCTCTCGGCGCCCGTATCTCCGGCGTTTCTGGGCCGATTGCCTTCGCATTTGGTAGGTAGATGACCAGGGACGGTGACTATCGGTGTGCCAAACAGGAAGCGAATCGGTTCAGCAACGCGCGCGCTATACCACTCCGCCGTTTCTTAACCGAATCGCTTCACATTTGCTGTACTCAGCGTTACCAGTACTTGGCGTTACCGTTACTAGGCGTTACCGTTACTAGGCGTTACTGGTACTCGGCGTTGCGCTAGTGAAGCATAATACACGGTTTTAGAAGAAAATAAAAAATGGAAATGTAAAAGAAACGTAAAGATAAATGTATTGGGTCAACTAAAAATAAAACAAAGGAGAAGAATAATTTATTAATTGAAGGAAGACCGGCAATGTCCTCTCCCATTGACAGGATTACGTACGTATAAGCATGATTGAGCATACTTTATTACATTTAAAAAATACCCGTTAACGATGGAAAGAAGAACCATTAACAAGAAAATGAGAAGATAGTATTTTTTCCAATGAAAAGGCTAGGGAATGAATAAGTGGATAATAAAAGAAATAAGCTCAAACCTTAGAAAGAGTTAGTAAAAGATTAAAGCAGACAGTAAATGAAAGCAAGCACTGACCGACGAGTGCTGCTAAATAGAATAAAAGTATACATGTAAGAAAGAAGAACAGAAAGTTGGCGAAAGAGAGAGAGAGAGAGAGAGAGAGAGAGAGAGAGAGAGAGAGAGAGAGAGAGAGAGAGAGAGAGAGAGAGAGAGAGAGAGAGAGAGAGAGAGAGAGAGAGAGAGAGAGAGAGAGAGAGAGAGAGAAGAGAGAGAGAGAGAGAGAGAGAGAGAGAGGGAAGAGAGGGAGAGAGAGAGAGAGAGAGAGAGAGAGAGAGAGAGAGAGAGAGAGAGAGAGAGAGAGAGAGAGTCTTCTGCTAGAAAATATGTGTCATTTGAATTTCCTTTTTTGCTAAAAGAGAGAGGAGAGAGAGAGAGAGAGAGAGAGAGGAGCGAGAGAGAGAGAGGAGAGATTTGAGAGAGAGAGAGAGAGAAGAGAGAGAGAGGAGAGAGAGAGAGAGAGAAGAGAGAGAGAGAGAGAGAGAGAGAGAGAGAGAGGGAGAGAGAGAGAGAGAGAGAGAGAGAGAGAGAGAGAGAGAGAGAGAGAGAGAGAGAGAGAGAGAGAGAGAGAGAGAGAGAGAGAGAGAGAGAGAGAGAGAGAGAGAAAGAGAGAGAGAGAGAGAGAGAGAGAGAGAGAGAGAGAGAGAGAGAGAGAGGGAGAGAGAGAGAGAGAGAGAGAGAGAGAGAGGAGAGAGAGAGAGAGAGAGAGAGAGAGAGAGAGAGGAGAGAGAGAGAGAGAGAGAGAGAGAGAGAGAGAGAGAGAGAGAGAGAGAGAGAGAGAGAGAGAGAGTCTTCTGCTAGAAAATATGTGTCATTTGAAGTTTCCTTTTTTGTTAAAAGGCAGAAACAAATTTACACAAGCGTGAGGTTGCAGCTCATAAATCAATTGAAGACAACTTCACGAAGTCCAAACTTTTTTAACAGATCAATCCAACACCAAGTTGCGCAACCACCAAACACAGTTTAGCCAGGGAAACGCGTTTACGAAACGTGAACTCTAAATCCAATCATTCATTAGCCTCTCTGAATCCGAAGCAATAATGATGTCATGATGGATTCAAAAAGTTAAAGGTGTTAAGAAGTTAGGTACGGTTCTCAAAGACGCATGCTACAAAGCACAGAGGTGCAGCCTCATGTTCTGTGTATGGCTAGAAATGTTATTTGATTATAATGATGTTAGAGCATCATTATTGACGATATATAACAAAATTTAAAGATTAAAACCCTTGCTTGATTCTCGTTTCTTGCGAACTTCTGCCAACGCATTTTGTCTCCTTGTTATTTTGACATGTGAACTGGTTGACAAGCTGGTTGTTGTATCTGTGAACAATATTACATTTTGATAAATGGAAACAAATGTTCGAAACAAAAGCTTGGCATAATTTTGTATCGGCTGAGAGTATCAAACAAGACGAACAAATCAAATACAAACTGAACACAATCAAATATAAATTTAACATAGTTTCAGTGGATGTTCAGACACCGAGTTGCTAAATACACTCGGTGGCCTGAGGCCATCTTTCTGCTATGTTTTCCTGAATCCTCTCTTCCTTTCTCACTTTCTTTCTTTTTCTCTGTGAATTTGGAACAATCAAAATTGCCACTTTTCTATAAAGAAAAATGTAACGCCCTTCATATTTTGCATTGAGAAACACAGTCATCAGGCCAGCAAAGGAGCCATGCTTTTTGTTGTGAGAAACAAACAATGTTTTGTGCCCCTTGTTTGCCAAGCGTAAGCAAAGTGAAATACACGTTTAAGGAAACAAACATATTGCAAACTATCCACCCAGTTATTTTTCCACATTTTTGTGTGGTGAAGACACTTTGTGAAAGATGTAAGAATGGGAAAGGAAGCCGAGTGAAATTCGAACAGGAACAGGAAAGAAGAGGATAAAGATAAATTCCAAGGGAATAAGAAGGCAGGGGAGCTGATTCTAGGATTCCTTCCAAGGGAATATGAATGTAGAGGGCGGGTTCTAGGGGGGGAGGGGGGCTGGAGGGGGGGTGATGGAACTGAAGGCACAATGTTGATTTAGGGTTCAGAAGATGGAAGAGTTGTGGCGTGGGCTGGAAATTGGCGAGCGAGAAGATCTAAGACTCAGTGATAAAAGACAAAAACCAACGAGCAAAGCCTTGAGCTCCCCAGTAACGACAAAATGAACATCACCATGGAGTCACAAATACGGATTATTAGGAGGGGGAGAGAAAGAAGAAAGTGAGGCTGCGAGCATCGGGGAAAGGAAGGCTCTTTACCCAAGAGTCTGTGATTTCCCTGCGGATTGGGGTTATTTTGTCTGCACTGATTTCTCTGCTTGATTGGGCTCAGACAATGTTTAATCTTTAGAACGATTTATTTTGAACCGTTTGATCTGACCATTTTCATTCACTTCATGTTATGTTTATTATTTATTTACTTTTGGTGGGTGGTGGGTTGAGTTGGCAGAAGAGCGAATGGAAAGGTTGACGGTATTGAAGAATAGGGATGGTCTGGGTTTACTTTCTTCTTGTTGTGCTGAAAATCTACAACTGACTGCCGTTTTGCATAGTTTTAAGTTGTTTGTTTTTTAACCCTTTCGCCGCCAGCCATTTTTCAGCCAACAAATATCCTTAAACTTAACTGGTTAGAGAGAAAAAAGTATCTGCAATATTGGGAATGCCTCTATAACATATATAACATTAGGCCTAGCCTTACTTCCGAAAATTAAGAAAATAGGGTCTTTGGATAACAGACCCTGATTTGATGTTATTCAGCGACATTGGTGTTACAACTTTGTGGTGCATAACTGCAACATTGGCAGTGAAAGGGTTAATCCCAAGCGCTAATTATTTGAACATAAGAAAAAAGCTCATAGTTTAAACTCAATGTCAAACATTATCTCGCAATACCAGCCAAAACCATTTCGCTTAGCGTACGACTTTTTAAAAACTTTGAACAATGAAGTAAGTAGTAAATCTATTTAGCGTCCTCCGGTCTGGAACAGACACATATGGGACATTAGTAGATATAAAGGTACCGATATAGAGATGGTGGGAACGATACTGGAGGCAATGCCCGAAGGCTATGCAACACCAGTAAAGTCCCGATTTTTTAAAAACAATACAGATAGTTTTGCTAAGTTGAATAATGAAGCAAACGGTCGTATGCTTTTATATTCAGAACTAGCTCTTTGCCAGCTTGCTTCCCTTCTCTGGTTGGGTGCGTCACATCGCATGGCCCAGGAATGCGCCGCGGAGCAGGTTTCAATCAAGTGCTCCCGCTCCCACTCCGCTTGCAGCCACCTCGTTTCCTCTTATGCCTCGTCCTCTGCATCGATGCCGCGTACACGGAGCCGGCCACTCGCTCGCAGTGTGAACAAACAGACAGACACACAGACACACACACACACACACACACACACACACACACACACACACACACACACACACACACACACACACACACACACACACACACACATGCACACATTCACACACATACTCAACAATTTCTCTTGTTGAGATAATAAAGTAGATTTGACTTTGACTTTGACTTGACTTGGACACGCATACACTCACGCACACACATTTGTCTAAGATCACTGTTAGGTGGATAGACTTTAATTTAAAGAATGGACTCACGCACACATGCACACACACACGCGCACGCGCGCACGCGCACGGACGCACACGGTTTAATTATGCTTATGAATCTTTTTTACAATATAGTATAAATACACTCTAAATACGGTAAACTACACGACAAATATCAAACCGGGATTGTGAAACATGTAAAAAGTTTCATCAGGCACTGAATTAGAAAGGGTAACCCTCTGGACCTTATGTGATTTCCCCAAGGACCCGAGGTCATTTTGATCTCACGGATGTCCATGGCTGTGTAGGAAGAGAGAGGTCAGCGGGATTAGAATTCAGAGAAAGTCTCCCGGAGAGACCGGGTTCCCAATTTTAGGCTTAACTTCCTTCCCTCTGATGGTTCCAAATCATGGGGTTTACCCAGGCTGGCTCAGTCTATCGTGAACAATTTGGGAGAGAATGACGCCCACTTCATTTGTAATCACGGATCTGATTACATTCTTTTTAAGTTCTGAATTATGTCTTCCGATTTATCTTTGCCCTGTAATTTCTTAGTATGTATCTTCGTCTGTCTGTATCTTGTTTTCCTTGTTTTATTTCATGTTTTAAAATGTATTCATCCTTATTGTAATAAGGACATTATTATTTACAAATAATCTATGTACTTTCAATAATAAAGACACCATGGATAAAGGCAAAGCCGAAACGTTGGGGGGAAAATAACCTTTGCTTGTTGGTTTGTCTATGGAATGAATGTTATGTACTTTCAAATCATATGTCTACTAGAACAGAGATTTCCAGCTAACTTGTATCGGATAGGTGTAGTGACAATTGTCTTGGATGCACAGTACTGACAACCACCGTTAGATCTTATGCAGGGTGCTAAAATACATGACAGCCAACAAAGGAATTAACTAATCATTAGTGACATGACAATGATTATTGAGAAAACATCACTAACTTGAAACGTGGCTAAAAAAAACCACCTGTTTAATGCTCACTTAGAGAGGCAAGTCTAAAAAAGCAGAGAGTCGATAAATTAAGCCGGGGAGTCCCCTAGGGGAACGGGGAAGGGTGGTGGTGGCTAAAATTCATGATAACCGATAGGCAAATTAAATAAAAATCTGACAACTTAGGTGGATGGATCTTACGAAAATAAGATCTCCCACTTATGTCCCCTAACCGCAAGCTCTCCACCATCACCTCCCACCACTAACCCCCCTCCAACCCCCTTCTCCTAAAAAAAAAGTTAAACAAGTGGATCGCCGAGCGGCAGATATGTTCCCGAGCGGGCGAATTTGGGCATATGGCAGCAGCATGACGCATCTGCGCCCCAATGACAAAATATTAAGCAATTGCCCAAAACAAAAAAACTTAAAAAATAAAATGTGTCCAAAATGTGTGGTTGTAAATGACCGGTTACAGATGGTCATATCGACAGACTATAACCGTTGTGACCTTGACCTTGACCTTTCTTGTACTAAATATTCAGAATGACTTTGACCCAATGCATCTGCACACCAAATGTTGAACATTTTAAGTCCAACGATGTGAAATATATAGCCACAAGAAGAAATATTCATTTTTAAGGTCAAACGTCAATGTCAAGGTCAGCATGGTTATTATTTTTGCATGGGACCTTTTGCGTACCATGATGTACCACCACAGTAAATTTGATGCTATTCCATGCAACTGTTCTTGAGATACAGCTTTGGGGTTCGAACCCAGTGATTCGCTCGCACGCGCGCACGAGCGCACGAGCGCACAGATACATTCATGGTTATAATAAAATAGCCCTTCTATCAGAAAACGTTGTGAAAAAAACCCGCATTGAAATACGTGCAAAAGTTCGCGAGATATAAACGATTAAGTGTTTGGGGGGCTTGAACTCCTTAATCATCATGACCTTGCCTTAAACTAAAACTAACGCAACCGGTTGATAGCTGATATCCTCTATAACCTGTACACTAAAAGTGATTGAAATAGATTGAATGGTTTTCAAGAAAACGCGGTCGGACGCGCGGACGTACGGACGCACAGACACACGGATGGACGGATGAAACAAAAACAATACTTCCCGAAGCTTCGCTCGGGAACTAAATTAAAACCCAGGAGCATCATCAAGGAGTGGGGTTGCAGGGGGTAACACCCAGGGCCCTGTATGATTTCCCTGCGGAACGGAGGGCCATTTTGTTACCATCGATGGTCCGGGCTTGTTGGAAGACTGCAATGGGTGGGTGGGGGTGGGGTGCGATTGCGGATACAGCGAGGGATGGGGGGGATGGGGGGATGGGGAGGGGTGACGGGTGGGAGTGGGAGTGGGGCGGGGGGAGGAAAAAGGAGATGGGGGTGGTCTTCCAGACAGACTGTTTTTTGTCTTTTAATGTCCTGACAAGTGATTGTGGCAAATGATGGATTCTGGCCCTTGTCTTGGCCAATTCGGCGTGAACGTTTATAAGAAAATTTGGTACGGTTGGTTGGTACTCACGCTCTCGGTTTTGATTATCTCCTGCAATACATTTTTATTTTGTCTGTGGTTAACTTTTTTTTTATTTTGTCCGTTTCTCTGTGTCTGTATATATGTCTTGGAAATGAGAGTACCCCCCCCCCTTCCCCCCCACCCACCCCCAAACCAATGTAGAAAAAAACATATTGGTCGATGTCATGATTATTATTTCTTTTATCACATGTCTTTATTATATTACATTTTTTGTTTAACTTGCAATACTAATCAATAATCTTGCTTGTGATAGAGATATCGTAGTTATTTCTTTAAAAGCCTACGTTAATTTTACAAGCCAGCGAATGTGACCCAGCACATCGAAAGGGTATTTAGGTCGCTGGGCTAGTTTCTCACAACAGGCTTGCAAAGTCACAAATCTCATGTTTATCACTTTTGATATTGGTATGTGTCCCGCTCACAGGATCAATCACTGATATGAGGATCCATCCTGAGAGCGGACGGGCTATAAAGGAAGAACACCAAAGTCCACAAACACGCCCCCTCCACACACCAGTCCAGGCAAAGAACATCATTCGTACATACCATCTTGCTGGTGGTGACGGGGAGAACTAAACTGGTGGACGACAGCAGCTGGGACTCGGCTCCAGGTTCCCTCCAGGCAGCCAGACCCTCGCCCCTCTCCGAGGTCTTCACTACCGTCGTCCTGCCCTCCTCCCGAGGCTCTCCTGGTCTTCTCCCACACTCGCTCTTCTTCTCCTTCCACAGGCAGGCCTCTGTCCGCGGCAGCCCGACCCTGAGACAAGTCCTCCAAAGAAAGTGGTGGCTTTCGTCTTCTTGGTCTTCAACTCTTGCTAGTTGCCTTCTCTTCCTTCAGTCCGTCAGCAGTGAGGGGGTGAGGGATCAAGTCGTCGTCGTCGTCGTCATAAACTGAATAAACTAAAGAGTTACACCCAGGCCCCAAGGTGTGGCAGCCTGTCCCTAGGAATCGATCCTCCCAGATTGCGATGTCACCGGTTCACAGTAACGACTGCTTCCCTGTCAACAGGTTGTACCCGCCTTCTGACAGTGCAAACTCAAACTGAAGCAAATGTATCTCCTCTCGAACACAAGGGAAGAAAGATGAACTGTGTTGTTGCCGTATTAAAGTTGACCCTCTGCATGCAACGTGCGAGAAACACGTGCAAAACTATCTCCACGCTCGAGCTGAGGAAGCAACGAAAGGGTTTGTTTTTGTTTTTATTTTTTCCTTTTTAGTCCCCGAGCCGAAGGTTCGGGGAACTATTGTTTCTGTCTGGTCCGTCCGGCGTCCGTCCGGCGTGCCTCCGTCCGGCTATTCGTCCGTTTTTCTCAAAAACTATTCAGTCTATCATCATCAAATTTGGTATACTAGTTTGCCAAGATGCAAGCTATCCACTGATGTATTTAGGTTTACATTAAGGTCAAGGTCGCGCCAGTTACGGGGTTCAAACCCCAAAACACATAATCGCTAATATCTCGCGAAGTTTTGCATGTATTCCAATGCAGTTTTTTTCACAACATTTCTTGTTGTTGGGTTGTTGTTGTTTTTAGCCAACTTCTGATCAGAAAAGTACATATTCTTACTCTTGCTTATTATTTCGAACGTCATTAAAGTTTGGTGCTTCGCTATGCCTTCATTCCTCATATCTCTCTCTCTCGTTCTCTCTCTCTTCTCTCTCCCTCTCTTTCTCTCTATCTCTCTCTCTCTCTCTCTCTCTCTCTCTCTCTCTCTCTCTCTCTCTCTCTCTCTCTCTCTCTCTCCTCTCTCTCTCTCTCTCTCTCTCTCTCTCTCTCTCTCTTCCGTGGTATTCAATGAATTTTGTTTAATTGACCAAGGTAACCCAATCAAAAACAAAACCTGTGAAAGAAACACTAATCACATATTTATATTTCGACCGCTAGACAATATTATTAGGTATTATTATTATTATTATTAGGTACTTTATAGTCACAGAGGCGTCTCTGTGAAATTCGTGCTGCTCCTACCTGGAGAGCGCGTCGCCGCCAGACGCGCGCCACCCAATTGGTTTTTTTGTGCATGCAATTTGTGTATGACTGATGAGGAAGGTAAGGGGGGGGGTGTGGGTGTGGGGAGGTGTTAAATGTTGACCAAATGACAACTTTTTCGTTATTGCCACTGGGTTTAGCGTGTGCTAAGTGCATGGGCACACGGGACCTCGGTTTATCGTCTCATCCGAATGACTCCACGTTCAGGCCGTAAGGCCTAGTGCAAAATGAGAGGGAAAATCCCCTGTACCAAGGTTCGAGCTCGGGTTTACTTGACACAAGGCGAACGCGTTACCTCTGTGCCACTCTACACCTTCTTTGAACTTTTAAACAGCATCTACCCCAAGGATAATCTTTGCATAGATCAATAAGGTGAACCAGCGTGCTGGAGTAACTGATTACCAAAGAAAGAGTGGGTGTTGCAAGTGTCACAAAGATTTCTTGTTCACATCTTGGATCATAGGCATGTACTTCTAGATTGCCTATCAATCAATGCTGTCATTGAACGATGCGTGTGCCAGAGAGAGTAGCCTAATCACATCGATCGCACTAACCTAGAGACTGGTGCACGCGGAGTGTTATTTGTGGTGCTTGTTTGTTTAGATTTGATTTATCTATTGCATGTTTATATTCCAGGTGGATGTAACATTATGTGACTCAGCACCACGCAAAGGACATTATGTGTCAAAATGACCATTCTGAGAAAAGGGTACCGTTAGAAGCTTCAGACAATTTTCTTTCCAATGATATTAGAACCATGCTTGTAACATTTTCTGTTTTAGGTGTTATGAGCATTTGAAGTTGGTAGGGTGACTGTCGGCCATTTTGCGAAATCACAGTCTAAAGTTTAGCCTAGCTGAAGAAAATGCATGGACCTACTCATTTTAAAGCACTTTATGGAGGATTTAGAGACCATAACAAAGATTGTCCTTTATAAATATGAAAGATGGGATGTTAAAGAGCAATAAAATACCCATAACTCAAAACTGATAAAAGTGATATTTTTGACTTTACAAGCCTGTTATGAGAAACAAGCCCAGCGACTTAATGTCCCTTTCGTGGTGCTGGGTCACATATTAGAATTGAAATTAGTAATAGTAAAAAAAAAAATTAAATGTAGCAAATCAGCAGCGTTAGAAGAGTGGTAATAACAGAGAAGCTGCAGGAAGAAAAATGAAGCTAGGAAACAAGAGACAGACAGACAGACAGACAGACAGACAGAGTTAGAGAAACAGAGGCAGGGGTAGAAGTACAGTGAACGTAAGGGGGTGGGGAGAGACAAAACACACAAAAAGGAAGGAACAAGTGAAAGAAAGAGGGAGTGGGAGTAGGAGGGAGAAAGAGAGATTATGTGAGAATGACCATGCATTATCTGTTTGGACAGGTAATAAGTACATCATTGTTTTTCGAAGAGACAAAAGCAAATCTACATTGAAGTAGCATTTATCAACAAAAACATACAT
>CM065680.1:41220214-41227714 GCA_017654935.2 Phymorhynchus buccinoides | reverse complement strand
TGTCACAACCTATTCAGATCCTGAATTTTGAACCGCCAGTGCAAGCCCCCGACAGAGAAATACTCACAAAACCAACATTTTCTTCTTTTCATGTCCGAGCTGTATCTCATGAACTAGTGGGAAGAATGGCTTCACACTTTGTGTGGTAATGTAACATGGCGAGTACTGAAATAAATACTTGCAATAATTGTTTTTAAACGCAGAACTAGGGTCATTTTAGACTAATGTGCACATAAGGACAAAATGTTCTCGAAAGGACTTAACACACGACCATCCAAGATCTCCACGCTTCTATCAAGACCTCAACCACGATCTGACGACGTTACGCCCGACTACAGTACGGCTACTCCACGACCGTGCTACGATCAGCCACGTTCTGGCTGATCGTGGAGGACGTAGTGAGAACGTGGCCTTTGCGTGATGGGGGACGTTATTTCAACTCATTTGTCTGCTGGCACGTATGCAAAGAAGAGCTGCCCGCCCTGTACAGACAGTTTATGGGCCACTGTCGCCCCGTTGCCAATGTTTGTTGAGGCTGAAGGCACATGAAATTGAAACGAACCTGAAGGCTAAGTCCATACACTATGAACAATGGCGTCTTGCATAGTCTATGCTAAAATGTAATAAAGTGGGATGGGGTTTTGGGTAGTTGTTTTTTTGCCCGCATCATCCGCTTGAATGTTTCCAGCTGTCGTCTGTTTCGTATGGCTAGCTACAATAAAGAATGAATTTAAAAAAATGAAGATGAAAAGAGAGAGAGACACAAACACAGAGAGAGAGAGAGAGAGAGAGAGAGAGAGAGAGAGAGAGAGAGAGAGAGAGAGAGAGAGAGAGAGAGAGAGAGAGAGAGAGAGAGAGAGAGAGAGAGAGAGAGAAGAGAGCGGTGGAAAGAGAGAGACAGAGAGACAGAGACAGAGACAGAGACAGAGAGACATACAGACTGTCACACAGTCAGACAAACAGATATGGCACATGCGACACTGCCAACGGGATTTTTACTAGTCCCAGTGGGGTTGGGTTAAAGAGAAAGGCCATGGGAATAGTGGGTGGAATAAAAGAGTTGAGGACGGGAAAGGAAGCGGTGTGTAACTGTGCTTGCTCCCCCCCCCCCCCCCCCCTTCTTTTAAAAAAAATTAACCAGCCGCGTACAAACGTTCGTTAATCTTTTCAGGACTGTGTCGTTCTGGCTATCTGACAATGTGATCACGATAACGTTTGAACGGAGGGTCGTAGGAAGCTGACATCCTGCATGCTGATCGATCGTGATGATAACTAGGCCACGGTCGAAAAAGAAGGTGTCAATGGTCAAGGCCACTGAAGCCGAGAATGCTGCCGCGCACCTGCTTTTCTCTAGCTGAGATCCTTTCTGGCGCAGGGGTACTGTAAAGTGCAGGTGTAGACTGTTTGATCGGACTTTAGTTTAAAACCCTTTCATCGCCACTGTCGCCTCTTGGCACCACAATGATTTAACACCCATGTTACTGTAAGGCATCAGATGAAGGTCTGGAATCCAGTGACCTTATGTTGTTAATGTTGGGAGGTAAGGATATGCCCTATTGTATGCATGTCACAGAGGAATCCCCAATATTGCAGACAAAATCGTTTCTCTACCCAGGTAAGCTTAATGGAAAGCTTTAGCTGAAAAATGGCTGGCGTTGAAAGGGTTTAAGAGATGAATGTCTGTTTGTTCCTGCGAGGTCACTGGAACCGAAAATGCTGCCTCACGGCTGGTTGATCTAGCGTTTCCACGCTCTGGTGTCTTCTTCTGACTGACTTGCGGATCCGACGGCCTGATAATATGCAAATTCGAGAGCATAACTGTCGGTATCTTAAACGTTGTCAGTTAATGGGCGGTTAGCGAGACACGTGTGTGGATCAAGACTTAATTGAAAGCTGGGGGGGGGAGGGGGGAGGGGGGGGGGGGGGGGGGGGGGAGGGGGGGGGGGGAACAAGCGATTGGGGATAATAAAGTGATAGACTAATGAAACGGAGATAAGCTGGGAAGGAGAAGCAATGCAGGGGTGCTTGATAGGTATCTAGGATAAAGCATGTTGTGTGTGTGTGGGGGGGGGGGGGGGGGGGGGGGGGGGGGGGGGGGAGGGACAATATGCAAGGCAGATGCACAATAGACAGAGATTTGATTTGATTTGATTGATTTAATTTAAAGTCTGTTCACACAATGGTGATATTAGACTGGGGGGGGGGGGGGGGGGGGGGGGGGGGGGGGGGGGGGGGGGGGGGGGGGGGGGGGGGGGGGGGGGGGGGGGGGGGGGGGGGGGGGGGGGGGGGGGGGGGGGGTGGGGGGGGGGGGGGGTGGGGGGGGGGGGGGGGGAGGGGTGGGGGGGGGAGGGGGGGGGGGGGGGGGGGGGAAATAAAAGCAAAAAAAAAACGTGTTTCGTTCTTTAATTTAACGTCTATCCACCTTACAGTGATCTTAGACCCCCCCAAAATGTGTATGATTATGTGCAAATGTCCGTTTAAGGGGGTTTGTGGGTGTGCGTGTAGGAAGATACGGAAGGATGGTTAATCTATGCATGCATATAATTTACATGAATAAATGGGATGAGGGTATGTGTATCTGAGTACCTTATGATTTAGACCCTATGTTAATGAAACGTCAGTGAAATACATAAACTTAGACTTACTTCTAAGTGTGTGTGTGTGTGTGTGTGTGTGTGTGTGTGTGTGTGTGTGTGTGTGTGTGTGTGTGTGTGTGTGTGTGTGTGTGTGTGTGTGTGTGTGTGTGTGTGTGTGTGTGTGTGTGTGAATATGAGTGCGTGTGCAACAAATCCCTAACAGAATGAAGAAGGAAGGAAAATGGTGTTTTACGTCCTCTCGGTCATAGACACATATGGGACATTTGTAAATACAAAGATGGTGGGAACAATACTGGCTGCAATGCCCGGAGGCAGTGCAACACCAGTTAAGTCCCGAGTTTTTAACAATATAGATAGATGAAGTATACAACTCCCTAACAAATTAATAGCAACAAATAAATAAAAAAGTGAAAAAGAAAACAAAATTAAAGTTAATTAACTCAGGAACTAAAGTAATCTTGCAATTCCAGAGCTGGATATGACTGTAGCAATTGTGATCATTTCATGACTGTAAACTACATCTTTTAAAGTTCCAATTTGTGCAACTTGTATCCCAGATAGTTTGTATAACAATGATAATAATGGACATTCTAAAAGAATGTGTTGAACTGATATTGGGAGACCACAATCGCATTCTACATCTTTAGAAAATTTGGTACTCCACGAGTTTAATCGAATTTTGTAGATAAGGCTAGATACAGATCTTGAACATAATAATATCTTAGATTTTGAAGGAAGCTTTTTATTATATATACTATTTTCTAACATTGAATTTATTTCGTGTTTTTCTAGTTTTATTGAACAATCTTTGGTGTAATCTCGAATTTGCATATTATCAGGCCGTCGGATCCGCAAGTCAGTCAGAAGAAGAAACCAGAGCGTGAAATAGACAGAGACAAAACAAGCAAGTTTGCGGTTATCCATGGTCAACTTAGGACGCTGGTTTCACCGCCAGAGGGCAATCAATCAGGGACAAACAAGCAAGTTTGCGGTTATCCTATTAGTCCCTCCCTCTCCCCCCCCCCCCCCCCCCCCCCCCCCTCTCTCTCTCTCTCTCTCTCTCTTTCTCACTACCCCCAACTAAGAATATCACGCGCTAAGCCCCTACCGCTTTAACGGCCCACTGGCGGTGAAACGTGCGTCCTAAGCTGCTCATTACTGAACAAACCATTTTTGCATATTAAATTACATTTTCGACACGTTTGCGTTACACCGATTCCTGTCACTCCTGGGTGTTGTCATGCCACGGCAACCTCTAATATCCCCATGTGTGGGCGGGAAGCTAAAGAGAGAAGGAAGGGATGGATAAAATGGAAATAGTGGAAAGGATTTGAAAGGGTTGAGCTCCCCGTGGGGATACCGGGGGGTCTTTCGTAAAAAAAATAGTTCCCCCACCTTCTGGAAGTTCTGTGCTTGTAACTTCCTCTAATCTGCCACTCTCTTTGACTCTGCCTTTTCCCTTTGCTTTCTGTCATCTACTGTCTTTCTGCCTTATCAGCCCATTCTCCCGCCTTTTACAATAAATCTTTCAAATCATTGTTCTCCTTTGAGCTCCTCCGAAATCGGAATGTGTCGGCTGTACGCCAGCGGGGAGACAAGTGAAAACTGAAAACCGGACACATACGTACCTGATCCATTATGGCCATAATTTATGGCCTGGGAACGCAGAAGAAGAAGAAGAAGAAAGGGTTGAGGACGGGGAAGAGTGGTAGTGTTAGGCCCTCTGCATGGGTGCTAGCCTCCTGACTGACTTGCAGAAGGCCGGACATGCAAATTTGCAGGCGTAACTGTCAGTACCTTATCGTCGATGGTATGGGTGGTTAGCAAGACACGTGAATTAATGGTCAACCTATGGCGATATTTTTCACGCCAGAGGGCAGTCAATGCACTAGGGGCTTATCACGCGATTTTCTTACATGGGCGTAGTGAGAGAGAGAGAGAGAGAGAGAGAGATGAGACGAGAGAGAGATAGAGAGAGAGAGAGAGAGGGAGAGAGAGAGAAGAGAGAGAGAGAGAGAGAGAGAGAGAGAGAGAGAGAGAGAGAGAGAGAGAGAGAGAGAGAGAGAGAGTGATGGTAGGACCACTCACTGTCTCTCTCTCTTTCTTTATCCCCAACTAATAATATAAAGAGGATTAGCCCCACACGAGCGTCATGCCCTCTGGCGTGAGAAAAATCGCACTAAGTCTCTCATTGAAAGCTGAAGAGACAAGATATCGCAGATATCAAGTGCGGGAGGATGTGTGACCCGGAGAAAAGCAGGACGAGAACGTCAATAAAGGAGGGAGAGAGGGAGATGGGCGGGTGGGTGGGTGACAGACAGACAGACACACAGGAAAATGGATAGACAGGCAAACAGACAGGGGTAGAAATGGCCAGACAAAAACTTCACACTTCAAATACTTTATTTTACAAGTGATAAAAAAGAATTTAAGCTGGGCCTAGTACTTCCATTTAATTGTGTCCTTGGTTCTAAGCACGCAACATGTAACTAATACTAGGGGAAGACGGGGTAAAAAGCGCATGGGCGGGTAAGAAGCCCACCCCAATTATCTCATGAAATGAAGAAAATTTCAGTCAAATTTGCCCATGAGACGAATGCTAGACATTAACGCTTGTCTCATGGGCAAAATGAGACTGAAATGTGCTTCATTTTATGAGATCATTGGGGTGGGCTTCTTACCCGCCCATGCGCTTTTTACCCCGTCTTCCCCTATAAACGAACAATCATTGACACACAGAAATATCGTCAACGGAAACAACAACAGTTAAATAGCAGGACTATAACAACGACAGGCTAGGCAGAGCATCAACATCAGTAATAAGAACAAGCAAAACAGAAAACAGACTGCGAGAGGGGAATGTTGGCAACACGAGACTGATTATAATTTATAGAGGAAAGGAGAAGTTGTTATCTTAAGCAAACAGTGTTCGCAGTGCATACTAATCACAACACAAAACACGCCGATGCAAACAAGAGAGGAAATGATATAGCAGAACCGTTTGAATGGCATTGTGATAATAATTCTTCTCAAACACATAATGCAATACATGCGTGCACACGCACACACGCACAGAGAACACCATGCACGCGCGTTCCCAACATATACATACGGCCGTGCACACACACACACACACGCGCGCGCAACACACAGAGAGAGAGAGAGAGAGAGAGAGAGAGAGAGAGAGAGAGAGGAGAGAGAGAGAGAGAGAGAGAGAGAGAGAGAAGACTTGAGAGAGAGAGAGAGAGGAGAGAGAGAGAGAGAGAGAGAGAGAGAGAGAGAGAGAGAGAGAGCAATTTATAATTCCCATTGCAATGACTAATATATATGCTGAACTCACATACCATATTGCTGTTTGTTATAATTAACCTTCCATTGCAACAAAACTATTTCCTTTTTTTTACATTAATATTTCCATAGATTGCTTTTCATTTAACAGTATTGTTTCTTTCTTTAAATTATAGGTCCTGCTTGTTATTGGAACTGCTGTACATTTGATATTAAGCCTCAGTATTTACACTGCCAACACCGCCTTTAGGCACCTACATTGCTCAAACACCCATGTCACCAAATTGCAAAAGGCATTAATTCCATTCAATCAGGGCATGTTATTCAGCGACCTCGTGTCTTACTTTTGGAATAGCAGTACTCATTCGCATCGCAACGATTTTGAATTATCAAAAAAACTCACGAATCACTCCAGCCATACACACAAACAAAACATACATAAACAAAAAGTGAAATGAAGGAAGATTACAGGTTTTTACTTCAGGTTTTAGACATAGGGAAGTGCTAGATCAGATTTTTTTATATTGTAATATACAGACTTTATATATATATAAAACCTCTATACACACCGATTGGTTTCCCCACAACAAACTACTACAAAAGCAAAGTCAGAGGCACAATTGTGATCTAAGGGAGCGAAGCGAGTTTAGAAGTGACCAATGTATTGTGTGCACACATATTTACTTCCCTTGAAGCAAATGCATCACATTGACAGCTACCTATTAATTCCGGACATATATGGCCGGAACGACTTAAGTAGCAACTTAAACAATACTTCAAACTGTGTTTTACTAATTTATTATTATTTGGGGACTGCTTGACTGTGATGAGGGCAAGTATTATTTTGTTTTCTCAAATCTGTGTTTCTTTTTAAAAAAAGTCATTTTTTTCCGTTCAAATATCACATGTTCTGTTTTGTCTCGTCAATGCAATAACGTCACTTTGCACTTGTTATGCATTTGTTTGTATGGTGTGTTATATTGTACTCTTATGACGTCATCGATACTTGAGATAGAACATAATTATATACAAACGAGTTTGATTAACACTTTCGCATCACATTGGGGTCTGTTATCCAAATTGTCTTAATTTGGGGAAGTAAGGATAGACCTAATTTTATATGTTACAGAAGAATCCCCAATACTGCAGATGGATTGTGTTCTCTTTCCGGGTAAATTTAATGGACATGTTTGGCTGAAATATGGCTGGCGGTGAAAGGGTTAGCAGCAGTAATTTTAAGTGGTTTTCTTCTTCCCACACAAAACCAAGACCATCATGAAACTAGTGCCAGCATCTATCCTTGACTGCTTGATGCAACAACGCTCGTAGTGATAGATAGCTGGTGCAGAATTTAGACCCCATCCACGTGCTGTCATTGTAGCTGAGCTTGAGCACTATAGGATGGAGAGGTCTGGGGGTAGTAATTGGACCCCGATTGCTGCATTAATGACCCCTCTGCAATCTTCGATACATATTGTGGGATTGTCCCCCAAATGTCCCTTTCCTTTTACGGGTCTTCAGGTCAGGCCCTTCAGGCAAGGCAGTTTTTGTCTCTGATTGACTGTGCGTGGGGTTGGTTACACAGGTATTAGGTACTTTATAGTCACAGAGGCGT
>CM065680.1:41210214-41215214 GCA_017654935.2 Phymorhynchus buccinoides | reverse complement strand
GAAGAAATTTGTTATGGCGAAAAACAAATAGGTATTAAAAGCCATATATTATATCAATATTTTACAATGATTTACCCCCTACTTGCAAACTTTCAAGAATGAATGTTATCATATTCCTTTCACGCCCTAGAAGCCGGAATATCACAATTCAAACTTCCAAGAATTACCTTTGCAGTTTTCCTGGCATCCATAGAAAAGAGACTGTTAGAATGCAAGCTTTCAAGAATGACATTTAGCAATATGCCCACACACTTTCAGGAATGACCTTTAGCAATATCCTCCCACACTTTCAAGAATGACCTTTAGCAATATCCTCCCACACTCTAGAAGACTGCATGAGAATGCAAATTCTCAATAATGATCTTTAGGAATGTCACTACATATTCTAGAAAATAGACAATTAGAATGCAAACTTTAATCCCAAGAATGACCTTCAGCAATGGGCCTATGCATTCTAGAAAACAAAAGTATCAGAATGCAAATTGTCAAGACTGATTTTTGTAGCAATTAATTTTCACAATAAATGCCCTAGAGAGCAGACTCTCAGCATTGAATTGCAGGCAATTGTTTGTTTAGCTAAATAAGAACGATGCCCCCCCCCCCCCCCCCTTCTGGCGCTCGAAACCCGTTCTATGAAATGTAAAACAAAAGTGAGCAGTACCAGCCGCCGTGGTGTAGTGGTTAGCGTCGCGGACTACTGGCTGGGAGGTCTTGGGTTCGAATCCCATCAGAGGCGAGGGTTGTTTTCGGTCCTGGACCGACTCCTACCCAGAGTGAGTGGCTATGGGCTCAATGGGAAGACTGAAACCACACAGTCGAGTTTCATCCACTTAACGGATGCGATTCTGAGAGTGTTGCTCTAATTTCAAGACCAACACTGCAGGTGTCTGTAGTTCTCGGGCCTGGTTAACGCCGGGATATCATTATGAAAGGAAGCGTAGAATACAGCCCTGCCATGCAGTCTCAGACCGATACGGAACTCCATAGCATCATCATCATCGTTATCATCGGCCTCATTTTCCATCAATCATAATTTTTTTTTTAAATGTCTCAAATTCTGTGGCTTTGCATGCCCTGCTCTCATGGTGACCTCAGTTTCAGTTTCCAATCCAGTCTATGCCTTGGTGCGTTCGGGTCAAAGTCATGGGGATCAGTGTGTTCTGGGGAGCTGTCGGTGGACGGTCGTGGTGGCGCCCTCGGAGGAGGACCTCACTCACGCTGGCTCCGCGACTAAGAGAATAGTGTCGTCAGTAGGGGGCTTAGTGGGTGGTGTCCTGAACAGGCTCCACTGAACTCCACCGAAGTGACTCAGCAGAAGTGCAGTGTCTCCTCGGTTGGTTGCCTCCTGACGGCCTAACATAGATTATCTCCCCTTGGACTGCTGGTCTCCGTTTCTGCGACTTGAACAAACCCGGGTGTAGCTGCGAATTGGGATTCGGAACGAGCGGCGTGGGAGCAACGGCCACTGTACAGCCCAGAAGATGGGACAGCAAAAAAAAGAAGAAAAAAAGAAGTGAGCAGTGGCGCATCAATAATATAATAATAACAAATCAACCAGTCTCTAGAACACTTGAACTGAACACCAAGGTGGCTTAAGGTTTTGACTTCAGGTAGTTATTTGATTTCCCAGTAGTATAAACAGGAATGGATTTCCTGTCGCTCAATCACGAGGTGCGTCGGACAAAATCAAGATGCTCTTTGATTTTTTATTACCACTATTATTACAAATCAAACGTATAACATTACATCGGTAGAGTAAAGTGAAGAAACGTGTTACACTGTCACGAATTTTCGCATATGTTTTTTTGGCTACAGCTTAGGTTTTCGCTCATTTCCTTGGAACTTTACATCTAGCCTCTCTTTTTTGTCTCATATTCTCCACTTTCTATCGTCTGTCTTTCTCTTTTTCGTTTTCGTTTTACTCCTGTCCTTGTTCTGCTATTTTATTATCTACTTCCGAAAGTATTCTGATGGCTTTAATTAAAGGACATCCCATGAACAATTAAGCTGATACAGTGTAATCGTGCTACATTAGATATATACAAAATGAATGTTAACATCTTCATTACTTAAGATGTCAAGATATTATAAAAAGAACTTCTTTTTTTATATATTAGGATTGCGTAATGGAGTGCCTGTGACTTCGTGAAAAGGGAGAAGTTTATCCACACAAAATATTAAAACAATGTCACCATTCAACAGTTTTTCTTGAGTCCCTGAGTAATGTCTAAAAACCTTATGCTAATTACATTGACAAACTAAACGAACTCTCCATTCAGATCAAGCATGTCGATATTCTGCAAGGCCTATCTCCTTTCTAGGCACAAAAATGACCACCGATCTTAATGGTGGTCCTAAGACACAATAGGTCATCCATTATGCAGATGAAATGCTTGCTGGCTTTCCAAAATGACCAGTAACGGTGCCTTTACAAATGACCTAGAATGGGCCACGAGAGGACACAATTAATGCGGTTGATTGTTGGTTTAGCCAAACTGCGAATTATATCCAGGCAGATAACCCGAGACACATGTTTGGCATAAAAATGTGGACCACAGGCTTCAGCTGGCAAGTAATGACAAACAAACCGAATTAGAAGACCTGGATTTCCAGGAGGCTGGCCTAGGGAAGTGTCTCGTTTCCTTGTGAAGAAAAATCAGGTTTTCCTTGTACATATCTTTGATGTATTCACGCTTCTAGCAAAAGGGAAATATTAGTCTAATGCATTTTTGATGAAACACAGGACAAAGAGATTTGTGGGGGAAAGCTTGCTCGGTAGGGCCTGCACATGTAGCGCAAGAAAGAAAAAGACACAAGAAAAATATACTTTTGATTACTTTGTTGGTGACATGTTGATTTTGATTTACACGTTTTATTTTATGTCTTTGTCTTTGCATATCTCTACCTCTGTCTACCTGTCTGTGTCTGCCTGTCTTTTCGTGAGTATCTGCCTCTCTGTCTGACTCTTTTATCTTTATCTCTCTATCTCTACAAGGAGACTAATAATGGTCTCCGTCCGTCTGTCTGTCTGTCTGTGCGGAGAGAGTGAGACTGACGCTGACACTGACGATACTTTTAATGACATAGGCCAACAGCCCATATCACAATCAAACACACGAATTAAATAGAGTCAAACAAAACCAATAAACAACCAAAGCAAGTTGCTTAGCTTGCTGTAAAAAGCAAAACAACATCACACACACACACACACACACACACACACACACACACACACACACACACACACACACACACACACACACACACACACACACACACACACACACACATACAAAGAGAGAGAGAGAGAGAGAGAGAGAGAGTGAGAGAGAGAGAGAGAGAGAGAGAGAGAGATGAGAAGGAGAGAGAGAGAGAGAGAGAGAGAGAGAGAGAGAGTGAGAGAGATGGAGAGAGAGGGAGAGAGAGAAGAAGAAGAAGAAGAGAAGAAGAAGAAGAAGAAGAAGAAGAAGAAGAAGAAGAAGAAGAAGAAGAAGAAGAAGAAGAAGAAGAAGAAGAAGAAGAAGAAGAAGAAGAAGAAGAAGAAGACTGGACACATAAAATGCTTATTAGAAAGCACATTTATTTTGTTTGTTTTTTTAATACACATAATTATACCAATCATTATTCAAGCGTTAAAAATGCATACATATGTTTCCTGTACTGTAAAACAACACGATACTGTCTGGAAGATATGGCAGTAGTTCTTGAAAAAAGAAAGAAAGGAAGGAAACGAGAATGTTTGAAAAGAACACCAATTTGCTTTTATAACTTATCTGTTCGCCTTAAGGAAATTGTTGCCGGTGGCAACTTTTCTTGATCTATGAGAGTTTGTAGTCCCTGCATAAACTCACAGGAAGGAGAAAAGGTGGCAGAGTGGCTAAGACGTTCGCCTGCCAAATGTAATGCGTGACTGCAGCGTGAGTGACCCGGGTTCGAATCTCGGCCTCGCCCTTTCTTTCTAGTTTGACAGGAAAATCGAACTGAACGTCCACACCTTCGGATGGGGACTTAAAGCTAGTCTGACCCGTGCTCTTTTCGCACGTAAACATCTCACGGCAGTTGAAAGTCGGTAAGAGCATGGAGAAATCCCGCTGCCTGGTATGGCCAAATTGATAGCTAGGGTTTCCAAGTGTGTCCACACACCCTCCTCACCCTGTGCCCCCCACAAAAAACACACCCAACAACAACAATGGGGTAGGCGCTGCACTTGCGGCGACGCCCTCTCCGGGGGAGAGCAGCCCGAATTTCATAGATATAAGTATATGTGACTAGGATATATACCAAATACCAATACCAATGTTATTACTACGATGGGCAAATTGCGAGCTTAGGGAAATGATAAAGATGAAGTGCCAGAGGATCCCCGAACGTGTGATAGAATTTTGGGGCTGAGCTTAAGGCTGGCAAATAATTAGTACAATGTTCAGCAGATTAGAACACGCGAGCAACACTTTCTGGCTGAAGGCTTTCACTGTGGAAGAATGAAGTCTGATTTGTTTCCCCTCTGGACTGGAAACAGTTTACGGTTTGTATGAACATGTTGTGGCATCACACCGCAGGCGGCCAACGCACACACACACATACACGCGCACGCACGCGCGCACACGCACGCACACGCGCACACACACACACACATACACACACACGCTCACACAGACACACGCGCGCGCGCGCGTACGCACACACACACAAGCACACACACACACACACACACACACACACACACACACACACACACACACACACACACAAACACACACTCACACAGACATACACGCGCGCACGCACACTCGCACACACACACACAACAACAACAACAACATACAGTATTCATACGGCGCTGAATCTTGATATAAATCAAATCAAAGCGCACACACACGTTAGCATCCATAACGCATTCAAACAAAAATACAATACAAAGCGAACACACACGTTCGACATAAATGGTATACAGCAGAAACAGACCTAAAGGCAAGAGAGAGAAGAAGAGAAAGATAATG
>CM065680.1:41197714-41205214 GCA_017654935.2 Phymorhynchus buccinoides | reverse complement strand
TTGATTTTTTTGTGTGGTAATACGCTTTGAACTGGGAGTGAGTTTATATGACTTTGCCATCATTATATGTATCTATTCGGCTGGGCATGAAATGGGCGAGGCCTTGTGTAGGCTTAAGTGGGGGGGCCTATGTCTTCATGAGGCGTTGGCTTGCGCAAGACATATTTGAGTACTTTGCATCATAATTATGACATGCGAGATCATAAGAAAAAACAAGAGGCAAAGCCTTCAAGGCTCACTCGAACAGGAACATGTGGGACAACAACAAAGATTGAGGTGGGTGTCTAAAGTACAAAATTGCCAATACAATTTTAAAGTGTAAATGAAACTATCGTTAATGGATACAACTAAAAAAAACCCAAAAAAAACCCAACAGTGCCCGTGCCGAGAATCGGACCAGGGACCATTGGCATGACAGACAGACACTCTACCAATGATCTATCAAGGCTTTCAGTGTTGATGAGTTTATTAACTAATGTTGCCTGTAGAATTCTCTCTAACCCACTAATCTAAAATGTTGTCTGTTTGTTATCTGTTTACAGTATTGTTTTAAGTATTTAATTATTCAAATCATTATTGTTTGAAAGCTTGCATTGGCATCTATATGTGTGCCAAGTTTGAACAATGTATGCCTTCTATTTCCCGAAAAAAATGCCAACGTTACTGTTTGGAGATTAGACCACGGACGCAAACACACACACACACACACACACACACACACACACACACACACACACACACACACACACACACACACACACACATACACACAGATACACAACCGAACAACTATCATACTATAGACTCACTTCGTGTTTACTTCGCTAACACGAGTGAGCCATCAATAGCGTACAAATTGATTACAGACAGCTCTTAGCAGAGCCTTGCACTCCAAGCTTTCACATTTTCGAAAACGTACGCCGTTGATCATTATATTAAGATTTGTCACTTTTAATTGGATTACCTCAAACTGTTTTCATCTTGGTCACACGCTGTTGCTTAGTCGACACGTATGAATCCTCCACTACAATTCCGATTCTCATCTCTTCGCACGATCCATGCGTTATTGTTGCAAACAGTCGGTTTAGTCTTAGAGTTACTTTTCCACCTACGTGATCATTTGAAATTAGACTATTAGACCATTTCAGAAATAAAGTAAAGTAACAAGGGCATCTCCGAGCGGCAGCAACGCATTGTGACAATGCAAATCCGGCCAGAGTTATGCCCCCCCCCCCCCCCCCCCCCACCCCCCCCCCCATAAACACACCACTTTCCACCCTTACAGAACGCATAAAATACATAGCCCAAAATTTGAAGCGATTATGTTCAGTAGTTCACGAGATACAGCTGAACTTTTATGCAAACTTCCTTGCACCATGGTACACCACCAAGCAAAATTTGAAGCGATTCTGTTCACTAGTTCACGAAATAAAGCTGGGGGGAAATTACATAGCCCAAAGAAGGAAATTTTGGTTTTCAAGGTCAAACTTCAAGGTCAAACCGCACGGTGTTGATTAACGAAAGGAAGCTTCCTTTTCAAGCTGTCTACCCCTCTGCCAATTTTAATCAAAATCCAAACAGTAGTTTTTTAAGATAATCGATGCACAGACAGAAAGACAGACACACAGACACACAGACACACAGACACACACACAAACCAATCGCAATACCTCGGCCTCTGGCCGGGTAACTAGCCTGCAGATATAAGCATCCAGTTTCTTCACAGAAAATGCAGCTTAGAAAACGCGTTTATTGACACTTCGAGTGGCAGATGGAATAATATGTCTATATGTCTGTCTGTCTGTCTGTCTGTCTGTCTGTCTCTCTCTCTCTCTCTCTCTCTCTCTCTCTCTCTCTCTCTCTCTCTCTCTCTCTCTCTCTCTCTCTCTCTCTCTCTCTCTCTCTCTCTCTCTCTCTCTCTCTCTCTCTCTCACACACACACACACACACACTCTCTCTCTCTGTGAACACTTAACATACATTTACAATCTTTGTATTGAAAAAAGTCATTTCCCACAAGCTTTTAAAGATGCAAAAGTACTGCCACAATTTAAATCAGGTGATCCAAACGAATGTTCAAACTACAGACCTATATCAATGTTATCTATTTTGTCCAAACCTCTCGAAAAACACCTTAAAAAACTGCTCCAATCTCATTTTGACACAAACAATCTGTTTCACCCTAATCAAAGTGGCTTCAGAAAGAATCATTCCGGCCACACAGCACTTACTAACCTCATTGAACAATGTCATATGAACATAAATAACGATCTTATCACAGGGGCTATGTTTGTTGATTTTGCAAAAGCATTTGACACCATTGATCATAACCTTCTCCAAAGAAAGCTAACTCTATAAAAAAAATTATGGTCTGTCAACAGACTCGGTTAGTCTCATATCATCTTTTCTATCAAACAGGCGGCAATAGGTCCATCGGGACTGTAAATCATCCTCATTAATATCAGTAAAGTATGGTGTGCCTCAGGGCTCAGTCTTGGGTCTCATTCGTTTCACTATTTATATAAATGATTTGCCTTTAAACACCTCCTGTCCCTGTGAACTTTGTGCCGATGATACTACTATACACGACAAGAACAAGACTGCTGACTTAGTACTTACCAACCTACAAAATGACGAGAACAACTTAGTGACATGGGCTCAATATAACCACATGGCCCTTCATCCTAAAAAATCAAAGCTTATGCTAATTACCACAAGACAAAAGCGACAGAACATAAAGTCTGATTTACCAAAAATTAAAGTACATGACAAGTTTATAGAAGAAGTGGACTCGCATACTATACTTGGTCTGGGGGTTGACATTAATCTTTCTTGGTCGTACCATGCCTCTATTCTCACTCGTAAGTTATCTAAAAAAATATTTCAACTAAACAGAATCAAACACTTTCTTGATATTCACACCAGAAAACTCTTCTTTCATGCATATATTCAGCCTGACATTGATTATGTTTCAACTTCTTGGGATCAAGCAAGCAAAAACTGTCTAAGACATTTAGAAAGTATTTATAAACGTGCAATTAAACTAATTCTTCTTAAATCATCAACACTACACATTTCTGATTATAAAACTGTTAACATACTTCCCTTCACCTCCAAATGCCAATTTAATAAGGGTGTATTTATGTATAAAATGTTAAATGGACTCGCACCTCCTTATTTATGTAAAAGGTTTCCTGTAACTGAGGTGCGGAATAAAGAAACCATACTCCTCCCCCGACCTAGAACAGACTTATCTATGTCATCGTTGACATACTCAGGTGGAAGGTTGTGGAATGAAATCCCTGAGTGCATAAAAACTAAAAGCACATTGCTGTCATTTAAAAGATGCTTTAATAAATATTTATTCGAAAGGTTATAACAGTTCATTCTCCCCTTTCCTAAGCTTATCTATTATGCATGTTATAATTCTAGTAAATGCGCATGTCTGTAGCTTATGCTCCTAATATTGTAAAATTGTCAATTGATTTCTTGTCTAACTATGATTTATGCGTGTGAAAGGAATTGTGAGAATGTTGATTTATATTTCATGTTGTCCTTGTTCTTTGGATTTGTTACATTTGATTGTGTTTACTTTTGAACCATTTGAGTTTGTTTTGTAATTTATGTATTTAGTTAATCACTTCATATGTCATTATTTTAGAGGACCTGATGAAAATAAGCTGTTATTTCTGTTACTCAGTTTATCCTCATTAACAATTTCGAGTTCGAATTTCGAGTTTCGAGTTCTCTCTCTCTCTCTCTCTCTCTCTCTCTCTCTCTCTCTCTCTCTCTCTCTCTCTCTCTCTCTCTCTCTCTCTCTCTCTCTCTCTCTCTCTCTCTCTCTCTCCTCTCTCTCTCTCTCTCTCTCTCTCTCTCTCTCTCCCTCTCTCTCTGACAATGTATTCTGCACACTTAATGTTTTAGAAATGTAATGATGTAGTTTATGTAAAGAAGGTATACATTCATATAAGGACAGTGCATCAGAAGGAGACTAAGATTTCTAACAAAGTCGAAGTAGCAAGCATTGGATTATCTTTTTGAGTCATTTCTTGTTCATCTTTATTATAAAAAAAGGCACGCAAATCACATCTCGTGTTTGGCAACGCCACGCAGATCTATAAGTTATAACGTTATGCCTTTTTGTGAAAGCATGTTTGACTGTAACATAATACAGCTTAATCGATTACCTTGCGAAATAAAAGTGAAAGAAAAAATAAGCACTACCTAAAGCAAAGCAAACAAACAAACATACTGCACACACCACCTGTCTACAATGCAAGAGTACTTGCCTACAGTATTATCTTTTGACGAACATTTATTTGAGTATTTATAGTGCTGCAAGGCTTGTGAAGGCCCAATTATAACAGCAAAAAAGACACAAATATAAATGGACCTATTGAAAATCATAGCGCTAGCAAATTAGATGGATTGTTATCTACATGTTTGACTGTTCAATTCTTATTTGTTATTTGTGTGTGTGAACTGTGTATCTATCTTTTTTATGAATTCTACAATTAGGCCTATTATTATAGGGTGTTTCATTAACACTATCACGTCATGTCCAATCCAGTAGCCTATAAACTTGATTAGCCTATGACAAAGACAACACATTTGTAATACTCATGCGGACTGCTAAACATTATAATTAAAGTATTAGTTCAAGTTTTCTGACTTGTGCTCGTTTTCTTTCTTGTGTTGAGTTAGAGAGGCAGTAGGGATATTAAAAATCATTTAAAGACAAACAACAGTTGAACAGATATATATGGCATCTTTACACTACATTACTTCTTATCCTGTCGCAACATTGGTCCTTTGAAGACTACCTAGTTGCAGTAAACATCCGAGGAAAGCTGCAAATCACTCCAACCGCTCACTGCGAGCCAGCACACACAGTCACAATAGGGATAGCTCAGCTGTTCGATGAAAAACGCAAGATAACTGTTAATGTTCGCCCTGTATTCGGTGGAATTTTATAAGTTTGCAAATCTTCCTGATCGTTTAACAGATAAGGCATCGTGCACATACCAAAAGTGGCATAAATAGTGCATGTACACCCATTCCTTACTGCTGTCATTTCTCGCGGATCAACACGGCCCATGTCGTCGACTCTGGTGATTTAGGCGATCTGCCCTGTCAAGCACAGTTCCAGTTAACCCTCGGGTTGACACTGAATAGACCATTTGATCCCCCACAGTCTGAGAGAAAGTCCACAACAGTCTTTGCTCGTGTCGTGTCGAGACACTTAACTAGCAGACAAGAAGGGTTGATCATGAAGTTACCAGCTCTTATAAAAGGGGTTTATATGGACTCAATGATTTACTGAACGTCTGTAAATGTTCACACACCATGATCTTGTTTATGTCCTGTACTATGATGCCATGGACTGTTCATGGTGTGCTGTAGTGTACATTTTACTAATAGATAATCTAGTGTACTCTTATTTCTTTTGGTACGAAAAGTGGGGTTTCCTTTTCTTTTCGAATATCATTAATTAAATAATAATTCACGTTTGATTTCTTTCTACTTCTTGTCATGCATAGTCTTTTTTCGTATTCTTACTTCTTCTCTTTTTCATTATCTAAAAGAAAAGCGCTTGACTGGTGTTTTTCTTTTGATTTTGTTATCTGCTTTTTCCATCCTTTCTTTCTCTCCAGATTTAATATTTCTGGCAGTTTTATCAGTCATAACCTGTGGCTCATTTCCCGTCATATTCTCAGCGAGGAGCTCATGGTAAGGGGGTAAGAATAGAGAGGAGTTGGGAAACTTCCCGTTGACTGATGACTGTCTCTCGTGTCATAAATTCCCAGTAGTTCCGTCAACCCTTATAGTCCAGAAGGACTTCCAGAAGGTTTTCTAGGCGATTTAGAGACGGTTTCCTTCTGGACCAGTACATTCACTATGCCGCATTGAATGCTCGTACCCCTCTTGTTCCTTTATACAAGGGATTTCAGGGTAAACAAAATGTAAAGAAAGTTGTGGTTCAGGCCTGTATGACTTATGTTCTTAAATATTAATTACAAGGGATGTAAGACATATGAATAAATGTAAAATGTTAGAAAGAATAGTAATACGAATACAGATACGAGTGTATCATTTCTGAATATCTTAATCCATTCCTGTTCTGAAGCTTTATTTTTGTTTTGTTTTGTATTTGTCTTCCTTATTACTTCCCCTTGTTTTCATTTATATTCCTGTGTCTCCCTAGTTGAATTGTATCCTTTGAAAAAGTATTTTTGTAAACGAATATGTGGTTGTTTATATGGTGGGTTTTTTACTTCGTTTATTTTTTCATCTCATCTTTTTGTGTTAATGTGTAGCGCTTTGTTTTTTTTAGTTCAATTATACTTGTTGGATTCTATTAAAAAAAAAGATGTTTTTATCATGACTGCGTCTTCTTTTATGTGCATACTTTTTCTTCTTCTTAATTTCCTCCTCCTCTTTCTCCTCTTCTTCCTCCTCCTCTTCTTCCTCCTCCTCCTTCTTCTTAGATCTTCTTCTTCTTCTTTTTGTTGCTGTTGTACTTCTTCTCTTCCTTATTTTCCTTCTTCTTTTCTTTATTTCTCTCTCTCCATATTTTCCCTATGCATGTGCAGATGAACTTAGACACATGCCTGATGTCCTTCATTTCCCGAACGTGTTTTCCCATCAATAAGATAAAGAAAGATGCCACAGTAGGGAACGTTCTTCATATCGAATAGAATTCATATCGAATAGAAATTTGCATATCAAAGTGTTTCATGCAGATATCATTTTTCGTAAAGATCTTTTATATTCTCTTCGATGAAGATGCGCTGCTTGGCAACTGGCCCTAGAATCTTGTTGAAAAGAGATGCAAGCTATAGGGGAAGACGGGGTAAAAAGCGCATGGGCGGGTAAGAAGCCCACCCCAATTATCTCATGAAATAAAGAAAATTTCAGTCAAATTTGCCCATGAGACGAATGCTAGACATTAACGCTCGTCTCATGGGCAAAATGAGACTGAAATTTGCTTCATTTCATGAGATAATTGGGGTGGGCTTCTTACCCGCCCATGCGTGTTTTACCCCGTCTTCCCCTATATCTTGAGATATGCATGGGCTGAGGATACAATATCCCAGAACTTCATAGCTATAAGGAAAGGAAATGTAAAAAAACAAATGCGGTGGTGGAAATAGATGTAATGTTGTCACTTATTTCGTGAAAACCTTCTAGAGTTCCCAGTGGTTTCAAATTCATTCCATTTATGTGCGCCCATCTTTTGTTAAGCGGGAGAGAGAGCGTGGGAATGGTAGGTGTGTGTGTGTGTGTGTGTGTGTGTGTGTGTGTGTGTGTGTGTGTGTGTGTGTGTGTGTGTGTGTGTGTGTGTGTGTGTGTGTGTGTGTGTGTGTGTGTGTGTGTGTTTCATTCACTCTCCCCTGTCTGTCTTTTTATTGGTTCCTCATCTTTCTCTCTTTCTCCCCCTCTCACTCTCTCTCTCTCTCTCTCTCTCTCTCTCTCTCTCTCTCTCTCTCTCTCTCTCTC
>CM065680.1:41180214-41185214 GCA_017654935.2 Phymorhynchus buccinoides | reverse complement strand
TGCTCATGCAACTGCAAAATGGTTCTAGTCCAGAGGAAGACCAACTATTTGTCTCTTTCCATTCTTCCTTTCTTCACCAAGGAAGTGTCTGTCAACGGTTCTGATCTGGTTTAGTTCTCATCAGTATTTGCCAGCCTTAAGCTGTAGCCACTATAGCAAATTCTATCGATCATTAATATTGGGGATTCTCCCCAACCATTCTATCGAACACTAATTTTGTCGACTCTCCCGGAACACTGCTTTCTTATTTTTGCTGAGCTAACAGTCATCCCCATTGGTACATGAATAACATTACCAAAGCCTCTGTTTAGTCCCCGAGCCGAAGGTTCGGGGAGCTATTGTTTTTGTCTGGTCCGTCCGTCCGTCCGGTGTCCGTCCGTCCGTCCGGTGTCCGGCGTGCCTCCGTCCGTCCGTCCGGCTATTCGTCCGTTTTTCTGAAAAACTATTCAGTCTATCATCATCAAATTTGGTATACTAGTTTGCCAAGATGCAAGCTATCCACTGATGTATTTTGTTTGACATTAAGGTCAAGGTCGTGCCAGTTACGGGGTTCAAACCCCGAAACACATAATCGCTAATATATCGCGAAGTTTTGCATTTATTTTAATGCAGTTTTTTTCACAACATTTCTTGATGAATGGTCTATAACACAGTTGTCATGAAATTTTCTGTGCGCGCGTGTGCGCATGATCGCGCGCGCTCAAATCACGGGTCCGAACCCCAAGACTATAAATAAAAAACTATTCAGTTACGTGCTGTTTTGATGCCTTTTTATGTAGCTACGTGCTGTTTTGATGCGTTTTTATGTATGTGTACAGCCGACACATTCCGATTTCGGAGTACCGCGGCGATGCTGCGAGGGGACTTTGCAGCCGCTCGGCGTTGCACTTTTCTTCTTGTTTTTACTGTATACACTAGGTCGTCTGGAAGTATACATCATAATGTAGACAGACAATCTTTTTGTATTCGCGAGGGCCCGTGGAGTGTTGATTCCGATAATTATGTAAACAGTCATGACAAAATTTAGTGTGTGATGTCGTGTCCTTGTCAGTTCCAGTAGAAGAAGAAGTCAATAAAATTAGACAAAAATTCGGAGAGAGAAAAAAACACCCAGCCAGGCCCCCCCCCCCCCCCTCCCCCTTGTGAACAGTCATTCAATCCATTATTCCTGTTATTAACAGAGCCGCGTCTACAAGTGACAAAAGGAGCCGTGGGTTCCCATTATGAATATAGAAGCTTTCTGGTTTTTTTGCTTCTGCCAAAGACGATATAAGCCTACATGATAGCAATCCCCCCCCCCCCCTCCCCTCCCCAGATGACAATCATCCCTATTTTAGGGACCTACCAGATGGTAGAGTAACTTCCCCTGTCTGACCGATTAAACTGGGCAAGATCACTCCCATACACCATAAGGTTACTCTCCTTCATTATGTCCGAACGATTCCTATTCTCGTTATGCAACGAAGAAAAAAAAAAGGTTAGCAAAACAACAGAACAAACAAAATAAATGAGCACATCAGGAAATTGTCCGATGCTCCAACCATTGATTTTAAAAAAAATTTGTTATCGTGTAACTCAATAACGGATGCATGGCTGCAAAAGATAATGTAACTGTCGACTTGAATCATCCGCTACACCTCGTTTAGCAAGCTGATTTGGGATGGAAAAGAAAACAGAACCACTGTTCTTTTATCATTTTGTTGTTGTTGTTGTTATGAATTGCTTGCAGCGGTGCGTGGGATATGCATTAGAACAGTCAAACTAGGTTGCTCTGTCAACGACGAAAACATGATGCGGCAGCTTCATAAAGGATGCACACGCGCGCGCACGCGCACGCGCACGCACACACACGCACACACACACACACACACAAGCAAGCGCACACACACACAGCGCACGCCGACACGCACGTACGCAGACGCACGCACACACACATACACACACACGCACACACACGCACAGACACATACACACACACGCACGCACACAACGCACGCAGCACACACAACACACACACACACACACACACACACACACACACACACACACACACACACACACACACACACACACACACACACGCACACACACACACACGCACACACACACACACACACACACACACACACACACACTGTGTTAATGTATCTGAGCGTATGACCTTTTGTGTCCCCATTTCCATTTAAATATGTGGCACGATTTGTTGATATGTTTTGCTTTTCGTAAGCTTTCCATTGTTTACTGTAAATATTTATCTGTTCCGTGTTCCTTTTTTCTATGTAAATAAGCAATATGGTTTGTGTATTGTGCGTGTGTGTTTGCATTTTGTCTTTGTTAGATGGCTTGATGAAAAAAAGCACACATGTTTGCTTATTCAATGTCCATCACACAAATACAATTTTGACTTGACTTCTCTTGACACATTCATTTTCCTCTCATTTTAACTGAGGCTCAAAATAGAGAAAATGTGTTGATATGTGAATGTGATGTTATAATTAAGAATCGATGTATAATCATGTAGGCTACATAATATGTTACTCTCCCACTCCCCCACCCTCTTCCCTGTTTTTGTACCTTGTTTGTTTCTTTGTTTATTTCCCCCTCTTTTCCCCTTTCTTTATTGTTTACCACTTTGGAATCTTTAGTTCCTTCGGTTTTTTGTGTATGTTTTTTTACGGATGGCGTGATGAAAAAAAGTATATTATTTGCTAATAACATTTTGACTTGACTTGACACATACACTAGCAGCACTGCCTATCCAGCCCTATTCCTTGTTAACCCTTTCACCGCCAACGTCGCATTGGACTGTTATCCAAAGACCCTATTTTTTTAATTTTGGGAGGTAAGGATAAGCCTAATTAGCAATATTGCAGATATTCTTTTGTCTATACCCAGTAAGTTTAATAGTATTTTTGGGCTGAAAAATGGCTGGCGGCGAAAGGGTTAATCATGATGGTGAGGAGAGAGGTTAAACGTGTGTCAGCAACGTAAAGGTGGACCCTGACGGAAGAGTTGTTGTGCAAGAAACACGTCGAGATCACCAGAAAGACAGCCCTTTCAAGGATCGGGACACTCACTTTGCTCTGGTTTCCTACAAATCAACCCGTCAAAACGGCGATTCCTCCTTGGCGGAGATGCTGGAAAGAGAAGCCATTTTGAATGGGGTGGGTGGAGGCCACTCATTGTGGTTGAAGTTTTCTCTTCTTTGTAGTGCAGTAAAAACAAATTGTAGCTATTTCCTTTGTTGTGAGCGAAAGTCCTTTTGATAAACTGTATAAAACTCTTTTTTTTAAAGGCTTGTATTGTGGAAATCGTGCAAACGATTTTTTTCTAAACTCAGGCACATGTCTTCTCTTTCACTGAAATAATGTGACTTCCAGCACCTCCGCCAAGGAGGAATGGTCGGTTTGACGGTTTGATTTATAGGAAACCAGAGCAAAGTGAGTATTGCGATCTCTGTAAAGGGTGCTTTCCTGGTGATCTCGATGGTTTTTTTTGCAAAAGCTCATCCGTCAGGGTGCCCCTTTAACTGTTTTGCTAACTGACAGCCCAAGCAACCGTAAACAAATACAAAGTAAACAATAATAACATATAATAATAATAATAATAATAATAATAATAATAATAATAATAATAATAATAATAATAATAATAATAATAATAATGAATATTTATATAGCGCCTATACTCTGATTTAAGGCTCTAAGCGCTTTACATATTTAATACAAAATAATACAACATAACATATACATTATCTTATACAATCAGAACATGACGAACGTACATACATTTTACATGAGTAGAATATAGAAAAGCACACAATTTCATATACAAAGGCACAAAAACGCATAATCTTGAAAAAGGTACACAAATTACAGAAACACACACACACACACACGCACACACGCACACGCACGCACGCGCACACGCGCACGCACACGCACACACACACACACACACACACACACACACACACACACACACACACACACACACACACACACACACACACACACACACACACGCACACACACACAACACAACACACACACAACAACAACAACAACAACAACAACAACAACAACAACAACAACAACAACAACAACAACAACAACAACAACAACAACAACAACACCATACAGCATGTATACGCGCTGAATCTTGATAGAAATCAAATCAAAGCGCACACATACACGTTAGCATCCATAACGCATTCAAACAAAAATGCAATACAAAGCGAACACACACGTTTAACATAAATGGTATGCAGCAGAAACAGACCTAAAGGCAAGAGAGAGAAGAAGAAAAGAGAGAGTGGAGCCTCAATGACGGGGGAACAGGTGGTTTTTGAGGTTAGATTTGAAGGCTGAGAGGGTCGGTCGTTGACGGAGGGAAAGAGGAAACACACACACACACACACACACACACACACACACACACACACACACGCGCGCGCGCGCGCGCACGCACGGACACACAAACGCACACCACACGCACACACACGCACGCACACACGCACACACGCACACACACACACACACACACACACACACACACACACACACACACACACACACACACACACACACACACACACACACACACACACACACACACACACACACACACACACACACACACACATACACACACACACACACATATATGCGGGCACGCCATGTGACAGCCACTTCAGCATTTCACGAAACTGAGTACAAGGGGGTGGAGAGGAGCGGATAGGTGGGGGAGGAATTATGACCGTTGAAAAAAGTTGGTCTTCACAGCGGACTTGAAGGAAGAAGTTGAAGGTAAGTGTTTGATATTGATGGGAAGTGTATTCCAGACAGTTGGTCCCTGAAAGGAGAAAGAACGTTGACCGAAGGACTTTGTTCTGACAGAAGGAACACGGAAGAGACGAGTGTCAGCAGAAGAACGAAGTTGACGGGATGGGGTGTAGATGTGTAGAATGACAGAAATATATTGTGGTCCAGTACCAGAGA
>CM065680.1:41157714-41165214 GCA_017654935.2 Phymorhynchus buccinoides | reverse complement strand
TTAATTCCTGCAACGTTGCTGCTTAAAGTGAACCACGATCTCTTGGTTAGCAATCCGATAACAATTGTTGATTTGCCAACGTCGGCATCGAATAGCCACTTACACGATACCTTTCAACAGTACTTTGTTCTTCAAGATTCTCAAAACAAGTGATGCAAAAACTAAATGTGAAGTTTTGCGCATAGGACTGACTCAAGGTTTTTTTTGTTTTGCTTTTTTTTAAGCAAGGCTTATGTTATGAAGAAGAGTAACACACACCACACGCATCATGATACTAAGGATGCATGGGAACAATTCTATTACTTGTGCTGTGGTTTACAAATACGATGGGGTGCATTCCTTCACGCTGGCACCGGCATTTAGCGGGACCTCAGCTGGGGGCTGATTTTTAGTTAGTGTTGTCTTTTTGTCTGGCAGGAAAAGACTCTCCACAGCAGCCGGCAGGCGGCAGGGGGCAACGGTTGGTGTTCTACCGGTTTCATCACACCCGCCTGGATTTGTGTCTTGGGACCGTATGAAGAGGATGGATCCGAGACAGTAGAACGAGAGAGAGAGAGAGAGAGAGAGAGAGAGAGAGAGAGAGAGAGAGAGAGAGAGAGAGAGAGAGAGAGAGAGAGAGAGAGAGAGAGAGAGAGAGAGAGAGAGAGAGAGACTCAACCCAACTCAAACAATCATCATATAGTAAAAAGGCAAGTGTGTGTGTGTGTGTGTGTGTGTGTGTGTGTGTGTGAAACACAAAACGGGCCTTATAACTCCGCCGTTTTTTTACCAAATCACTTCAAATTTGCTATGAGCCCTAACGGGGCGATGGCGATGGCAACGGCAACCGAGGTGGCCGTGTCATTTGCGCGGTTTGGCAAATGTGCGAAACGCGTATCCGCTGGCCTCTCAGCGCCCATATCTCCGGTATGTCTGGACGGATTGCCTTCCAATTTGGCAGGTAGATGACCGGAGACAGTGACTATCGATGTGCCAAACCGAAAGCGAATCGATTTATAAACGCGCGCGATATACGCCGCTTCACCTTTTCACACATAACTCCGCCGTTTCGTAGCCGATGCGCTTCAAATTTGCTGTCAGGCTTGCTGTGGCCGGGGCAAAGCCAGGCAGCAAATGTGAAGAGAATCGGGAGATCGCGTCACTCTCAGAGCAGCGCCAACGGGAAACAGGGCCTTATAACTCCGCCGTTTCTTAACCGAATCGCTTCAAATTTGCTGTACTCAGCATTACCAGTACTTGGCGTTACCGTTACTAGGCGTTACCGTTACTAGGGAGAGAGCATCACTCTCAGAGCAGCGCCAAAGGGAAACGGGGTTTTATAACTCCGCTGTTTCTTAACTGAATCGCTTCAAATTTGCTGTACTCAGCGTTACCAGTACTTGGCGTTACCGTTACTAGGCGTTACCGTTACTAGGCGTTACCGGTACCCGGCGTTGCGCTAGTTTTAGTGAAAAGACCTTCTGCCCGTATCATAGGGAGGCTGGGGGAGGGGGTTATGATGACACATAACATTCGCATCAAAAACTAGACAATAACACCAATTCTTGTAAACTTAACAGCTAAGCAAAAATAAATAAATTAGTAAGTAAATAATATATACATATATAAATAAATAGGTAAATTAAAGAGAGAGAGAGAGAGAGAGAGAGAGAGAGAGAGAGAGAGAGAGAGAGAGAGAGAGAGAGAGAGAGAGAGAGAGAGAGACAGACAGACAGACAGACAGACAGACAGACAGACAGACAGACAGACAGCAGGCAGGCAGACAGGCAAAGAAAGAGAGAGAGCTCTTATCTATATTTCAGTAAAAACACTTTTACTACATAACGATGGCTTGGAGTCAAAACGGACTATCTTTAGATAGTCCATTCATGTATTATTGAACATATTGTGAAAACTAATAACTTGTTTTTTTTAAAAAACTGCAGAAATATAAAAAGCATGATCCCCATTTTACATTATGTTCAGTCTTTTTTAATACAAGTTCTTAGTTTTCGCAATAACATCAATAATAAGTCAATGGACTATCTAAAGATAGTCCGTTTTGACTCTAAGCCATCGATAAGTACTACATACTATATCGTGACATAGGCCTAACAAGATTGTGCTTTGGGAATATTTTCGAAGTTCTCTTTACCAGCCGCGAACGAAGAGAGCGAAGCTGGTCATGTTTTCACTGAATTATGTTTGCTCTGACTATCTATCTATGTTACCAAAATAACTTTTGAACGGAGGCACCTAAGAGGCGCAAATATTGCATGCTGATAGGTAGGTAGGATATCTAGGCCAAGTGTGAAGATGAAGGTCATTGGTCAAACGTCAAGGTCACTGGAGCCAGAAATGTTGACGCGACGAAGCAGAATGTCGCGCCGCGTCAACGCGCCGAGTCAAACAATGCGCCTCGTCAAACAGAATGCTGTGCCGCGCTGAAAAAATGTTGCCATGTGAAGATGAAGGTCGAGTTCACTGAGGCCGTAAATGCTGCTGCGCGGCTGGTATTCCTACGTTTTTCAAGCTCTAGTATGTTAATAAATTCGCCTGTTTTAGCTGAACGAAAAGCGCTGTTTTTCAAGGTATTTGAAGACGAAGCAGAATACAGTGGAACAACCTTCCTTATAAGACCTTCAAAAATATTTGTGCGTTTTGTGTGTGTGTTTGTGTGCGTGTGCGTGTGTGTGTGACGTGTGCGCTTGTGTGTGTGTATATATGTGTGCGTGCGTGTGTATGTGTGTGATTGTGTATATTTGATGACAATACTATTGTCAAATAATTATATTGAGCTAATCACGGTGGGAATTGTCATATTTCACCCAGCGTGTCAACAGCGATGTCCAATGTTTCAGTTGCTCCAAATGGACGATCCAATCAATTAAAACGTACTCCCAAAAATGCACGTGACTTCCGTGAATAGGTTTTATGGCTTGCCATCTTTTTATATATTTGTTTTAATCCGCCTCTATTGCACGGACTGACTGCACTCTATGACTTCCGTCTTCAGCAGGATAAATATGATAATGTCATACTCATGTATTGATTGGCTAAAACAATGACGCATACCACACACACAACAAATCAACCAATCAACAAACAAACCACACGCATAAGACACCAGTGGTATCCAGTTTATATCCTTTTTGTTTGGGTGTGTGTGTGTGTGTGATTTACGTTAAAGGATTGTTATCCTAATAAGGAATGCAGCGAAAGCACGTGCAATCTTATCATTTAATTACAATTTGTATCTGGTCTATGTAAAAAAGAGAGAGAGAGAGAGAGAGAGAGAGAGAGAGAGAGAGAGAGAGAGAGAGAGAGAGAGAGAGAGAGAGAGAGAGAGAGAGAGAGAGAGAGAGAGAGAGTAACGATAGGAACTGAAAGCGTAGGAGTCAATGAAAGGAAGAAAACAACAAAACTATTTTCCACCTACGAGACTTGCCATTGGAGATAGACAGTAGCTTGGCGCGTGCACAAGGTGGTATGCAACACACGGTAGATAGTAGAGGTGGGGCTGGATGATATTAGACGGTGGGTGGGGACATAACTCGCTCTGGGGTGCGTGGGAAGAAGGGAGAAGAAAAAGTAGATGAGGATGAGGATGAATCGGTGGGTGGATGAAAATAGTTGGAAGAAGCAAAGTTAAGCTAGGCTCGCGATAGGTGCAAGACCCTGGTCGAGCTCTCTCCCAGAGACTTCTATCCTACCGGCAAAGTTTAGCTCGGTGATGTGCTTCCGTTATACTCGTCACACACTCCACCCCCACCCCCCACCACCCCCCCCCCCCCCACCCCATGTCGCTTGCCTGCCAAAGCTTTTGAGCCAGTTCTGATTTTCTCGATGTGTCCGTCCCTTGCCTCACTCTCTCTCTCTCTCGCTCGCTCGGTCGTCCACCCCCACTCCACCCCATACCTTCCCATCCAGTGATCCACCCCCGCCATCCTCTCCTCTGTCTCTCAACCCCCGTCTCCGTTCCAGCCGTTTCCTTCCATTGACTGAAAGAGCCAGGTTCTCTCTTTTCGATGCCGGGCATCAGAGTGTCCGAAGAGAAACTATCGAGTAAGGGCTTCGGTCGCCTTGGCACTACTATAGGACAGCGGGCCCTGCTCTTTTTGGAAGCTTGTTGCAATTTTCTTTGCAAACCCCCTCCACCGGCAGTACGAAACTGTACCCGAAACTTGTGAGTAACTTTACATAGTTAGAACTTCCGACACGCAAACACGGCGGGAAAGGGGCAGACAATCGTTTAGCGTCTAGGGGGGGAAAAAGGTGAGCAAATTATAAAAAAAACGAGACAGAGAGAAAACAAAAGAAAGAACAAGCGTCCAGTCCGATCTTAGACGGACAAAACTGGTGTTGTAGGAACGGTCATTGACTGTCTCGACGTTTTATCGCGGACACATCCAGAGGATTTGCGATAGTCGGAAGACAATGCATGGCAAACAAGGCGCGCGGACAGTGAGTGAGCTATAACCTGTGATCCCTTCTTGGGCCACTAGGACAGAACGAGAGGACGTTATGAAAGGAAGGTCGTATGCAAATACGCAGACAGATCAGTCATCGATATTTTGTTAACGGTGTGTCGTTTCTGGGGGAGTGCTTGATAACTTTCTTTCTTTTTGTGGACCCAGGTTGTTCGTCTCACAGGTATGGTAATCTTAGCATAAATTATCAGAATAAGAACATTGTGTGTCCTTTCGTTTCTGCTGTTGCGGAGTTAGTTGTTCGTGTGAGAAGGAAAAAAAGTACTATAATTTGCAGGTCGTTTTGTGTGATGAATCAACCGATTGAAATGCGTTGTGATGAAATGAGAGTGGTGGGTTTCTGTCTGGTCCTTTAATCTCTGAATTGTCAGTGATACGTACAATTAGTAAGTAAACTTTGTTTAAATTTAATTATATGCTTAGTTTTAGTTAAGTTTTCACAAGCATATTATAAAATCTCTCTAAATCTCTCTCTTCTCTCTCTCTCTCTCTCTCTCTCTCTCTCTCTCTCTCTCTCTCTCTCTCTCTCTCTCTCTCTCTCTCTCTCTCTCTCTCTCTCTCTCTCTCTCTCTCTCTCTCTCTCTCTCTCTCTCTCTCTCTCTCTCTCTCAATGTTCATAAATCGGTTGGCAATGGGGTTGCAGGAAGGAAACTGGGCGTGGAATCAGATCTGTTTTAGCATTAGCATACAAAACGGTTTTTTGTTGCTGTTGTGGGTTATTTTCTCCCGCCCGACATCTGTTTTGTTTTGTTTTATCTGTCTGGGTTTATTATCGTTGGTTCCTTCTGCTGCTGTCATATTAGTGTCTCCACCCCACCCCACCCCCTCTCTCTCTCTCTCTCTCTCTCTCTCTCTCTCTCTCTCTCTCTCTCTCTCTCTCTCTCTCTCTCTCTCTCTCTCTCTCTCTCTCTCTCTCTCTCTCTCATCTATCACACACACACACACACACACACACACACACACACACACATGTATGTTCATGCTTTAACTACAATCTCTTCTTCTACATGTTGCGATGACATCCTATTACGCGATCAGATTACTGTCGTAAAATGTTTCTACACGCCGTCAACTGTATGAAAACCATTTCAGTATTGAATACCTTTTTTCATAGCTTTTTAAAAAAAATAGCAGTTTTATGTTCAGCAATGTAGTACTGTATTCCTCCCCCCCCCTCTCTCTCTCTCTCTCTCTCTCTCTCTCTCTCTCTCTCTCTCTCTCTCTCTCTCTCTCTCTCTCTCTCTCTCTCTCTCTCTCTCTCTCTCTCTCTCTCTCTCTCTCTCTCTGTCTCGCTGTCTCTCTCTGTCTCTCTCTCTCTCTGATTGGAAGAATAGGCTTTGCCTAAAATCTATATACTTGGAAAATAAAGTTTAAGTTTTCAAGTTTTCTCTGTCTCCCTCCCTCTCTCTCTCTCTCTCTCTCTCTCTCTCTCTCTCTCTCTGTATCTGTCTCTCTCTCTCTCTCTCTCTCTCTCTCTCTCTCTCTCTCTCTCTCTCTCTCTCTCTCTCTCTCTCTCTCTCTCTCTCTCTCTCTCTCTCTCTCTCTCTCTCTCTCTCTCTCTCTCTCTCTCTCTCTCTCTGAATGTGTTCTTTGTCTCAATCTGTACTGTCTACCTCGATCTCTCTCCCTTTCTTTCTTTTCTTTCTGTCTTCCTTTTCTTCTCGCTCCCTCCTCGTTCCATTTCAATTATCATTCTCTTGCTTCCCTTGAGGCGATTTTTAAAAAAAGAGCTTTGTCTTCTCTTCCTTGTTTCTTAATGCATCTGTGCTACCATGCATTAAGGCATGTGTGTATTACCAGTAAAGTATTGTTGGTTAACCTCTTAATTAGATATCCTCTTTTTTGTTAAGAAAAATATGAAGCCAAAGACGTTGTAGATATAATACAAAAAAGACGAATAGTGAAATTAGTCGCTAGTTTTGATCTTTTAATTAGATGTGACTTTGTTAACCTTGAATCATAGGAAACTGTTTGAATCGTGGGTAGCGTCTGTTCCTTATTTCAGTTTGCAACATGGAAATTTTTACATGAACGGTTCATTTTTACATGAACGGTTGAATGGTTCATAAAGATACATTGTTATTAAAAGTTTAATAACGGATTCGTCAATTAATTGCTTATTAACCCTTCATCGCCACTATCGCCTCTTGGCACCACAATGATTTAACACCCATGTCACTGAAAGGCATCAAATGAGGGTCTGGTATCCAGTGACATTATGTTCTTAATTTTGGGAGGTAAGGAGAGGCCTTATTTTATGCATGTCACACAGGATTCCCCAATATTGCAGACATAAAAATATTTTCTGGCCAGGTAAGTTTAATGGAATGTTTTTGGCTGAAATGGCTAGCGTTGAAAGGGTTAAATAATTGTGTACTAAATTTGGATTACTTATTTTCAGCCTAGTGAGTTTGTCGCATCAAATGTAACCGAAAATTGTAACCGAAGTTTGCATATTATGGCATCTAAAATGCTGCCAGTATTTAAAAGTTAGCATTAACACTGAAATAACTTAAATATTTGAATATGTAAATATCATAAAGGAATACAAAACTGCTGTTATTTTTTTAATTGTTTTCTGACTTTAAAAAAAATGAATTTGCTCTATGACAAGAATCTTGTTCTAGCGATTTAATCGTTTTAGTTACTTTTATTAAAAAAAAACCCAGCTTTCCTTTAGAGCTAGGCTGAATTAAACACGAAGACATGTATTTGTATTTTCGAAGTATATCTATTAAGTACAAAAACGTCAAACTGATGGAAGGTTTTTTTAACCAGTTCTGGTTAGTTATCTGACATTGTAGCGTCTCTGTAAAAATTCCAAATAGCAATATTATTATCAATGTTCCCTGGCACCAACTCAAGTGTAATGCTTACATGTTTTTGTTTGTTCAAGATTAACGCTTACAGCAAACAAAGACACTGACCAAGTGCTGTAAGTACTGCAGTTAATTACAGTGGTTCTTGTTTTTTTTAAACCGAACTACTTGTGCTTGGTTTGTGTTTGTTTTTCTGTTAAATAGAACACATT
>CM065680.1:41125214-41152714 GCA_017654935.2 Phymorhynchus buccinoides | reverse complement strand
CTGTCTGTCTGTCTGCCTGTCTGTCATTGACTGTGACATTTGTGGCTCCCATTCCTCTTCCTTTATTTAGCGCTCTTCCGGCGCTGCTGTTCTGCATAGCGTTACTATCATCGCCTTATTGTTTTCCCCAGGCTTCGATGACACCCTTAGAGGGTTTTAGGGGGTTAGTTGGAGAGAGAGAGAGAGAGAGAGAGAGAGAGAGAGAGAGAGAGAGAGAGAGAGAGAGAGAGAGAGAGAGAGAGAGAGAGAGAGAGAGAGAGAGAGCGGGGGGGAGGGAGAGAGAGAGAGAGAGATAGAGAGAGCGAGATAGAGAGAGAGAGAGAGAGAGAGAGAGAGAGAGAGAGAGAGAGAGAGAGAGAGAGAGAGAGAGAGAGAGAGAGAGAGAGAGAGAGAGAGGGAGTGGAGAGAGAGAGAGAGAGATAGACAGAGCGAGAGAGAGAGAGAGAGAGAGAGAGGGAGAGAGAGAGAGAGAGAGAGAGAGAGAGAGAGAGAGGGAGAGAGAGAGAGAGAGAGAGAGAGAGAGAGAGAGAGAGAGAGAGAGAGAGAGAGAGAGAGAGAGAGAGAGAGAGGGAGAATGGGAGGGGGGGGGGGGGGGGGGAGGGGGGGTCAGGACAAGCATACAGCGAATCTTTTGATTTGATTCGCTCATGAATTATTGCATAGTTTCGGGCTGCTAAGGATTTATATTTTATTTAGCCTCATGTTTTCGCTATAATAATAGTGTTTTAGTCACCCCCGGCCCCCTCCAATGTTGTGCATTGAGTATTGTAGCTGAGCAGCAACATTCTGCCATTATGGGGAAAGGGTTTTAGTTAGGATCAGTCTAAGAATATTTCCATAAAACAGAAAGAAGCAGATTTTGAGATTGAGGGTCGTAAACATACGGGGTGACTTAAAAGTAGGCCTACAAGACTGCCCAGTTTTTTCAGTGGATGTAATTGTAAACGTTTGGGTCTATTCGATTTTAGATTAATTGATTGATTTACATTTCTTTTATTACTTTTGTATTTGCATTTGTTTTGTTTTGTTTTATTTAACGTCTTTTCCCTTAAAGTGTTCGTAGACGACTAATCGTATTTAAAATGATTGATATCAATTCTACACTGATATTATTTTATTAATTAAAACATGCAACTTAAGTCAGTTAACAAGAACAACCCAAACTAACCCTGTTTAACAAAAACAAAAATAAAAACGTCATGCTAACGTAGCAATGGGACTGTGAAGTAAATAATGTTGATACATTAGACAAAAACAAGTGATTTGACATTATAATTTTAAAATCAACGATTGAAAGATTTTCAGGTGATTGGAAATTGCATGCGAGTGCCATGTATATTTGTTTATGGAAAGGCATTGCCTTCATGTGCGTTGATCTGTATGTGCATGTGTCTGTATAATGTGTATTTGTGTGATTAACAATAACAGCAATTAATCTTATTGCTGCTCGGTAGATGATTCTCTGTCCCTGTCTCTGTCTCTCTCTATGTGTCTCTGTCTCTCTCTCTCTGTCTCTCTCTCTCTCTCTCTCTCTCTCTCTCTCTCTCTCTCTCTCTCTCTCTCTCTCTCTCTCTCTCTCTCTGTGCCTCTCTGCTTCTGTGGCTCTCTCTCTCTCTCTCTGTCTGTCTCTCTCTCTTTGTCTCTCTTTGCCTCTCTCTCTCTGTCTCTCTCTCTCTCTCTCTCTCTCTCTCTCTCTCTCTCTCTCTCTCTCTCTCTCTCTCTCTCTCTCTCTCTCTCTCTCTCTCTCTTTTGACTAAAATCTATATCCTTGGAAAATAAAGTTTAAGTGTTCAAGTTTTTCAAATCTCTCTCTCTCTCTCTCTCTCTCTCTCTCTCTCTCTCTCTCTCTCTCTCTCTCTCTCTCTCTCTCTCTATCTCTCTCTCTCTCTCTCTCTCTCTCTCTCTCTCTCTCTCTCTCTCTCTCTCTCTCTCTCTCTCTCTCTCTCTCTCTCTCCCCCTCGCGCGTGTGTGCGTGTGTACCTGCGTGCGTGCGTGCGTGCGTACGCGCGTGCATGCGCGTGCGAGCGTATATGTACTTGTGCATGTGTGTGTGTGTGTGTGTGTGTATACATGTGTGTGTGTGTGTGTGTGTGTGTGTGTGTGTGTGTGTGTGTGTGTGTGTGTGTGTGTGTGTGTGTGTGTGTGTGTGTGTGTGTGTGTGTGTGTCTGTCTGTCTGTGTCTGTGTCATAATGTTGTAAAAGTTTTTGTGGGCTTGGACAACGCGAACTAATGATTCTCATAAAGTGAGTTTTTCGTCGCAGAAATATCATTAGCACCCAAGACAAAGATATCAAAATAAAACAGTTGGGAAATAGTGGTACGGCATTACGTTTAGCAACTAAAGAACGATCAAATTATATCGCTCGTCAACCTACACTAGCGATTAACATTTGCGTCTTGTCCCTGACCTACTCTCTCTCTCTCTCTCTCTCTCTCTCTCTCTCTCTCTCTCTCTCTCTCTCTCTCTCTCTCTCTCTCTCTCTCTCTCTCTCTCTCTCTCTCTCTCTCTCTCTCTCTGTCTGTCTGTCTGTCTGTCTCTCTCTCTCTCTCTCTGTCTCTCTCTCTCTCTCTCTCTCTCTCTCTCTCTCTCTCTCTCTCTCCCTCTCTCTCTCTCTCTCTCTCTCTCTCTCTCTCTCTGGTCTCTCTCTCTCTCTGTCTCTCTCTGTCTCTCTCTCCCTCTCTCTCTCTCTCTCTCTCTCTCTCTCTCTCTCTCTCTCTCTCTGTCTCTCTCTCTCTCTCTCTATCTCTGTCTCTCTCTCTCTCTCTCTCTCTCTCTCTCTCTCTCTCTCTGTCTCTCTCTCTCTCTCTCTCTCTCTCTCTCTCCTCTCTCTCTCTCTCTCTCTCTCTCTCTCTCTCTCTCTCTCTCTCTCTCTCTCTCTCTCAGGTACATTTCTCTCCCTTAAGTGACCTTATTTATCGGTGTGACATTTTCTTTGGCTGCTGGCATGGCTCCCTGCGAGAGAAAAAAAGTTATAATGACGCAATGTGAATCGATTATGTACCTACGTGCATGTGTGCACGTGTATGCGTGCGCACGTATGCGTGCGCACGTAGGCGTGGGAGATGTGTGCTTTTATTTCGAGACTTGTAACGTTTCTCCTTACTTTCAGACTTGGTACATACAGTGATCGTTGTTTGTTCTTTTTATTATTATTATTATTATTGTTCATTGCCGATCTACGATCGCAAAAGAGTATGTTTTAGTTCGTGTATGTAACTTTTTTTTTTTTTTTTTCCTTTTTCTGTCTGTCCCAAGGATATCTCCCGAACAGCTTGACCGCATGGCTTCAAATTTTGTGTGGTGATGTATCACCATAAGAGGAAGGAATCCGCGCAAACATTTTCGCCGTCCTGACCTTGACATTGGCGTATGACCTTGAAAACCGAAAATTGTAAGGGGCCATAACTTCCACACCGTTGGTCTTATAGTCTTCAAATTTGGCACGTAGGTACTTTGGCTTATGGTCGTTCTGATGATGGCATACCGATCAAGGTCAAGGTCAAGGTCCGGGAGATCGGTAGGCCTTGACAGTGGTAGGGGTCTAAAAATTGGGTTTTAAGCCATATTTTCCACATTTGTACTTGACAGAAGCGCTGCAGATTGTGTGTGGTACCGTATACCCTAGAGGAGAAAACATCCGAGCATAAATTATCGCCATACTGATCTTGACCTTGAAGTGTGACCTTGAAAACCGAAATGTCCTTCTTTGCGCTATATATTTCTTGTCCAAGCTGTATCTCGTGAACTAGAAGACAGAATCCCTTCACATTGTGTGTGAGGATGTGGCACTAAGAGTATGACACATTCGTATATACATTATCGCTCGGAAATACAATGTCGCCGAGCAGCAGACATGTTTCCGTTTTTCTTCACCCTCTCGTGAAATACTGTATAGAATCACTCCAAATTTTGTGTGGGTGTGTACAAAGAAGAGTAGAAGACATTGCAGTACAAATTATGCCACGTGGGATTTTATTGTCGCCGAGCGGAAGACATGCTCCGAGTTAAGGGTGTGCACCCTACAAATTAAGGGTGTTCATCCCGGTAAAGGAGGGGGTCTAATACTAAACGTAAAAGACATCCTAGCACAAAATGTGCCACGTGTCGCCGAGTCTTGTTCAAGCTGTATCTCGTGAACTAGAAGACAGAATCCCTTCCAATTTTGTGTCAGGATGTGACACTAAGTGTATAACACAGTCGTACATAAATTATCCCTCGTTATTATTATTATTATTATTATTATCATTATTATTATTATTGTCCTTCTTCTTCTTCTTATTTTTTGTTGTTGTAAATGTGGTCAGCATAGCTCACGAGATCTAAAAACAAAGGAATGTGGTTTAGTCTAATCAGGATGGCTTTAAGAAAGAAAAAAACACTTTATTTTGCAAGTCTACCTCATGTAGAAGAATATGTCAGTGCTCTCTATTCACTTTTAATGACATATTATATCCAACCGCTTAATGCTGGGTGCTCAGATAAACTTGGTATTATTATTATTATTATCATTATTATTATTATTGTCCTTCTTCTTCTTTTTTGTTGTTGTAAATGTGGTCAGCATAGCTCACGAGATCTAAAAACAAAGGAATGTGGTTTAGTCTAATCAGGATGGCTTTAAGAAAGAAAAAAACACTTTATTTTGCAAGTCTACCTCATGTAGAAGAATATGTCAGTGCTCTCTATTCACTTTTAATGACAAATTATATCCAACCGCTTAATCCTGGGTGCTCAGATAAACTTGGTATTAGACATAATCCTATTGGACTTAGAGACATATCCTTCCAGTTGTTGTTTTTAATCATAATCAATTTACGATTTTAAGGAATTCTAATAAGAACACATTGTTGTGAAGACCCCTATGACAAGGCAGAGGCCATTGTCCTAGCTCTAAGATAGTTATATTCTTAACCCTTTCACCGCCAATGTCACATTTTAGCACCACAATGATTTAACACCCATGTCTCTAAAAGGCCTAAAACCAGGGTCTGTTATCCAAAGACCCTATTTTCGTAATTCTGGGAGGTACGGAGGCTTTACTGTATACATGTTATAGAGGAATTCCCAATATTGCATATGACTTTTTTTTTCTTCTGCCCAGGTAAGTTTAATGGAATTTTGTTGCTGAAAAATGGCTGGCAGCAAAAGGGTTAAAGAAAGGAGAAAAAAAAACATATTAAAAGGAATACAAAGCAGAAACACTTGTAGCTGCAATAATTTCGCCCAACACGCCTTCTAATCATATTGATGACATTACGTGGTAGATTAAATCTCCAATCAGTGGGTTTCTCCCGTGTCGCTCGTGACACGAATTACCCAAAGGTCTAATGTCGGGTTTTAAAGATTTCCTTAGATTGGCAAATGACCAAAGCCTACTCTTGACGCGTTGCTCCACAATTTATAGAACGCCTTGCATTGCCCTGAGTTTATAGTGCATGATGTTGCATGATATGATGTGACATGATTCTGTCAAGGACAAACTGCTGTTTATTCATTTTCACGACAATTTCCTTTGTAATTGCAGAAGAAGTCGCTAAACAACTAAATGCAGTACAAGTCCAGATACAGAGACAAATACAGACCCTGACAGACAAATTAACAGACCAGATCGGACAACTACTCACAACACAAAACAGACAAAATAACAATGGACAGGACGACAAGTCTACTGGACCTCCAGATCAAAGTTCAAAATCTACACAAATAAGCCCTCGATTAAAAACTCAGTTCTTAGATGAGAAAGAACTGGCACGTTTCCTAGTAAGACTCGAAAAAGCTAGAACATCAGCCAAACCACAGCTTCTCATTGAGAGTCTAACATCTCTGTTCCCACTTGTAGGTCACATTACCCCCATCACAGTCAGTAGGGGTGGATCCCTCTGGAACGTAGCGGAAAAAATGTGCGGCATTCCAAACACCCCAGCCAGAAAATCTAGATCACTGTTGGGAGCACCCTCACAAACGTGAAAATACACATTCATTTTTAACCAGATCTTAACCAGTTTTTAGCCAGATTTTAATCCTGTATTTTTAAACAAATCTCTTTTAAACGTTGCAATCGCAGGACTTAATATATTATTACAGTGGAACTCGCGTTCGTTAAAGAAAAACATCGACCACTTAATATATTTTTTAGCATCCTCAACCTCCCAATATCACGTAATATGTATTCAATCTCCTAATGTTAAACATCGAGATATCCCCAAAATAGAGGGATTTTACTTCCCACCAGAGGTTAGCAACTACGATGGGGGGTGATACATCTTAATTTATGTTAATCAAACCATTAAATATACAAAAAACAACCTCCCCTATACAAAATATTCCTTCAATTATGTATAGTAATACGATGCAAATTAAATTACAACAAAAACAAACTAATATAGTAAATATGTATTTTCCACATGGATACATTTAAGACATTTCAAATACCAATATTGACTAGTTATCCTCTTTAACTCACAAAGAATCTTGGATAATTGTAGGAGACTTTAATACTCATCACCCAACTTGGGATCCCACTCAACTTAAAAACAGTGAGGAGGGAAACATCCTCTATAATGAAATATTAAATTCAAGGCTTTCAATATTAAATGATGGTAGCATAACCCGTTTTTCAACCCATATAAAAGAAAGATCTACTTCAATTGATTTAACTTTAGTAAGCCCTGAGCTGTTAGTAAATTGTAATTGGACAGTAAACACGGACCCACTAGGATCCGACCACTGCCCCATTCTAATTAATTTAAAACAAAAGCCTGAAACAATAGAACCCAATAAACAGCCGAAATTTAATTACGAAAAGGCTAATTGGACCATGTTTCAAACCATTTTATCAAATACAGATACTGACAATTTCAAAAATAATGATATAGAAATTTACTATGATAATATACATTCTGCCATTTTAGCAGCATGTGAAACAACTATTCCAATTGTTTACCCATCAAACTCAAAAGGTAACACACAAAATAAGCCATGGTGGAATGAAGAATGTACAAATTTTGTACAGCTTAAAAATAAAGCATGTTTTCAATGTTATAAATGTCCAACTGAACCTAGCTTACAAAATAAAAAACAATCTGAAAAAGAATGCGATCATATTATTTTAAAGGCTAAACGAGACTACTTTAAAAGTGAAACTGAACAAATAAATTTTAAAGACACAAGTAAAGTTTGAAAAAAGGTAAAGCAAATTAATAATAACTTACACCGTTGGGAAACCCCACTAACCCTAAATGGACACACAACCAAAAATAATAAAGAAAAGGCAGATATGTTAGGCCATGTCTTTGCTCAGGTTGGCCAAACACAACACTTCCCTAAGGCGGAACAAAAACGTAGAAATAGAAAACTACAGCCCCTAACAAATCGACTAAATAATACTGACTTTATAAATGCCCCCATAACAATTTCTGAAATAACAGCCTTAGATTATATCCAAAATGTTAATAAAGCCACAGGACCAGACCTAATTTCATATAGAATTATCAGACAGTTACCAACATCTTTTATTCAAGTACTACATCAATTTTACTCCTTTTGCTGGGAAGAAGGCACTATCCCAAAAGCTTGGAAACAAGCACAAATAGTTGCTATCCTTAGACCCTGTAAACCCACCAAAGATCCCAAAAGTTATAGACCCATATCACTGACATCTAGGAAAACTTTTTGAAAAAATTACAAACAACCGATTACAATATTTTTTGGAGAAAAAAAAAAAATTATTCCAAGATTTCAAGCTGGCTTCCGGAAAAATCGTAGTTGCGCTGAACTAATCGCAAAACTAAGTTCCCACGCACGTAAAGCCCTGGTTAAAAAACAAAAACTATTTGCCACCTTTTTTTATATTAATGGTGCCTATGACACTGTATGGCAGGACAAACTTTTATGTAAGATTGATAAAATAGGCATTCAAGGCAATATGTACAATTTTATTAAAGAATTTTTAACCGCTCGAACAATACATGTAAAGGTGGGTCAGGCCACTTCAGCCACCAACCAATTAGATATGGGCGTACCACAAGGTAGCATAATTGCACCAGCCCTGTTCAATATAATGGTTCACGATATAGACAAACTACCATTTAAAGAATGCGACCAATCAATGTATGCAGATGATGTTGCAATCTGGACTAAAGTTAATAATAAAGAAAAGAAAATGAACTATAAAGAATCCCTCAAACAACATCAAAGAAATACTGACCTTATTACGTTTTATATGTACCTAAATGGCTTCTATTTAGCCCCAAACAAATGCGTATTTGTGGTCTTTTCAAGAACACGTAATACTAACTTGTCAGTCTTCATTTACGACGACGAACTAAAACAAGCAAGAACCGTTAAATTTGTAGGAGTAATTTTTTAACGAAAACCTATTCTGGAACGAACACATACAGCACTTAGCTAAAAAAAAAAATATTCAGCACTACATCTTATTAAAAGTTTAACTACCCAGAAATGGGCTAAAGACCCCAAACTATTAGTATATTTAGTACAAGCTTTGGTAAGGAGTAGATTACTATATGGATGCGAAGCCTTTTACACAGCAGTAGCATCACAACTAAAAATAATAGAAACAATTGAAATTAATGCCATTAAAATAATAATAATAATAATTGTACATTTATATAGCATTAGGAATGCCTAAATCTGCCGTAAATAATTTGATCTACCGTGACTTTGACTGGATTCCACTCCGTCATATCATAAAATTAAGATGTGCAAATCTATTAACTAGAATTACTGCTACGAATATTTACTCTAAAGATGAATTCAGTAAAGTGTTTAGTACCTCAAACTGGGGTATGCAATGGGAAGCATTGGAAAATTAAAAAAACAATAATTTATGCCAAAACTAAACATATTATCGAATATACTAATTCTCTTTTCCACAAAGCTAATATATCAGTTAATCAGGTTAATATTAACCCTAAATGGAAAATCCCACAATGGGAACTAGAAGAACCTAACTACGATAAAGATTTACACGGTATTCACTCAAAGGCTAAGGCCCCCCATCTGTTAATTTTAAAAGCCAAAGAAAAGATACATGGCTTACGACAACACTTACTAATTTACACGGATGGTTCTAAACTGACAAACGACCAAATAGGTTGCGCATTTTATATTCCATCACTTAAAATTACTAAAAGTTACCAACTTAATAAAGAAATCTCAATTTTTAGCGCGGAACTCTGGGCTATTTTACAAGCCTGTATATTTTTAAATGACCTACCCAACCCCCCAATCAGCGTTTACATTTTAACTGATTCCTTATCCTCAATACAGGCTCTCAAAAATAAAACTAATAACCGCCAGTCTATACTACAAGAAATGTTACATATTATTCACCACATTAAATTAAAAGGCACTCAGATCACCATATCATGGATCCCATCTCATAGCAACATTTCGGGTAATGATAGAGCTGACTGGGCAGCCAAAAAAGCAGCTTACTGCCAATTAGGACAAAAACATGATATTGGACTGTCCATTTCTGAAATAAAAAACATACTTAAACGAACAATTAAACAAGAATGGACTCAAGAACTTAAAAACTACACCCAGATTCGCTTCTGGAACAGTGAAATAGTTAAGGGAGGTCTCTTTTTACCGGTCCCATACTATTTATCATCTTTAATATTTCGACTTCGTACAAACTCTTATCTTTGTAAATACAATCCTATTCTTTGTACCTGTGGAGAAGACATCTCCCTAGAACACTTATTCAACTGTGATAAATATGAAAACTATTTTAATACTGTTAAAAACATATTTTACCTAGAAAACATTCCGTTTAATGAAAAAAACTAATAAATAAAGGACCACGAGATTGGTCCACTCTCATATTGTTTGTAAAAATTCTTCACCAATCTGACGTAGGACACTTCTTTTAATCTCTTCTTAACTTAATTAATATCAATACAATGTAAAATGATAGGCGCTGTAACTGAGTGAGAATCTGTTTTCCCTCTCGCTTAGAGCAGAACCCGCTTTCTATATACATAATACAGTGTGGATTTTAACACAATGTAATTAGGGACCTTAGACAAGAAGCCGTTTTACTTAGGCATCAGTGTCAGGTCTTTTTAAATAACTATGTAAATAGGGATCCTCGATGGAGCCGCATTTTGTTTAGGCATCTAATCGGATCTTTTTAACAATAAAGATGATTAATATGTAAATATTTTAACAATTAAAGGCCTATTTTTAATTTTTACCTTATACATCGTTTTCAACTTGTGGCCCTGAAAAGTTTAATCCAGGAGGAAGCATAGCTCAAAACTCACAATCACGTTAGTGGCATGGTTAACTCAGGATTTTGGTAAAGGTCAAGATGTGCCACCCCCCCTACCTATCTCGGTTAATTGTATTTTTCCGTTATTGCCTTTCTTACCATACATAAAGCTGTATTTTAGGAACATTTTTAGCTAATTACCTTTTTGGAATACTAACCCTAACCCTAACCCTAGCCCTAACCCTAACCCTACCCCCCACCGTATAAGACGGAAAAACGCAACGAACCACAACTGTGACAAATCGCGGTGTACTGCAGTACATAGTGGGGGGTAGGGTTAGGTTTAGGGGTAGGGTTAGGGTTAGGGTTAGTATTCCAAAAAGGTAATTAGCTAAACATGTTCCTAAAATACAGCTTTATGTATGGTAAGAAAGGCAAAAACGGAAAAATACAATTAACCGAGAAATGCATGGGGGGTGGCACATCTTTACTTTCAGCTAAAAGTTCCATCTAGATTTTATTTACCGTTTTTTTCTCTATTTCATAACCAAAGTCTTGAATTCATGTCCCATAATGAACTTTTTCAAAGTTAAAAAGGACGTGAAACAATATTATCGTCTATAGGGACATTATTTGTAGTTTTAATGATGAAAGGAATACATAGAGTATTTCTTATGGTCTCCGAGTGAACTTATTCAGTCTCTTTAATAATTCGTGCTCATGGCGCTGGCGCACGCGCGCACATACACACACACACGCACGCAAACACACACACACGCACACACACACACGCACACACACACATATACACACACACTCACGCGCGCACACACACGCACACACACACACATATTCAGAATGATTAAGTAACAAGTAATATGCTATTCTCTCTCTCTCTCTCTCTCTCTCTCTCTCTCTCTCTCTCTCTCTCTCTCTCTCTCTCTCTCTCTCTCTCTCTCTCTCTCTCTCTCTCTCTCTCTCTCTCTCTCTCTCTCTCTCTCTCTCTCTCTCTCTCTCTCTCTCTCTCTCTCTCTCTCTCTCTCTCTCTCTCTCTCTCTCTCTCTCTCTCTCTCTCTCTCTCTCTCTCTCTCTCTCTCTCTCTCTCTCTCTCTCTCTCTCTCTCTCTCTCTCTCTCTCTCTCTCTCTCTCTCTCTCTCTCTCTCTCTCTCTCTCTCTCTCTCTCTCTCTCTCTCTGTCTCTCTCTCTCTCTCTCTCTCTCTCTCTCTCTCTCTCTCTCTCTCTCTCTCTCTCTCTCTCTCTCTCTCTCTCTCTCTCTCTCTCTCTCTCTCTCTCTCTCTCTCTCTCTCTCTCTCTCTCTCTCTCTCTCTCTCTCTCTCTCTCTCTCTCTCTCTCTCTCTCTCTCTCTCTCTCTCTCTCTCTCTCTCTCTCTCTCTCCTCTCTCTCTTCCCCTCCTTTCTCTCTCTCTCTCCCACCTCTCTCTCTCTCCCCCCCCCCCCCCTCTCTCTCTCTGGCACATTGTTTTCCGCAATAACACCATCAATCTTAAAGGACGGTCCATCTCAGACTCTCTGGCGTCGGTGGCCATCGTTTACTAAGGCCCTGATTGTTCGCAACACACTGCCACACTGGAAACAGGAGCGTTGATGTTTGCCAACGTGAACTCAACCTGTTTTATCTTAGAGGCTAACAACAGGGCACTTAAAGGGAACACAATCCATCCCAGGGATCGGGTCGTTCTCGCCAGACAAGCTCTGCCTCGCGGTGGCTCGCACAACAGGGAACGAAGAAGGGCGAACCGTCTCTCTCGCCAGCCGTGATTCAAATGCGGCGCGCGCTGGATGGGATGGAAGTTCAGTTTAGCGTCACGTATCGGCTTTCGCCATGTACGACGGGCTGAACAAACTAACCAGGGTATAAACAAAAAATTATGTTCCTGAATCACTGTCTTAGCCAAAAGGCCGAGAAGCTATCAGAATGTGGCCTTAACGGCTTAGCGCCTCCCCTCTTTTATAGTCCGGCCGTGCCTTTAATTCAGTGTTTTTTTTTCTTTCATTAGGAGGCTGGAAAAGAAAATGAAGGAGAAAATGGGAGTGCGACTAAAGCAACGATGGTACATTTTTATCTTTATAATATTAAGCCATTAAATTCATTCTTTGCATCTCTAGCTGTTTGAACAAGACTCCCCGTCTTTGTTACAACTAGGGGAAGACGGGGTAAAACGCGCATGGGCGGGTAAGAAGCCCACCCCAATTATCTCATGAAATAAAGAAAATGTCAGTCAAATTTGCCCATGAGACGAATGCTAGACATTAACGCTCGTCTCGTGGGCAAAATGAGACTGAAATTTGCTTCATTTCATGAGATAATTGGGGTGGGCTTCTTACCCGCCCATGCGCTTTTTACCCCGTCTTCCCCTATCAACTCGTTGAGAATGAGCGCAAAACAGACTCGCACACACTCACATTTTCGCATTAAGGCTTAACCACACTGCGTACGATTCGATTCACTACGATCCGATTTTCACATTTGTGAGGCACGATTGACGTGAAATTCTACTGTCTAAATAAATCTGATGAAATCCTATTAGTTATGTTCACTATATTTGTAAGTTTCCCGTACTCGAACCTGATCAAATCTTATTTTTGCATCGGACATTTTATTTGATCCGTGTATTACAGTCTGCGTGAGAATAGTGAACGAATATAGTAGAGTTAGTTTTGTACGGAAGTATTTTACGTGAGTCATGACTCACAGACATCGTTACAACCTTATCGTATTGGGGTTAACTCGTATGCAGTGTGGCTGGGTCTTTGCAGTCACGCGCACACACAGACACAGACACAATTACACAGAGACAGACACAGACACAGACACACAGACACACACACACATATACATACACACACACACACACACACACACACACATACACACACACACACACACACACACACACACACACACACACACACACACACACACACACACACACACACACACACACACATATATATACACTACACACACTCACATACTACTCTTCTCTCTCTCTGTCTCTCTTTCTCTCTCTCTCTCTCTCTCTCTCTCTCTCTCTCTCTCTCTCTCTCTCTCTCTCTCTCTCTCTCTCCTTCCCTCTCTCTTTCTTTCTCGTGCTCTCTCTCCCTGTGTGTGTGTGTGTGTGTGTGTGTGTATGTGTGCGTGTGTGTGTGTGCGTGTGTGTGTGTGTGCGTGCGTGCGTGCGTGCGTGCGCGCGCACGCGTATGTGAGTGAGTGTGCTCGTGCACGCGCCACTTTAGAACTATCGATTCCAACTTCCTAGGAAACATACTGTTATTCGATGTTTATTACACGCAGCAGACCCATAGCATGTGACCAAGCGCACGTGATAATGATACGGTATCTTGTATTTCATGGGCACAGTTCGATAATATCGCTGCAATAGAACGAAACATTTCATCGCTTAATTATTTGGCATTCAAGGCACAACGCACAAAAGTCAATGACGTGGAGGAGAGTGTTTTACAGCACATAAAGAAAATATCAATAGCGCAGGTCAAGGCAGTTCTTATTACTCTTGAAGAACAAAGCGTGTTCATAATCGTGGCTACATTGCCTAACTTTTCTTGAACTTGGACACAGAGAGAGAGAGAGAGAGAGAGAGAGAGAGAGAGAGAGAGAGAGAGAGAGAGAGAGAGAGAGAGAGAGAGAGAGAGAGAGAGAGAGAGAGAGAGAGAGAGAGAGAGAGAGAGAGAGAGAGAGAGAGAGAGAGAGAGAGAGAGAGAGAGAGAGAGAGAGAGAGAGAGAGAGAGAGAGAGAGAGAGAGAGAGAGAGAGAGAGAGAGAGAGAGAGAGAGAGAGAGAGAGAGAGAGAGAGAGAGAGAGAGAGAGAGAGAGAGAGAGAGAGAGAGAGAGAGAGAGAGAGAGGTATTCCTTGTTGTGAGTTGCATTGATCTTTTTATTTGTTTTGTTGAATTGTTCATTATTTGTTTGTTTGTTTTTTTATCTTCTGTTTGTTTTGACGTGATTATCTAGCATTTTATTTGAACGCAACTGCATTTTCATGTTTCAGCTCCCAAACGGTGAATGACTCGAGATAAGCCAAGCTGTAGTGGACACAACACAAAGTAAAGCAAAGATCAAGTGCCGGGGCGGGGGAACTGGAGAATACTAGGGCATATATATACATCCAGTTCAGTCCACCGGAGAAGGTGAGTGAGTCACCCACGTTTGCAGAGAATACCCGGCTATTCAAGGGGCGGTCAGAACATCTATCATAGAAGAGTTCCGGGAGGATAGAGATCACCATGGGGTACACTCCAGACTTCCGCTCCCGCGTCAAGCTGCTGTGGGACAGGTTGCAGGACAGGGTCAAGGACCCGGTGGCTCAGCGCCGCCTGGTGCTGATCGTGGTCTGCATCGCTCTCCTGCTGGACAACATGCTGTACATGGTCATCGTGCCCATCATCCCCAATTTCCTGCGCGCCATGCACGAGCCCATCCCCAGGGTGGATTCCGACCCTGCCGCGCCCACCACCACGACCACCACTACCGTGATGATGACTTCCTGGACTGGGAACATGTCTTTCTACGGCAGGGGCGGCTGGTACAACGCCACGTATGAATGGCCCGCGCCCAAACCCACCAAACTCCCGCCTCCTCCGGTCAATTACGGCAACGAGGGGGGTGCTATAGGGGTGTTATTTGCCTCCAAGGCTATCATCCAGCTGTGCGTTAACCCTTTCACAGGAGCTCTCATTGACCGGATAGGGTACGACGTTCCCATGATGATAGGGCTGGTGATCATGTTCTTGTCCACTTCGGTGTTTGCTTTCGGTAAAAGTTACGCTGTACTGTTCATCGCACGCTCCATGCAAGGGCTCGGATCGGCTTTTGCCGACACCTCTGGACTCGCCATGATTGCCGATAGGTTCACGGAAGAGGATGAAAGAACCAAAGCGTTAGGTATTGCATTGGCATTTATTTCGTTTGGTTGTCTTTTCGCACCCCCGTTCGGTGGCATTCTGTATCAGTTTGCGGGAAAAACTGTACCGTTTCTGATCCTAGCTTCCATCTGCCTGATTGACGGAATCCTCCTGCTGACTGTGATGAAACCAGTGCGATTAGCTCGCTCCATGTTCTTTGCTAACAACGATGACAGACCCAAGGGGACACCAATTTACCGCCTACTGATGGATCCCTACATAGCTGTGTGCGCAGGGGCTTTAGCCATGTCCAACGTGTCTCTGGCTTTCCTGGAGCCAACCATCTCTCTGTGGATGAAGGATCGCATGGGGGCTGATGAATGGGAGATTGGTTTCGTCTGGCTGCCGGCTTTCGTGCCCCACATTGCAGGAGTGTACATCACCGTGAAGCTGGCCAGGACCTATCCTCAGTACCAGTGGCTGATGGCGGCCATAGGGCTGGCCATGGAAGGCTTCTTCTGTTTCTTCATCCCCTTCGCCAAGGCTTTCTTCGTTGTCATATTTCCCATCATGGGTATCTGTTTCGGCATTGCTCTGGTGGACACGGCTCTCTTACCCATGTTAGGTTACCTGGTGGATGTTCGCCACGTCTCCGTCTATGGCTCGGTGTATGCCATCGCCGACATCTCTTATTCCCTGGCCTATGCTTTTGGTCCTATCGTGGCGGGTAGTGTGGTACATACGATCGGCTTCCTCTGGCTCAACGTCCTCATCTTTGTCAGTAACGTGGGCTATGCGCCTGTCGTGATACTCTTGCGTAAAGTCTACAAGTACAGTCGCTTTGAAGACGAGGAGGATGTGTTGGTTAACGACTCGAGCAGTCTCGGTCACCCAGATTACAAGACCTACGTTCAGAACGGAAGCATATCTGGCAAACCCTATCCAATCGACAAGGGTGATGACTTTGCTAACCATTTGAAGATTGCCAATCAGCAACCCCTGTACAGTGGGGAGATTGACTGCTACCCACCCACCAATATTGAAGACTACGGTTATGAAAACAAGGAACCACGTAGCTTTTATCAACGTTAACCACGTACCTGAAACAGTGACGTTTTCCACCATAAATCTGTTGCTGTTGTGACATTTGAATAGTTTCGAGGTGTTGACACGGGACAATGCAAATGGGTGAACCAACGAACCGATTGTTTGAGAAGATTAGGGATCGAGTGCCAAAAGCTGTGTGCGTCTCTCGGAGATTCAATGCGTTGCAAAATGGAAAGGAAAAGACAGATCCAGTTTGCAGGTTTTCTGCGTTTTATTGATGAACGAGCTGCGCGTAGGGCACATGGATTGCATTTGGCCATAGAGCAAAGTGAGTTTAAAAGCGAACTAGCATGGAGCACTGTAATACATGTCTGCAGGATCAAACGATCTTCAGTGATCGTGAAATTCGATTAGCTAATCAACCAGTTATTTCGAGTTCGTTCAACATTATAGTAATACAAATGTAGTCAGAACAGGAAGATTACAAAGCAACGCCACTGTTTCAAAGACCCTTTCATATTTACCTTCCATAAAGATAGAGCAGAATGTTTCTGTTGCTGTAACAAACACCCGTACAAAATATGTGCTAGTGTAAATCAAAGCAATGATTTATCCTTCAATCAATCAATCAATCAATATTTATGATGATAAGTGTAAAGTTGTTCGCTGAATACAAAATGGTGTTATGACAAAATGACACTCAATAGTAATTTACAAGCTTTTCACAGACACTGAACTATTTTGTTCATTGTATTGACTTGTACTTAATTTTTGACATATTATGTTCACGCGCACACCTTCGTTCAAGCGCGACCGCACACGCACGCACACGCGCACGCACGCACACGCACACACACACACACACACACACACACACACACACACACACACACACACACACACACACACACACACACACACACACACACACACACACACACACAGAGACACACACACAAACATACATACACACATACACGCACACGCGCACACGCGCACGCACGCGCACACGCACACGCACACGCACACACGCACACGCACGCACTCACACGCACACGCACGCGCACGCACACACACACACACACACACACACACACACACACACACACACACACACACACACACACACACACCATCCCCAAGGGCCACTAACAGAAATGCATAAATCAAAAGAAGGACAATACTGTCCCAAGATGGCCAAACCTACCATGACGAAGCGGTTGGTTGTCCAGTCCTGTCAAGGCAATCAATCCCCTCAAAGACCAACCAGACCAGCTTAACTACCCACCCGAATCGATCAGAACCGCCATCTGACCAGACTCTTTGTTTGCGCAGATGTTTCTTTAAGGACCCACAGGACAGGCAACGAGGGTCCAGGACACGTACCAACTACTGGCATTTCGGCTCTTGCCCCCTTAGACTTTCCACCGATGAGCGAGTGTGTGTAGTCCCGATCTCATACATTATTCTTTTAGTAGAGCAGACCTTGGGGAACGGTCTTTGGTGGTTGGTACTTCGGTGTTAAACAGTTTTGTTCGGTGATTTTGGAATGAATGCCAAGGCGCATATATTTCCATTGTCATTAATTTTCCATTAGCTATTTATTGAGTTCTGTATTTACTGGGGATGTGCGGATAAAGACCGTGGGTTTTGCGCTGTTATGGAAGAACGTACTTTTTGTTAAACTGTCTTAAAGACCCACCACGTCACGTGTCAAAATCACGGTTTTCCCTCTTATAGCTAGTGAGAAATCTTAAGAAATCTTCCTAGCATAAGAGGGAATGTGACACGTGACGTGGGGGGTCTTTAAGCTTTGTGGTAAACAATGCTGATATGTTTTTTCGGTAAGGTATACACCCATGTTTCTTTATTTGCATATTCGGTTGTTTTTTTGCTTGCCAAACATCGGATATGTTTGTTTTTTGGGGGGTTTTGGTATTGTTATTTTGATGTGACATTTAACATTACAAGAAATAGAGAGAAAATAAACAACCAAGTATCGTAACTGATTAACAACTGCTTCTTGTGATGATTTTTGCTAGCTTATTTTCGATCGATGTGTCATATTTAGCTTACTATAAGTATTTCAATACCGCTGAGAAGCGACCATCAGAGACTGTGATGGGGGACATTTGGCTAAATTTCAATGGATTGAAATTTCAGTCGACCTCGTTTGCATGTGTGCACATGTAGACAAGTGTGTGTGTGTGTCTGTGTGTATGTGTGTGTGTGTGTGTGTGTGTGTGTGTGTGTGTGTGTGTGTGCGTGCGTGTGCGTGTGCGTGCGTGTGTGTGCGTGCGTGCGTGTGCGTGCGTGCGTGCGCGCTTGCGCGAAGGTAACGTTTTGCATTGTACATGTGGAGGGCGGTTTGGTAATTATTGTACAGTATTGGAAACCATATCTTTTGTTTTCTATTTGTACTATTTGGAACATTTTTGGTGTGTCTTTCTTCTGTCCACGTCTTATGGACATTGTTACGAAAGGGTTATTTCTTGCGTACCACAGATGAGATAAATGGTATGTATTGTTTGGTGTGTGTGTGTGTGTGTGTGTGTGTGTGTGTGGAGGGGAGGGTTGTGTTGAGAGAGAGAGAGAGAGGGGGGGGGGGGTGGAGGGAGGGAGAGAGAGGGGCAGACAGAAATACACAGGTAGAAAGAGTGTAAGAGAAAGGCGTGCGTTTTTATGTGTTTCCAGTTGTTACCATGTGACTGGTTTTTTCTTATATTCATTGTGTTTGTTTTCTTTCCACTAAGGATTTTTTGTGTCTTTGTGTGTTTGCCCGTGAACAAAAATTAGTTGTCTCTAGGTGTAGGAGTAATGAATAAACTGACGCTAGGAAATGTTACCAAAACGTTCAGATAATTATCGGTACAAAAACAGTGCATCAAATTCTGGAGTAAAATTCATATACATTCCTCTCCCTTTTTGTTGTTTTTCATATACATTGTTTTAGTTTGTGTTTTATCATTCAGAACACTGATGGTTGGCTGGGCTCACAAACAAGTAGGGGGGAATGAAACTGTGTGTCTGGGCTGAGTATTGAACTATGGCTGGTGCATTTTGTTACGGACACAATGCAAGTTCCTATTTTTCGCTCTTTCCCGATGGCAACACAGTGATGAGCAAGTCATATTTTGTACTATCCTATCACTGTGTTGTCATAGTGAAACAGCAAACAAGTAGCAACGTTCATTTTGACCGTAATAAAATTGCCATCAACCCTTTGACTGCCAGAGGGAAAAACAACAATTGTACAAATCATTACATGGAAAAAGACTACTAACAGAGCCAATCTGGTAAAAATGGTCTGGGGATATAACTCTCTTGACTGTGCAAGAGCAGAAACCAGAATATCAGACATATTCCTCTTCTTCTGATGACGTCATCAGTGATGTCATCAAGTCAGTGCGTGATACGTCAATGGCAGTCAAGGGGATAACAGCAAACCATAGACCTGTAGAAAACTTTAACGTAGTGCTATGTACGGTGGCTCTCGTCGCTCTTGTTTGTATTACAAGAACTTTGCGTGGACGATAGAACCAATGCATCTTACTGTTTCATAGTGTGTCCTGACTGCACATGTTGGTCTCTGAATCTTGTTTATAAATCATGTCTTAATGTAGGGTAAGACGGGGTAAAAAGCCCATGGGCGGGTAATACGCCCATGCCAATTATCTCATGAAATGAAGCAAATTTCAGTCACATTTTGCCCATGAGACGAGTGTTCATGTTTAGCGTTCGTCTCATGGGCAAATTTGACTGAAATTTACTTTATTTCATGAGATAATTGGCATGGGCGTCTTACCCGCCCATGGTCTTTTTACCCCGTCTTCACCTACTAGTTTATCAGTATGGCTGCACTCAAGAGAGAGTTTAATACATGAAGTTGTTGGAGTGTGCGTGTGACATTTCCTAGACCTATGTGATTTCTCTGGTGCTCATGACGATGTCGTGAAACTTCACATTTGAACTGAAGTTGACATGTGACTGTAAAATTAACCCCCCGATGGTTTTATTTGTCCATGCTAGTGGCGTTCTTAGGTAGTTTCTTTATTAAGTAACGAATTTCCCATAGTTGTATATATACTTATTGTTTGTTATCACATACAAAATAGAACTTTTATGTATTTTTTGTATTCCCGATTTTTGTACGTATATACATTCGTGCGAATTGTAATTGCGTTTAATAATACAAGGATGTATATAAGTATTTAGTACGGACGTAACAACCAGTACAATCTTTAAAATGTTGAATTATATGCTAATGGTAATCCAGAGCTGGTATTGATGTCTTTTGGGGTTAAGTTGTAGTTTAGAAACTTTCCATATGTTTACGACTCTCAGTCTCAAATTCTGGGTTTTTTCAGTTTCAAGACTATAACCCCAGCCTAATGATAACCGTTATCTCTTTCCCGAGAAAGGCAGAATGTTGCTTCTCAATGAAAATGTTCAATGCGAAAATGTGATGGGTGGTGTCTTAGCCCTTAGACCTTTGCCGTCTTGTGTGCATGATCTGACAAACGGTGATAACGTGCAAAGATACGTGCCTGCACTATATCAAGAACTCAAGGTTGTGTGATGTAAAGCTTAGTTAATTGTCATTATATCGCCAAGAGAATGGTTTTGTTTTCATTATGTGCTTTTATGTAGTCGAACTTTAAAACAAAATAATGGATTGTTAAATATACAGATACTAGCGCAACTCCGAGTACCAGTAACGCCTAGTAACGGTAACGCCTAGTAACGGTAACGCCAAGTACTGGTAACGTTGAGTACAGCAAATTTGAAGCGATTCGGTTAAGAAAGGGCGGAGTCGCATAGCGCGCGCGTTTCTGAACCGATTCGCTTCCGGTTTGGTACACGGATAGTCACCGTCCCCACGTTTTGCCGAACCGCGCAAATGACACGGCCGCCTCGGTTGCCGTTACCATCGCCCCGTTAGGGCTCACAGCAAATTTGAAGCGATTCGGTCGAAAAACGGCGGAGTTATAAGGCCCGTTTTGTGTTTCAGACACACACACACACACACACACACACGGACACTTGGCTTTTTACTATATAATGATGGGAGACGTAATGTTGACAGTAAGAAATGTATATACTGTATTGTTGCCGTGAACCATTTCACCATCGACACGTGTATTTTAGCTAGTAAACTGTTTCGACTTACTAGTTCTGGCCTAGTCGGTACCTTTTAGCGATCTGTGACTTACTTCTCTCTTCTTTTTCCTTTAAAGAAAACATAAACATAATTTGTGAATAATTATCTTTGATTTTTTTTTCATTACTGAATCCCTTTTAGATGGCGAATATCCCCGTGGGGATACTGGGGGTGTCTTTCGTAAAAATAGTTGCCCCACCTTCTGGTAGCTCTGTGCTTGTAACTTCCTCTAATGTGCCCCTCTCTTTGACTCTGCCTTTGTCTTTTCGTTCTGTCATCTACTATCTTTCTGGCTTATTGGCCCATTCTCCATGCCTTTAAAAAAAACACCACTTCGAATATTGTTTCTCATTTGAGCTCCTCCGAAATCAGAATGTGTCGGCTGGACGCAGCAAGGAGACCAGTGAAAACTGAAAACCGGACACATACGTACTTACCCATTATGGCCATATGGCCTGGGAACGCAGAAGAAGAATACGATGGCGAATCAGTTGTGTATGTATCATTACGTGACAGTTTGAATGCTATATGCCGGAAGATTATTTCGTTCTTTGTGGTAAAAACCAGAAGGTACTATCAATCTTGTTTTAATTGGAATAATCCAGAAATAATTGAGGGGAGTAATTCGATGGTGTGTGGGAGTGATCTCGCCTATTTCAATCGGTCAAACAGGGGAAGTTACTCTTCCTTCAGGTAGATCCCCAGCCGTCGCCTCGTGTGTTTAAGGAGACACACAGCATGTAGAACGCGGTGTGTCATTCTAAATTTAATGTAATGTATATTTTACGTCACAGTTTGCAGGTTCTATCACTTTTTAGCTACTGGCCACCCCTTATTTTTCTAAAACAAAATTTGCAAGACGCTGACTGGCATCCTGCGGTTTCAAGCTTCGACGCAATGCCGCCATGGTTGCCGTGGTTTTTACCGAGTAAGTCGAGGTAATCAACTCTAATTTTCACGAAGTGCTCTCCCCTAGTGGGGGTTTTCCGAACATCGTCTATTCTTTTGACGTATTTTGCCTTCTGTTTTTCCCCCGAGATCAATAATTTATTTTTATTTGATTTGTTTGGGGGGCATATAACCCTGAAATTTTACCAAACGTATGAATTGGTCGCGTTGTCAATGTTTAGTGTTAGGAGTGAGCACAGTACAAATTGTAAAATTGTACAGCATACAATAAATTGTTCTGAACTTTGAGACATAGCAGTACGCTCTGCTCTGAAGTTGTCAATACCCAGGCAGACATGCCACATTCAGTAATAAGCGAAACATTACACCGGTTTCATCTAATTGCTAGGCTGTTCAGTTGTAAAATAATATTACCAATCTGTGACATATGTTTTAGTAATTGGTCATACAAACCGACTCATTAGTAACCACTTTAACTTGTTTCCAGTACTATATTTGTATTTAGTATTATTTAGTATTTAGTATTATTTTGATTGTTTTACATGTGCGAATCTCTGTCAAAACAAAGCCTGGATGGTTTGGGGGCTTTTTACCAAATACACGACAGAAGCAGGCTAAAGTAACATACAACGTGTCCAAAATCAATAATTAGGGCTCCGGCCATTTATCAACGGATCCCTGATTGCCATTCTTTGGTAAGCCCAACTTACTGCTCCCTGACAAAGCGCTCGCTTCACGACAACACGCACGACTTTGTGGATGATTTAGACCATGGGGAATATTACGGTCACCCAAAGGTATTAGTGATGACATAATATATACTACAGAATGTGTTTGTGTTTAGACTGCAAAAAGAGCAAAACAATAGACGTTATTATGGTGATGTGGTGTTTTTTTAAACGTCTTAATGTTTGTGGAATTAAGTAGTTATATAACGTTTTAAACATTGAAAAAACTCATAATGTGTATAGAAGTATGTGTACAATAAATGATGCATTAAGCACTCTTTTTGCCATTCTGATAAAATCGAGCTTCTTTCCTGTTTCCCATGGGGATTTTTAATTGTATTTTTGTACTGCCTTTTCATAAAAGAATTACAAACTTTGATATTCATATTTTGAAGGAAACTCTGCATTAATGTCAGTACGTAGCATGAGGCAAACATGAGACACATTAGTAGATAAAAATGAAAGTTGTCAAAGCCTAAACACGTATTTTTCAGAAGCCAAAAACGGCAATGTAGAGCAGCGATGCCAATGCACATAAGTCAATGAATTCGTTAAAGGACACTATTTGTTTCTGTTTGCAATAAGCTTATATACAGGCAACGAGCCTTATATAACAATCGATCAGCACTCTTTGCAACTGTTTAACAATGTGGTTTTTTTAGATCAGAATATGTTGTATTCATCGTAATTGTTAAACAGTGTATCGTATGATAAAATCAAACCGAAAACGAGGCACTGTAAACCAGTTTTTGCTTTGTCCTTAAAGGTGGATCCTGACTGATGAGTTTTTGCAAGAAACACGTCGAGATCACCAGAAAGACAGCCTTTTCAAGGATCGGAACACTCACTTTGCTCTGGTTTCCTAGAAATTCAACCATCAAAACGGCGATTCCTCCTTGGCGGAGATACCGGAGAGAGTAGCCATTTTGGATGGGGTGGGTGGAGGTCACTCATTGTGGTCTAAGCGTGTTTTTTTTTGTAGTGCTGTAAAAACAAAAGGAGCTATTTCCTTTGTTGTGAGCGAAACTCGTTTAAATAAACTGTGTAAAATTAAAACAATAAATAAATAAAAAGGCTTGTATTGCGAAACTTTCGTGCAAACTATTTGGTCGCCATTAGCAAAGAGACGGCACACGCCTTCTCTCTGGGTGAAATAATTTGACTTCCAGCACCTCCGCCAAGCAGGAATCGCCGATTGGACGGTTTGATTTATAGGAAACCAGAGCAAACTGAGTGTTGCAATCTCTGTAAAGGGTGTTTTCCTGGTGATCTCGACGTGTTTCTTACAAAAACTCATCCGTCAGGGTGCCCCTTTAAAGAAAGGAAGAAAGAAGACAGGGCTATGCGGTTTTGTTTTATTTCTTTGTGCGTTTGTTGTTTGCGTGCAGAGGGTAAATTTCAAGAGTCAGACAATTATTTTCCAAAAAATATTTTTTGTAACTTTTCAAAAAGTTTTTGATGTGCCAGTCTGTTGGAATGCTGCGTTTCTGTTTTAAAAAAAAGGTCGACCTTGGAAAGTGTTGTTCCGTTGCGCGCGCATATGGTATTAAATTAATGTGGATCAATTTGATGAAAATGTGTCATTCGCTTGTTTTAAACTTGATGCAAAATTACACGTTTTAGTATATTTTGTAACTTTTTTTTTTATAATCTAAACCGTACAATTATGTAACACATAAAGTAGTATCCATCGCATTAAATGACACATTTTGTTTCTTTGACTATAGTTATTATCAAGACTTAACACTTTCGTGTATTTCCAAATAAAGAGAGGCCATGTCAACTGACTTATGAGTGATCATGGTAGGTTCAAATATGTATCCATAGTGCATATTATAATCAATGTCCAGTTACGTGTGTAGAATACAGCATCATTTATATTGTAGAACAACCGTAACGACCGTCAACTTTGTTCCATCCATACATGTTATTATCATGTGTAGTGATTGTTGATGACGAGATGTATTCCAAATTTTGTTAGTTGATTGACTGCTATAAGTTAATAATGGTTATTGATCTTCTCTCTCTCTCTCTCGCTCTCTCTCTCTCTCTCTCTCTCTCTCTCTCTCTCTCTCTCTCTCTCTCTCTCTCTCTCTCTCTCTCTCTCTCTCTCTCTCTCTCTCTCTCTCTCTCTCTCTCTCTCTCTCTCTCTCTCTCTCTCTCTCTCTCTCTCTCTCTCTCTCTCTCTCTCTCTCTCTCTCTCTCTCTCTCTCTATCTCTCTCTCTCTGTGTTTTAAATGTGCACATTAATTTTCTAAGTTGATGTAATGAATTTTAATGATAATTATTTTGTTGGTATAATTTTGTTTCACACGTTTGATTAATGTTCTTTCAGTTATGTTGTATCTTTGTCATGTTGTTGCACCTAACCTGATTTTCTGTTTGGGAGATTCTCAAGTATACTTGAACTTGAACTTGAACACTTGAGTGTTTGGTAATAGGATACGTAGCTTAACATATTTGGGGGGCAAAAGGCCTATGGACAGCACAAGCTCCGATGTGTGTTGTTCTTCAGTTTAACGTCCTTCCACTAAAAGCGATTCAGACAGTATTATATTGAATGTAATGTTGGTGTAGGTAAGTGAGCGTAGGTGTGTCTGTAGTGATTGTGTGTGAGTAATAGAGTAAGCATTAAGCTAATGATAAAAACATGACTTTGCACCCCACCCCCAAACTCCCTATAAAAAAATAAACTTACAGTAAAGACAAGAATGTATTCAACATAAGCTTATATGTTTTGTTAGCAGGGTAAGTTACGACGTGTGTGTTTCTTTTTCTTTCTTTCTTTCTTGTTTTAACCTTTGTAGCTTTGAACGTCCTTAAAAAATTGTTTTGACTCTTTTTGTGTCGAAACGTACATAAAATACATCCTACAGATAAGCTTTGTTACTATTCAGACGTGGTTTTCTGGTTTCTGGTTATGTTGTTGTTGTTGTTTTTGTAACTACACATGTGATGAGATACAACTCAAATATTGCCAATCTTTACATTGATTATTATTGTAGTGTCAAACATGTTAACAACACGTTTTAGGCATTGGTGCCCCACTCGCGTGGTTGCATAATCAGTTACGAGTATGCTAATGCCAATCACGAGTTTGTTGATGATTTTAATACAAATTTGTATAAGATATTGTATTTGAAGCATACTTGGCTGACATATGTTTGACTTTAGGTTTTTGGTCTTTTATTCTTTTGATGTTCAATAATACGACATTAAAATGTTACAAATGTGTTTAATGTAGACATTATATTTGATCCTGAAACATGTTCTTTTACTGGTACCAATCTACCCACGATCCCCCATATTGTAGTAATGTTACTCACGAAGAAGGAAAATGATAAGAATAAGGATATATTTTAAACGCGTGTAAACAGCATCTGGAAGTGGACACGTTGGAGAGTAGGGGGAGGAAATAAAATTGTATCTATGTGTGCGTGCGTCCATACATATGCGTTGGCTATGTGTACGTGTGTTTACAAAGGGTATAGTTAATTACGCGTTTTATGCATACACATTTTGTGTGCGTTGGAAATATTTCAAGTTTACCATTTCAAAACCTCCTATTCGTAATTATACATTATCACCCCTGCCATCTACTGTATCTGCTTTTATGCCAACATCTATCCACATGAAGATTTAAAGTCTGGTCCAAAAATGGATAACGTTTTTTGGTTTTCTTGATTAATGTTCTCAAGCTTAATACGAACCGCTGATTTAATTTTTTGCTAGAATGACAAAATGACCCGTAGTCAGTGAATCTGTCGTTTTTTGTTGCGCTTCTTTCCGAGAAAAGACGAGGATAGAGGTGAAAGGGTTAAATGGGGCTTACTGAAGTAATATCAGTTGTGCAGCGCAGTTTATGATTGTGCTGTAAAGTTCCTGCTGGCTTGCAGCCACCCTCGAAGGAAGGTCTGCATCCTTCGCCGAAGCCAGCTTAACCCGAGGATTAGCCCTGAGGTCGAACCACTGAGTCCATGTCTTCTCAGCATGCGAGACTTCCAGATTGCCATCTGCGTTGTATCTTGTTTTTGTCCTGCATTATTTCATCTGGTGTATGAAAAGCCATATTTTCGTCGGTTTATCCTTTTGTGTTTGTTTGTGTGTTGTTGTTTCTGATATGCTGTGTTTTCTTCCTTCTTGTATGCTTTTAGCTTCGCCCTAGATTTTGATAGCCTCATGTACGCCACCAAAAATATATATGCCATAAGCTTCAAGTACATTCAATTAAATTGTAATTGATTGCCTCAGCTCGCAAAGCAGAATGCTACTCCGCTGTATTTTACAGAACATAATTCTACGTTCGGGTATCGATATCCTGCACAAGAACGCGGTGCTTATGGTAACAGTAGCTGATATTTATTTCATTTTTTTGCCAGTAATTATTTGCACACGTACATTTTTATTGGTTTGTCTGGTAAACAGACTAATATGTATCGCACACTGTCAGCTCAGAGAAATAAATGTTTGAACCCTTTTTTTGTGAACCTGATGGTTTGATCAGACACTGAAGCCGAGAATGCTTACCAAT
>CM065680.1:41112714-41120214 GCA_017654935.2 Phymorhynchus buccinoides | reverse complement strand
TACATACATACATACATACATACATACATGCATACATGCATGCATGCATACATGCCACTGGAAAAACATATTCAATTGAATTTCTGTAAGCATCTGAACCATTACGATCTACTTCATGAAAATCAATCAGGTTTTCGTGAAAACCACTCGTGTCACACATCTCTGACACATCTTACTGAAAGATGTCTTTTAAATATTAATAATAACGAGTTTACTGGAATTCTTTTTATTGACTTTGCTAAGGCATTTGATGTTATTAATCATGCCCTTTTGACAAGAAAACTTAAGTATTACAATTTGTCCAGTCACGCCATTACATTTATTTCCTCTTTTCTTTGCGGCCGTCAACAGCTCGTTGAAATCAGCTCAAAAAGATCAACATTATTACCAATTAAGTTTGGAGTTCCTCAGGGCTCAGTATTAGGACCCATTTTATTTTCTCTTTATGTAAATGACTTACCGCTATGTTTACAATGTTCCTCTGAAATGTTTGCTGATGACACATCTTTACAGTCTTGTAATAGTAACCCTAACGAATTGGTAAATGACCTCCAGAAAAATGTTGAAAAATTAGTGAACTGGACTGAAGAAAATCATATGTCTCTAAATGCTACCAAAACAAAATGCATGTATGTTACTACGAGACAAAAAAGACAGAAAATGAACTCCTCGTTCCCATCATTGTTCATTCAAGATCAAAAGATAGAAGAAGTATCTTCACATAAAGTCTTAGGTGTTGTTATAGACAATAATTTATCATGGTCAAATCATATATCTAATCTTGGCAAACGCATTTCAAAAAGAATATATCAACTTGCAAGAATAAAAAGATTTTTGAATCGTGACGCACGAAAAAGCTTTTTTCATGCACATATCTTATCCCTTATAAATTATGCATCAACTCTTTGGGACAATAGCAGCGAAACAAATCTGAAACAATTAAATCGTTTACACAAACGAGCCATAAAATTAATACAGTTGAAGTCCAGTTCACTCACTAAATGTGATTACAAATCTTTAAACATCCTGCCATTTAAGGAAAGACTATTATATAACAAATGTGTATGCATGTACAGCGTTGTGAATGGAATAGCCCCTAAGAAAATCACCCAACATTTTGTTAGCAACGAAAGCAGAAATACACACAAACTTTCTTTTCCCAAACCCCGTAATAATCTTTATAAATCTAGTTTATTGTACTCCGGCTGTACGGCGTGGAACAATTTATCTTTTAATTTAAAATCGTGTACATCAAGACAGACATTTATGAAAGCACTTAAATTTCATATGTTAGAAACCCTATGAATTAGTCTCTAACTTTAGAAATTTAGCACCTATTCCGTCGGGATATGTCCTTTTAATTGATACTTTACAATGTTTATACTTTGATTGTTCTTTGCTTTGTTCCATTGTGTCCGGGACATTTGTTAATATGGGTGATGGGGAGGAAATGAAAGGGGAAGGGACAACCACATTCACTTCAATATCCCATTCATTTACTCTCTCTCTCCTCTCTCTCTCTCTCTCTCTCTCTCTCTCTCTCTCTCTCTCTCTCTCTCTCTCTCTCTCTCTCTCTCTCTCTCTCTCTCTCTCTCTCTCTCTCTCTCTCTCTCTCTCTCTCTCTCTCTCTCTCTCTCTCTCTCTCTCTCTCAATAGAGTTATTTCAATGCGTTATATTATTAGGCTAATGTTTAGTAGTTTGGAATGTTTTGTTTTGCATGATGAGTTATTTTTCGAGTTGCTTTCGTATTACTTTTGATTCTGAGGACAGGATGAATACAAGCTGTCAAGCTTACTCCTTTATCCTCAATAAAGATCATTTTGACTTGACTTGACTTGACTTGACATGCATTCATACATACATACATACATACATACATACATACATACATACATACATACATACATACATACATACATACATACATACATACATACATACATACATACATACATACATACATACATACATACATACATATATTTTAACAACATTTATTCAGGTAAGATGTTTTGCACACATTATCACACAATGAATACAATCCCGAAAAGAAGGATAAAGCAATAAAGCTCTCAGAACAAGACACGCGAGCGTGTTCCACGACTCAACCTAGATAAACTGGTAAAGTGGTTTGACATGGGATGTTCACAACAAAAACTAGGCCAATGACAACAACGAATGCACGTGCAAATGAAATACAACTATAAACGCTGGAGTTCTTTCATACAACATAACTATTAATAAGAACCTTACTATTAATAAGAATCTTTGAAAATAAAACTCTTTTTTTTTTACTAGAGACCCTTCACAAGTCCATGAAATGCAAAAGCTGAGTATGCACATGCTCTAGTAAGCTGTGATAATATTGTCTACATGTTTGTCACACAACACGCGCCTACAGAAGATGTTGGTCAGACGAATCCAATATGCTATAATTTCATGTGTAACTAAAACGTGTTGTACTTATTCACAACAAGAATAATTACGATATCTGAATTGCTGACACCATCAATCTATGGAGAATAAGAAGATCTGCTAATGCGGGTCGGGAACACAAACATGGTGGCTTAAAGACCCACCACGTCACGTGGCAAAATCATGGTGTCCACGTGTTTTCCCTCTTATAGCTGGTAAGAACTCTTAAGAAATCTTCCAAGCATAAGAGGGAATGTGACACGTGACGTGGGTGGGTCTATAAGAATATCCATTGGTCTTGCTTTGATAGTTACTGTCGCGTACTTCATGAAAGTGCTATGGTCGAATAAGTGTCAGGAGATGATTCGACGTTGCACAGTAGTCACACCTGGTCAAGGCAGCATCAATTCTGGATAGCACAACGTAACGTCCTTCAAATCACACCAAAAAACCCACCGAAATCACAATTATACTAATTTGAAAAAGAAACATTGTTACACAATTCGAGGGGCAATTGCCTAAAAGTGTTATCACAAAAGGAAACAAAAGAAGGGCGATAACACGCTTAGGCAATTACCCTTCGAAATGGACCCATGCAAACACATTACACTGATATATTCAAAACCACTACAAAGGCAGAGTCCGAACGACCATTACATCTTTTGTTTAATATATAATTATGCTAATTATCGACCGATCTGACGATGGCAAAAAAGGTACTTATTGAACTCGATTCTTACTAGAAACCCCATTCTGGTAGCAGCCAGGCCTGAAAGATACTTGCAATAATAGCATTGAAGAAAGAGGCCCTTAAGGCAAAGTCCGACGATGCAATCACTCGCTCTTTCGCAAGAGTGTTCACCCATTCTCACAGCATGACAGAGCTACCAGGTGCGTGCGAGAGGAAGCATCGTCAGACAAGACCTTCAAGCTTGGCTGCAGCCTTCTTGTCAAACATTCAGAACGCTTCCAATTACTGGTTTATTGGCAACAGGGAGCGGTCAGTCAATAAAACTAAATCTGCCCACATTTACAACAAATAAAAATCCCCCAGCTGTAAATAAAAACAAAAACAAATCGAGGGATATAATGTTATGACATGAGGTAGCCTACTATTGTTCTACTTAGGTAAAGACAAGATGGTAATATAACATACGGAATAAAGGGATATGATAGCACCTTCTGGCTTTTACCTGAACAGAACTATTGTACCTTATGGCATTGATGTCTCCAATATGTTTCTAACGCATCACGACATGACAAGGATTTATATCCTCCATACTTCTTTTGCAATATCGATCGTACTAACAAATATAAAAAATATGCTTAGAAGATAATATTAGATCTGGATCTGCCCTTGTTGATGGCAGAACCATGTAGCCATGTTCATACAAAGGACACTTGCTGAAGAAAAGGGGGGAAAAACACAAGGAAACAAACAAACAAGCAAACAAGCAAACAAACAAAAAACAGTGTTTGAAGAAGAACATCACAAGATGCGGCTATGAAGAGGAGAACAGAAAAGACTTAACTGATGACAGGACATCATAAAGGACATAAACGTAAACAGACAAAAGCTGAAGAGATTGATACAGTTTGCAAAACGTCGAAAACATACAATCTTGTTGTCATTTTGTAGTAATGGCGGGTACATTTAGTGATACAGTTTACAAAACGTCGAAAACATACAATCTTGTAGTCATGTTGTAGAAATGGCGGGTACTGTAGTGATAGTACAGTTTGCAAAACGTCGAAAACATACAATCTTGTAGTCATTTTGCAGAAATGGCGGGTAATGTAGTGATACAGCTTGCAAAACGTCAACAACATACAATATTGTAGTCATGTTGTAGAAATGGCGGGTACTGTAGTGATACAGTTTGCAAAACGCCGAAAACATACAATCTTGTAGTCATGTTGTAGAAATGGCGGGTAATGTAGTGATACAGTTTGCAAAACGCCGAAAACATACAATCTTGTAGTCATTTTGTTGAAATGGCGGGGAATGTAGGGAATAAGCCAGAACGCGTCAGATATAATTATGCATTTTGCACATATACATTAAAGTAATCTACTTTAGAAAAAGTTATTAACAAACACTCTTGGGGCCATGTTGAGTTATGCTTAATTTTGATTTTTGTGGACTGTCAACTAATGCGAGAATGAGACAAAACATAATATGCAGAACTAAAATAATAGGCAGATATCCAGATATGCAGAACTAAACAAAGAACCCATTGTTTAAAATAGAAAGCGTGCTTAGACACTGCCACAACATAATGATAATATATCTTCTATACACGCATAACCACGTGACATTAGCAAAACGATCTGAGCAAGCCTCCTCCTCCTTCCCCTCCTGCACCTCTCCCTGGGTACCCCTCTCCCTCCACCTCCTCCTCCTTCTTCTTTTGTGGCGGCGATCAACTTCTATTTTACAGAAGTAAATCTGCGCTCTTTGGGATGCGACCATAGAAAAAGAAGAAAGAACGAGGGGGGGGGGGGGGGGGGGGGTGGACTGGGTAAATACAAGTTACAAGAATCAATCATCTTTAATGTCTGGATATTCTTGACGGCCTTTAGAAGACCTACAAACAAAACAGTTGTAGAAGACAAAAAACTTAGATGGTATGATCACATGTCTAGAGCCCCCATAGGTACGTAAACCAACCAACAATATTACAGTGCAACATAACCACAGACCGTACACATTACCAACAATTTTGCAGAGCATTATAACTGGAAGCAGTTCAAAACTACGGACAGATGTAAAGGCAGCAGACATGACGACATCAAGGGACGAACATACTTGACTTCAATGAACCGGAGATCAGATTGGTATACAAATAACTTGACACGGTATACACTGTCGGGCTATAGCAAGGGTGAAAAGCAACTTGAATCAAGCAAATGAACATTGAATGATTCATATAACCAAACATGCTTATTTGCAAAGCCGATTAAGACACAGGACAGTCAAGCAGCTTACTTTCAGTTCCCACAAATAGAGCTTAATTATGACACTTACATGTAGTTGGGTAGCGTAGCGCATGAGATGATTTAGTGCAGCTGCCAAGCATTAGTCGCCATGAAACGTTTCTTGAAAGAGAGTCCTCATAGGAATCAGGGATCCCTTATGACTTACTGCACGCACTTCTAAAGATACATGACGAGTGAGCTGTCAGGGCATACCGGTACTTATGTATTTAGTGTGTGCATAAGTGTATGTTGTTATTCATAATATATATGTATACATGGTAAGCTTTTAATTGACTTATGCACAATGTATTTTTTTTTTAAAAGCACGGATATATCTCAACAGCTATTACTGGGGACCATAAAAGAAGATTAATATTAACATTAAAACCACGTTGACAACTAAGGTCATCTATCAGGGCTGTCACCACGTTAAACCATGCTTTGCAATGTAAAAACTGGATACAATTGCAAAGCAAAAACATTCCAGGTCTTAGGCATATGTCGATGTGATTAATAAAACAGATACAACTTAAAAAGTAGAAACATGACCATAAACGAAACGAATAATATGATCAACCCTTTCACCGCCAATGTCGCATTTTAGCACCACAGTGATTTAACACCCATGTCACTAAAAGGCATCAAATTGGGGTCCATTACCCAAAGACCCTATTGTCTTAGTTTTGGGAAGTAAGGTTAGACCTTATTTTAGATATGCCACAGAAGAATCCCCAATACTGCAGATGGATTTTGTTCTCCACCCAGGTAAATTTAATGGAATGTTTTGCTGAAATATGGCTGGCGGTGAAAGGGTTAAACCCTTGTGCAAAATAACAACAGCAAAGCTGCACCAGTTTGCCTGCCACAACAATACTGACAGACTTTGCCAGAACAGTTATCAAAGAAAGATGAAAAGAGTAAAAAGAACTAACACCGAATTACGAAACGACAGACATTATGGACATACGTGTTGAACATTATCAGGGAACACATTCTTAACCATGTCACCGCCAGCCATATTTCAGCCAAATATTTCCATTAAATTTACCTGGGTAGAGAACAAAATTCATCTGCAGTATTGGGGATTCTTCTGTGACATAGATAAAATAAGGTCTATCCTTACTTCCCCAAACTAAGACAATAGGGTCTTTGGATAATACACCACAATTTGATGCCTTTTAGTGACATAGGTGTTAAATCACTGTGGTGCTAAAATGCGACTTTGGCGGTGAAAGGGTTTTAAAGGGATCCATGCATGGAGCTCAAACAGCAGAGAACTAGAGGGATCTGATGTCAAGTTCAACCCTGTGGCGCTCCATATGTGTACACGGACACTCCAAGATAGTGTGTACAACCCTGGCCCTGGTCTGTCTATCTGCAAGCAAAACATGTGCATGCGCCACGAAGCTCCAGTGTAAGCTTCTGGAGGGATAAGGATATACTAAATGCAAAGAGAGAGTGGACAACGTGCGTGTGCGCCGTGCATGAACAATAGAGATCGCGTCTGACTATAAAATGTAATGTTCATATCAATGACCTACTAGTAATCACTCTGAGAAATGAGTGGGACAAAGCCTAGTTCTTATCTGGACAACTATTATATGAAAGGCAACATAAACTGGGGTATATCATGCAAACCACGCCTTCCCTACTTCGCTTCAGTAATGCACGGCAAACCATTTCGGAAGAGTTTCAAGGGTCCCTCTCTAGGCGCTTTGTTCCGACCGCAAAAACAACCAACAATATTTGTTGCTGTTGTTGCTTTTATTGTTGGTTGTTGTTTTATTTTTCCTTGACATTTGTTTGACGCAGCATGATGGACGCTCTGCGTTACAACTTCGCACGCATGCTCCAGCTCGCCTTGTTCGATGAATTCGATGAACCAGTTAAAAAGTTACGTTCGCTCTCCCTTTTCTGAAGACCTGTTGCACAACTCTCTCGTGAGTTAATTAATAAAAACCAATCAAACAAACACAACACCAGGTGTGTGCTCGCTGCCGCACTTGTTCCCGTACATGTAATTAAAGAATATGTTCGTGGCACACAAACAGGTATGTTGTTGGTGGAGGTGGTTGTTATAGTTACTATAACAACCACCTCCACCA
>CM065680.1:41092714-41095214 GCA_017654935.2 Phymorhynchus buccinoides | reverse complement strand
TGAATATTTTATTGAATTAAACATAAACAGATATGACAAAGATGCGTTAACAAAACGTAGACATGGCGTTTCAATAATTGCATAATTATCATCATTTAAGATTTAGACATGTAAATGATAATGATTTGATTTGTTGCAAAGGTTTGTTGCAAAGGGTTTGCCTCTCATATCAAACTGCAATGATACCAAATTCGGCATTGAAATGACTAAGATCGAAACAAAATGTCCGAAGATGTTTCGTATCTCTCTCATTACTGTCAAAACATGTAATTTGACCTATGAAGGACGAGAAAGTTATGAGATTTATACGGACATACAACACCCACTTGACTATTGCCAAGAAGAAAGGTCGAATAGTCTTAAAGACCCCCCACGTCACGTGTCACATTCCTTCTTAAGCTTGGAAGATTTCTTACGATTTCTGATTATAGCTATAAGAGGGAAAACACGTGAAAACCATGGTTTTGACGTGGTGGGTCTTTAAGGCCCAGCCACACTGCATACGATCTGACCCCAATGCGATGCGATTGTGACGATGTCTGTGAGTCATGATTCACGTGAAATACTTCCGTCTAAAAAAACAAGCGCGAAATCGCAATAGTTTGTGGCACGCGGTCTATTTTTACCACTCCAATCATGAGTTACCTCCCCTGGCTTTTCAATAATTTTAATCTGTAAACCATTTCGTAACTTTTTATATCTTTTGGAAAACATTTAAAACTATGTATCCTACTTATACTCATGAAAAGAAGCACCGCATACTCGTCGTGTCTGTTGTAGTGTCTGTATTACGTATGTTTATTATTTTGTACGCTTTTAAAATACATCATTTTAAAGAGCGTCCAGAAGTGTAGCCTCGATTTGAAGTGCGACAATTTTGTTAAAATGTGCTACAATTTTGGACCGACAGACAGACAGACAGACCGACCGACAAAGTCAGTTATAGGTTTGTGGCTTGAGCCACAAACAAAAACCTCTACTGTTTTCGTTCACTATACTCATGTCGACCGCAATAGATGAATCAATAAAACGTCCGATACAGAAATAAGATATTTTGTGAGATCCGTATACGTGAGCTTACCAAAAATAATTCGAGGGGTAATTGCCTAATCGTACCATCACCCTTATTTATTCCTTTTGTCATAGTACGCTTAGGCAATTACCACGTAACGAACATAATTAGTTGGATTTCATCAGCTTTATTCATAGACAGTAGAAATCTCACGTCAATCATGCCTCACAAATGTCAAAATCGGATCGTAGTGAATCGAATCGTATGCAGTGTAGCCGGCCCTTTTAAGGGCCAGCCACACTGCGTACGCTTTGACCCCGATACGATAAGACTGTGACGTTGTCTGTGAGTCATGATTCACGTGAAAATACTTCCGTCTAAAAATAACTCTCTTTTTTTCCGTACACTATATACACATGCAGACCCCCAAAACGTACACCTGGGTACAGGGGATTTTTCCTCTCATTCTGCACTAGGCCTTAGCGGTCTGAACGTGGAGTCTTTCGGATGAGACGATAAACCGAGGTCCCGTGTGCCCATGCACTTAGCATACGTTAAACCCAGTGGCAACGAAAAAGTTGTCATTTGGTCAAAATTTACCCGTCCCCCCCCCCCCCCCCCCCCCCCCCCCAGTGACAAAAAATCGCATGCCAAAACAAATATAAAAAATGGGTAGCGCGCCTCAGGCTGCGACGCGCTCTCCAAGTGGGAGCAACCCGAAATTCACAGAGACGCCTGTGTGACTATAAAGTACCTACTACCTAATACCTAATAATACCTAAAATACACGAACCAAATAAAATGTCCGATGCCAACAAAGTAAGATAATATTTTGTCAGATTCGTGTGCGGGAGACTACAAACATAGTGAACATAACTGGGTTGATTTCATCAGATTCAGTAAGACAGATACATTTTACATCAACCATGCCTCACAAATGTCAAAAAATCGGACCGTACAGAATCGAATCGTATGCAGTGTGGTTGGTTCTTGAAAGTCTTCACCGGATCAGAAACTCTCTCTCTCTCTCTCTCTCTCTCTCTCTCTCTCTCTCTCTCTCTCTCTCTCTCTCTCTCTCTCTCTCTCTCTCTCTCTCTCTCTCTCTCTCTCTCTCTCTCTCTCTCTCTCTCTCTCTCTCTCTCTCTCTCTCTCTCTCTCTCTCTCTCTCTCTCTCTCTCTCTCTCTCTCTCTTCTCTAAGAATAGGCCTGGCCTAAAATCTCAATCCTTGCGTAATAAAGTTTTCAAGTGTCAAGTGTCAAGTGTCTCTCCCTCTCTCTCTCTCTCTCTCTCTCTCTCTCTCTCTCTCTCTCTCTCTCTCTCTCTCTCTCTCTCTCTCTCTCTCTCTCTCTCTCCTCTGAGTCTGGTGTTGGTACGATAAGGGTGACGTGCACAATATAGGTAACCCCACTCCCTCCCCCTTCAACAAGAATACGAACAACACACACACACGCGCGCACGCACGCATACATGCACACATATACACACAC
>CM065680.1:41080214-41085214 GCA_017654935.2 Phymorhynchus buccinoides | reverse complement strand
TGGATATTACCCACATATTTTAATATGCCTACATTTTGTGTTATTGACAAAGAAAAAGTTGCATGTTTTATGGCGTTTGGTCTGTAATTCAACTTTTTGGAGAAAAAAAAGATTATGTTGTATTTACAAGAAAATACCCGAGCTTCCAATTTTGGGGAGAGAGGGCACGAAAGGGTATGCTCTATACATATTTTTTACATCCACTTTACACGTAAAGACCGATTTATTGAATTTATTTTGGAAATAAGAGCCTTCAAAATAACACAAAACATGGCATAGAATAATTTGCAATTCTGTGCAAACTTTCCATCACAATTCATGACCTGGGTGCGGCCCGACCCCCTTAGAGTGTAAGGAGTTCAGGGCCGAAACACTTGACCAAGGGGGGCTTCTTCTCTGAAGACCCTCTGTTGTCCAGCTCTCCGCAGAGTTTCTCCACACAAGTATTATACATTCTTAGATTGCCTATAGAACAAAACAGAACTTGAACCAAACAAAAACACTCACACGCGCGCGCGCACACATACACACTCGCACGCACGTACGCACGTAGGCTACGTACGCACGCACACACACGCACGCACACACACAAAGAGAGAGAGAGCGAGAGAGAGAGAGAGAGAGAGAGAGAGAGAGAGAGAGAGAGAGAGAGTAGTAGTAGTAGTAGTAGTAGTAGTAGTAGTAGTAGTAGTAGTAGTAGTAGTAGTAGTAGTAGTAGTAGCAGTAGTAGTAGTAGTAGTCGTCGTAGTAGCAGCAGTAGTAGTAGCAGCAGCAGCAGCAACAGCAGCAGCAGCAATAGCAGCAGCAGTAGTACATTCTTACAAGTACGATAGAAATCAGTACTTGTGAGAAAGTGTAGAAAAGCGTGAGAAAGTGGATGATTTTATTTGGCATCTTTCGTGATTCATTTTATTGTCACTCCGATCACTTTATGTAAATCACTGTCTGGGGAGGGGTAGTGCTAAGACAGTCGGGGTGACAAAACTAGAAGGGTGTAGCTAACAGAGGCAATTTTGCCCTGGAAATCTCACTGCCCAAGACTGGTTGTGTTCGTTCTAATATTGGCCAGAGTCCCTGATGCTGAAAACGAAGTTTCCCGTCAGCGAGAGCCATTTGCAGGAGAATCATGGCCAGGGAAGCTCCCACCGATACCTCCCAACAACCTTGTTTGGGGCTTTTTTTTTGGGGGGAGGGAAGTGGGGAAGACCAAGGGACAACCACCGTGAAAAGCAACTCAATTACTGACAAGGGAGAATACTCCAGCACAGCTTTGGAACTCTACAGCTCGAGAATCCACGAAAAGTCGATTCGAACCGGCTAAAACCGTCAGCATCGGTCCTCATTCGCATTCACGACGTGTGAAATGTGTCTTTTTGAAAAATCGTAAATTAGTTCCTTCCCTTCGAGGATTGCAGGTTGTAAACTTTCTGCCAACTTGGATTCTTTCCCCCCCTTTCTTGTTAGATAGGTTATTCGGGAAGCTATGGCCACCGATCGAAGCAGACGGGTGTGAGCTGAGCATTGGAGCGGTCTCGAGTCGTCGTTTTCCTTGTCTCGTATCTGCCCGTTCTCATTGCGTGCGTGGCTTGCCCCGTTTTCCACTCGGAGGGGCTTGTTTGTGGTTGAAATGAAGAGAATGAACCGCCGCGAGTGAAATTAGTGCCACTTGCGCGCCACGCAAATTTGATTCCCCGTGTTCCGTTTGTCGTCTAGGGGACAAGGGAATGGCAAAATGAGGACAGGGAGTTGATGTCCAAACCTGTTTGAGTGGCGCGTAACTGTTGTAGTGTAAAGGATTCCGAAGTGGAAGTCTTTGTGAGAGGGAAACACATGACGTATGCAGCGATGCACACAGGATGGAATTTGTTTTGGAAAAAACAACTGTCCTCAAACAAGAAAACACATACGACAGAATTGGTCTGGCTGAAATCAATAGGACAAAGTCAGCCGATGTTACATTTCAATAGGACATTCCTGACACGTGGGGAAGCACAATAGGACATTAAGTCTTAATAGGACTATATGTCCTACGACCTGGACCTGGGAATATCACTGCGTACGGTTGCTTCCACGTCCTCAGATTGTGCTTCACTTCCTGAGTTACAGCGACAGCTTCTCGTATTTCTCATAAAGCCTTCGACGTTTTGCTTCTTTCTTCTTTTTTTAAAAAGCGAACGAATGAACATTTATGTGAACATGCTTCCCTCCTTTAAAACAAATGATAGGCCCCTACAGCCCTCAAACATTTGCACACTGTGAACGTTTGCACACAAATGGACGAAGAAAATGCTAACACAATTAGTTGTATTAACGTCGGCATAGTGTTATTGTTTCTACGGTTTCCTTCAATTCATCATTCAAAACTCTAACCGACGTGATTAGCTAATATTAAATGCGTCAAAAAAGTTAATAAAGGACCACTACAAAGACGAAACATAAGCACCATAAACTACTACTACTACTACTACTACTACTACTACTACTACTACTACTACTACTACTACTACTACTACTACTACTACTACTGCTGCTGCTGCTGCTGCTGCTGCTGCTGCTGCTGTTGCTGCTGCTGTTGCTGCTGCTACAACTACTATTACAACCAGCATCACCTACTACTACTGCTGCTGCTGCTGCTGCTACTACTATTATTATTACAACCATCACAGCCTACTACTGCTGCTGCTGCTGCTACTACTATTACATACAGCACCACCTACTACTGCTGCCGCTGCTGCTGTGACATCTACGACTACTACTAGGCTACTACTACTACTACTACTACTACTACTACTACTACTACTACTACTACTACTACTACTACTACTACTACTACTACTACTACTACTACTACTACTACTACTGCTGCTGCTGCTACTACTACTACTACTACTACTACTACTACTACTACTACTACTACTACTACTACTACTACTACTACTACTACTACTACTGCTGCTGCTGCTGCTGCTGACTGCTACTACTACTACTACTACTACTACTACTACTACTACTACTACTACTACTACTACTACTACTACTACTACTACTACTACTACTGCTGCTGCCGCTGCTGTGGCTGATAACGATGATGGACATTTCTGGCGGTTAAGGTTACACATGGGTTGAAAATACATTCCAGAAAATGTTGCTACTGTTGAATCAGCCGTAGCCTAATACCTGTATGAACGGGAATGAAAAACTCTACGGTACATTGTCCATTTCATGAATTGGGCAAACCGTTTTGCCCATTTCACCAAACAGGCAATTCCACGGATTGGGTGTAACACGAAGAGTATTTTGCTCATGCACAAGATTTGCCTATGTCATGAAAGGACTTGTTCATGAAATGGTCAATTTCACGGATTGGGAGTAACATAAATTATACACGTGTTCACGCTTGTAATGGCGTCGTTCGTTTTATAATATTATTCCATCTATCTACCCCCTTCTCCCTTCCCCCTGTCATTTACACGCCTTTCTAATATCCCAGAAAGCATATCATATTCTAAACTTATATCATGGCTAGCCCTTTGCTCAAGTGGCTTTTATCATTGGTTGACATTAGCCTAATAGCAGGGGCCAACAGTAACACGCGAGCTGTACATACAATAGATGGTTTTCTGCAGTAATGGAATAATGGAAAGTATCGGTACAGTTTAGTCTCTTGTGGAAGACTATGACTCTCAAGCGAGGGCACTAGGCACCAGCTCTGGTGCTGCAGCCAAAGGGATGGGTTGGCCTTTGGGAACCACCCCGAAAGCCAGCAGTCCTCAAATCCCTTTAGCCGAGAGAGTGGGGATGTACCATGGGCAAGGCATCTCCACTATAAACTAATTCTAGCTCAGCCCTCAGGAAATGCTATCTGCCCCCTCTGCTATCTGGCAGTCATGGTCAGAAACGACTGACTGGCATACATCATTGCTATATCTAATCTGCTTGCTTTGTGTCATCTACTATCTTTCTGACTTTTGGCCCATTCTCCTGCCTTTTCTTCCCCCAAAACATATTCCATATAGTTTTCTCCTTTGAGCTCCTCCGAAATCAGAATGTGTCGGCTGAATGCAGCGAGGAGACCAGTGAAAACTGGAAAACGGACACAAGCGTATCTATTGTGGCCTTGTGGCCCTGGAACGCAAAAGAAAAAGAAGACGAAGAAGCTGACGTGTGGCTGGCCCTTTAGGGGCTTTTCCACTCTTCTGATGTGCTAGAGACAATAGAAACAAAATACAAAAGCCTGACCGAAAACTCACAAACTAACTAGAGCGTACAATCGCTAGATCAAGCAGCTGTCCGGTTGTATTTTCGGCTCCGGTGACCTGACCTTTGACCAATGACCTTCATCTTCGAACTAGATATCGTAAGGGGGACGAAAATGGTAGAATGGGGAAACTCACCAGGGTTTGGGTTTGGTGATCAAGGTAGAAAAAGGGAAGAAGCCAGCTTTCCGCTCGTAGAGCTTTCATCAGACTATCGTAACTATCTATCCACATGCAAACGTTGTGGGTCTTATAGCTCCCTCCGTACAAACGCTATCGTGTTTATATAGATATTATATAGTCAGTGAGATAGTCAGATAGATAGTTAGTGAGGAACAAACATACAGCCATGAAAACATTAACCAGCCTTTGCTTCGCCGCTGGTTAATCAACCGTGTACGAGTTATTCATAGATGGGTTTTTTTTCATTCTTTTTTTTCTCTCTTCTGATATGGAAGGCTGGTGTGCGGACAAAGAGAGATACAGAGATACAGACAAACCGACAGACACAAAAGTCCAACAGAGAACTTGAAAACTACCCAACAACCATTAAAGACACACTGACGCACCACGATTAAGTCCCTTGGTTTTTTTCTGGGTAGCTGTGACCCACATAGGTGAAGACGGGGTAAAAAGCCCATGGGCGGGTAAGAAGCCCATGCCAATTAACTCATGAAATAAAGAAAACTTCAGTCACATTTTGCACATGAGACGAGTGTTAATGTTTAGCATTCGTCTCATGGG
>CM065680.1:41070214-41077714 GCA_017654935.2 Phymorhynchus buccinoides | reverse complement strand
CAAATTTTGCCATTCACAAGTCCCAGCCCTGTGCCGTTGATATACATGCATAAGTATACACATCGCACAAGCTTATATATTGCACATGTTTTTTATTTATTATATTACAATCTAAATTATCTTGTTAACTTATAATCTGTTGCTGGTAGCAATAAATTGCTGAACAGTTTTAAAAATAGCTACATTTTGTGCATTTGTTAGACTGTGGTCTCCAAATAGAAGCGTATGGGTATTAATTTTGTTAACATTTAGAGTTAGTATTGTGTTTATTCTCACGTGATGAAAGTTTGTACAGTGTAACAAATAGTGTTCTGCATTTTCTATGGAGTAACCGCACGTGCATTTTGGGTCAGCTAGTAGATGCCTTGTGTACAGATCGTGATTAATATTGCTTATTCCTAGACGTAATCTGCAGTGGTTAACTTGGTCTTGTCTGGAACCAGTGTAGTAGTAAGAAGGCACACTAACATCAGACAGAGAAATAAATCGTTTAAATTGGCTGATTGAGTCAGTTACTTTAATGTCATCTGGGAGGTCATTCCACAAATGGGTTGTGCTTGGAAGAAATGAGTGTCTATGTAGTTCAGTTCTTGATCTTGGAACTACTCTGTCTAGAGGCCGGCGTCTATGGTACGGATTTTGATCAGACGTTAGTGGAGGAAGGAGATCGGATAAATAATTAGGACATGCATTATTTACCATTTTGTGAAACTGGATTAATTTGTGTCTTTTACGTCTTTCCTTTAATGGACAAAGGCCTGATTCTTCATATAATTTCTGGTGACTGGTTCCCTTCACACCTCCAATAATAATACGAATGGCTTCTAAATGCAGTGTTTCAAGAATGTTTGATTGCTTGTCTGTACAATTGTCCCAAACGATATCTACATAATCAAAATGAGGCAGAATGAAGGATTTGTACATTGTTTCTAGGGACTTGCGGGATAATCTGTATTTGTAATGTCTGAGGCATGCTATTAACATATTCACTTTATTGGCTATGAACTGTATATGTTCATCCCATCTACAATTATCCTGTAGAATTACACCTAGATGTTTATGTGATTTTGATGGTTCTAAAATGTGTGTTCCAAATGTTAGGGGTGCAATATGAGTATGATCACGTGTTGAATTGAGTAGTTCTGTCTTAGTTTCGTTAAATGTGGTTTTCCAGTGTTTGGACCATTGGGAGATTCTTTCAAGATCTGCATTGAGAATGGCTGCTCTAGTTAAGGGATCATTTAAGGCATGTGACAAGCTAGTGTCATCAGCAAAAAGTTTAATTGTAGCTTCAATGTCAGTAACAATATCATTTATGTATAACAAAAATAACAACGGGCCAAGGACTGATCCCTGAGGAACACCAGCAGGGATCATTTTCGATTCAGACTTTTCTCCTTTAATGACTACTAATTGATGTCTGTTATCTAGATAGTCACGGAAAAAGTTAAGTAATTTCCCCTTTATACCCGCAGCCTCCAGCTTCAACAGAAGTCCCTTGTGCCAGACACGATCGAATGCCTTCGATATGTCCAAATAAATTGTTTGAGTTGTTATCCCATGGTCAAAAGACGAACATAGATCATTATATGTGGCAAGAAGCTGATATACGGTGGAATCACCTGGTATAAAACCAGATTGAAGTGGTGTAAGCACATTGTGTGTCTTAAAGAATGTGTACACATGCTTGTGGACACACTTCTCAAGAACTTTTCCGACGCAGCTAAGAAGTGATATCGGACGATAGTTTGTGCACAGTTCTTTTGGCCCTTTCTTATGAATAGGAGTAACATGGGCTATCTCTCTCTCTCTCTCTCTCTCTCTCTCTCTCTCTCTCTCTCTCTCTCTCTCTCTCTCTCTCTCTCTCTCTCTCTCTCTCTCTCTCTCTTCCAAATAATACTGACAATTACAGGGGGATATCTTTATTGAATATTAGTAGCAAATTGTATAGTTTTATTTTGAACAGACGAATAACAGTAATGATATCATTGGGGAAGAACAAGCTGGTTTTAGAAAAGATCACAGCACATATGACCATATTTTCACTCTGTTAGCAACAATTCAAAAGCAATTATTAAGACATAGAAATTTATATGTGGCCTTTATTGATTTTCGCAAGGCATTCGATTCTGTTCACAGAGATAAGCTATGGAAAATATTATGCAACAATGGGTTCAATGGTAAAATTGTTAATGCACTTAAAAGTATGTATGAGACTGTTAAAGCAAAAGTTCGAACAGGAGGCAACTTAACTGACGCATTCTTTTGTCCACGTGGATTAAAGCAGGGAGAGATGTGCTCACCAACTTTATTTTCAATTTTTATAAATGAATTAACTAAGGACATTATTAGTCAGGGCAAACATGGCATTCAATTGTCACCAGAATTGATTGAATTACTCATTTTACTTTTTGCAGATGATGTGGTTCTTTTTTCGGATAGCATTGTAGGTTTACAAAATCAGTTGAATATATTATATATGACAACTAACAGACTTGATCTGTGTGTTAATTTAGATAAATCCAATGTAGTTGTTTTTAGAAATGGTGGCTATCTATCTCATTCTGAAAAGTGGTTGTACGGAGATCAAAAACTAGAAGTTGTTAAGCTGTATAAATATTTGGGTATTTATCTTTCAACAAAGCTTACTTTTTCATACACTTTTAAAGATCTTGGTGATAGAGCTAGAAAAGGCATTGCAGCAATAATAAAAGTACTCTGGACAGTAGGTGAACATTCCCCAGGTGTCTTTTTAAAAATGTTTGACAGCCAAATACAACCCATATTAACTTATGGATCTGAAATCTGGGGTTTAACAGCCAATCAAGAGCTTATAGAAAGAGTCCATCTTTCAGCCCTTAAACGCTTTTTAGGTGCGAGCCCAAAATCTCCAAGACATCTTATTTATGGCGAGACTGGTAGGTACCCTCTTTTTGTTAATACATACACTAGGTGCGTCAAATTTTGGCTGCGGCTCGTTACTATGGATAATTATAGGTTTCCAAGGAAATCATACAATATGTTATTACATCTGCAAAGACAAACCTATGTTACATGGGCTTGCCGTGTTCGGAATGTATTGTATCAGTATGGGTTTGGGGTGGTATGGGAAGCACAAGGGGTGGGGAATAGGCAATTGTTTCTTAAATAATTCAAGCAAAGGCTTGTGGACTGTTTTAAGCAGGATTGGTCATCTGCATTGCAAAGTCATGATTTCTTTCAAGGGTATTGTATACTTAATCCAACAATTTCAATGAAGCCGTATTTACACACTTTAAAAAAATTCTTTGTTCGTAAATATATTGCTAGATTTCGAATGGGAATGTCTGCAATTAACGGTAATTTCTTACAATATAAGGCACGTTTAGACAAAAGTAAAGATCATTGTCCTTTTTGTTGTACAACTCTTGAGACTGAAATTCACTTTCTATTTATATGTCCTAAATATAATGATTTAAGAAGAGAACTAATTCCAGCAAAATATTATAAACATCCTTCATCTTTCAGTCACACATTGATTTTATGTAATCAAAATCCTAGCATTATTATTAAGACGTCATTATTTATTCATAGAGCTCTCGCCTTGCGAAAAGAATATATACATGCATGATGAATGTTTGTATCTATGTTTTGTTTGCATATAATACGTGTTTTTGGTGTGTCTTTATTCTTTTTTTCGTTGTTGCTCATATATATATATGCAATACTTTTTTTGTGAACTCCATTGTTATGGGCAAGAGGCCTAACAATTAAAATATTTTTGACTTTGACTTTGACTTTGACTTTGACTCTCTCTCTCTCTCTCTCTCTCTCTCTCTCTCTCTCTCTCTCTCTCTCTCTCTCTCTCTCTCTCTCTCTCTCTCTCTCTCTCTCTCTCTCTCTCTCTCTCTCTCTCTCTCTTTGCTTATGTGTGGCTTTGTCAAAGTCACCAAAGAGCAAGCTAAAGTAACGGACAGCTATCATGTTTCAACCATCCCACTTGAATAACCCCATATTATGTCGCAGCATCTGTGTATTATTAAACCCTGCTGACAGTGCCGATGTAACAATAATAAGGTAAAGATGCCCCCCCCCCTCCTCCATTTCTCGGTTGTTTCCACTTTTTTAGTCTTGCCTTTCTTACTGCAGATTGAGTATGTCATCCTCTATAGTTTGCTATATGTAACATTAATTTTCATCCATTACATAATTAAACACATGCATTCAATAATAGTAGAAGATAAAGGCAAGACGGAAAAACGCAATGAACCAGGACTGTGACAAACGCGGTGTACTGCACTACATAGGGGGGGGGGGGGGGGGGGGGGGGGGGGGGGGGGGGGGTCCTATTAAATAAAAGCCTTTATCATGACTGCGATTAATTATTCAACAAAGATAATTAGCTGAATAGGTTAATAAAATACAGCTTAATGTTTGGTACGAAAGGCAAGTGTGAAAATGCGGGGAGAGCCGAGAAATGTAGGGGGTGGGGGCACATCTTATTAGCTGTAGACCCCCAGGCTCATATAATTATAATTATTCTTACTCATTATTACCCATGGACTGAAACGAGTCACATTATATTTGAGAGTGTAAATCTCTACCGAAGTGTCTTTCTTGATTAAACCAAAGATATTCTAAAAGGGTAAGATGGATTACTTAAAAGCTCGGCGAACCGGGCTGATAGAGTTATCGTTAGTGGGGACGTGTACACTATTCGCAGTGGAGGCTATCCAAAAACTCGGACTGGAACTTGAACGGAGAATTCAACTGGCCTATCGATGTGTAAAATGTGTCACGTTTCAAAGGGACATAACCAGTGTTTCTGTCCTCACTACTCATATAGGGAAAAGAGACCGGATGTTTATCTTCCCCTGTACAGTCTTTGATTAAACTCAACAGCCGTTGGCTGTAGATTGAGATACCTTATCAGCGTCAGCAAGAGATTGAGATGAGGTATATTTAGACACATTTAATATTATGAGCTTCCATCCGAAAGCAATCGAGTAAACGAAGCAATCAAGAGTAGTAGAACGGGAAAGTGAATTCAGGAAATGAATGAAAATAGGTTCAAAAAGACACAATTTAACATGAAAAACTTTGTTGTCCCCAATTGTAAGCAAGCGTCGTGACTCCTTCGCGGAGCCTCTCTCTGTCTCTGTCCCCCCCCCCCTCTCTCTCTCTCTCTTCTCTCTCTCTCTCTCCTCTCTCTCTCTCTCTATCTCTCTCTCTCTCTCTCTCTCTCTCTTCTCTCTCTCTCTCTCTCTCTCTCTCTCTCTCTCTCTCTCTCTCTTCTCTCTCTCTCTCTCTCTCTCTCTCTCTCTCTCTCTCTCTCTCTCTCTCTCTCTCTCTCTCTCTCTCTCTCTCTCTCTCTCTCTCTCTCACACACACACACACACGCATGCATGCACGCACACACGCACACACGCACACACACACACACACACACAATTCAAATACACTACTTAATTACATTATGCCAATATTTCAAAACTATTTTAACATGAAATAACCCTGATTGAAGCATTACAACATGTGTCCCTATCTCCCTCTACCCCCCCCCCCCCCTCTCTCTCTCTCTCTCTCTCTCTCTCTCTCTCTCTCTCTCTCTCTCTCTCTCTCTCTCTCTCTCCCCTCTCAAAGAAACAAACAAAAAACAAAACAAGCACAACACACTGGTTCGGTCTTATTTGTTTAAAATTTAAAAAGCGGATTTTTTATTTAAATTGCGGATTCTCATCTCCTGTTTATTTAACGAGACTTGTTTTTGCCTTCTCTTACGTTTCAGACCGTCCTTTGGGGTATTTCTCAATGCAGAGTGGGTTTTATTATTTGTTCTCCTCATTTTTCTTTTTTGCTTAGATCAAACCACTTATCAAACCCACGTCCACACAAGAAGAATGCACGAAAGAAAACCTCAGAAAGCCCCCTGTAAATTAAAAAAAGAAAATAAGAAAAATAATGAAAACCAATCCCAACAGTTGATAATCACTCCACCTCCACCCCCCACCCCACCCCACCCCACTCCATCATCCCTTCCACTCTTTCCCCTCTCCTTCTTTAAACTAAATTACCCACCCACCCACCCGACCATTTCAACCACCCCTACCCCTCTTCTGGCATTGAGCAACAAGTCTGGAAGAAATAATATAAGGCAGACCAGAAGACACTCCGATCGATCGAGGCGAGCGAGCCAGAGCATCGTCGTCGTTTTCGTCTTCATTGTCGTCGTCGGTCATCGTCGTCGTCGTCGTCGTCGTCATCGATTGACGATGCCAGCAGTGAAACAAACGCCAACGAGTTCGGTTCTGGATTCTTCCTTTCGACCCCCCCCCCCCCCCCCCCTCCCCCTCCACCTAACGCAGCACCCACACCTATATAGAAAAATGCGTGGGCAGGGGGTGAGTAAGGGAGAAGAGAAGTGGCATGGAAACGGGGGTGGGGGTGGGGAGGGATCTAGACCAGATAAGCAGACGGTGATTGGTCTGGAACTTTCTGGGAGGGGCTGCTAACGATGGCCGGTGATGCCATTTGGGGGAAGAAGGGGGCAGGGCCACACAGCAGCCCAGGTACCCCAGCATTCCTCGACACGCCTCCTCCGGCTTGTAGGAGGTGAGAGGCTGCAGGCAGGCAGCCATGCTATGGAATCCATCCGTGGTGGGGATACAGGGTGGTGGTGGGAAGAAGCAGCAACAGCGGCAGCTAGCAAGCAACAAGCTAAGTAGTGGCAGTGTTGGTGAGTAGAAGAGACAAGCGCTTTGTTGGTGGCTCTGCTGCCAGGCTAGGCTTAGTAGCCAGCATCGTAGAAGCAGAGGCACGAGAAACGTTTCTCCACTACCACCGCTACTACTACTACTACTACAACAACAACAACAATCACCACCACCCAGCCCCTGGTTAGGAAGAAAAGCCTGAAGGTGCGACGGGCGGCGGTGGAGCACTTGCTTCTGTACGACTAGGCCTAGCTGCTCCTAGCGTTGCGTTGCACGTGCTGCTAGCTTTACTCTGGTGACAAACTGTGGCTTCCTGTGTGCTGTGGCTGCCGTCTTCAGCGCGTGCGACGCTTCGCCGCGGCGCGCGGTCACCGCTGCCTCGCCAGCTCCGGCCGTTCCGGCGACTGGCCACTGGTCTCCTCGGGATGGGTGACAGCTACCCCCGGCACCCCCCTTCTTCTGCCTACGCTAGTGCCGCCACCACCACTACTACTACCGCCCTTGCTGCTGCTACTACTACTACTACTACTACTACTACTACAACCACCCACTTTACTAACAGTACCCACCACAATGATGTTTCTACTACCGGTGTCAATGCTTCCAAAATTGTTTTGGACTCGGTGGGGAGGTGTGATGGTGGTGGTGGTGGTAGTGGCGGTGGTGGAGGTGGTGGTGGGGGTACGACTTGGGATCTAACGGTATGTTAGACCCCCTGTTGTTGGGCCCTCGTGTTTGATTTGATGTGTGTGTGTGTGTGTGTGTGTGTGTGTGTGTGTGTGTGTGTGTGTGTGTGTGTGTGTGTGTG
>CM065680.1:41055214-41057714 GCA_017654935.2 Phymorhynchus buccinoides | reverse complement strand
CTCTCTCTCTCGCTCTCTCTCTCTCTCTCTCTCTCTCTCTCTCTCTCTCTCTCTCTCTCTCTCTCTCTCTCTCTCTCTCTCTCTCTCTCTCTCTCTCGCTTGTCTGGGTCTATGTCTCTCTGTCGCCATCTCTCTGTCTCTCTGTCTCTCTGTCACTCTTCTCTCTCTCTCTCTCTCTCTCTCTCTCCTCTCCTCTCTCTCTCTCTCTCTCTCCCTCTCTCCCTCCCCTCTCTCTCTCTCTCTCTCTCTCTCTCTCTCTCTCTCTCTCTCTCTCTCTCTCTCTCTCCCTTGTTGATTCCCTCTGGTAACTAGCATCCCAGCCGATGCATAGCAGTTGACATTAGCCGTTTTCTGAGGAGGACTCGGTCGTAGTCAGCAAAGGCAAAGGCAAAGCCCTGTAATCGCGTGTGTCCTATCCCTTTCCTCCTGCCGTCTGTGATTTGCCCCAGATAATTCACAGCCATTGCGCCCTAGCATGGGAGGGGGAGGGGGAGGGGGAGGGGCGCGGGGGGGGGGGGTAAACAATAAAGAGCTAGAGATGATAACTAACTGGCGGAGATGTATTCGGGGTGGGTGGGACGGGGGTTGTGATGTGGTGATGTGTGGATGATGGCAGGAAGGGAGGAAGAGGGTAGGCGGGGACAATGATGCTTGGAGTGGCGGGGTGGGGGGTGGGGGGTATATGATTCGGAGGGGGATACTGATATAGGAGGTGAAGCTTGTGGAAGTTACTGGGACGGGCGGGATAGAGAGAGGGTGAGGGGGGGGGAGGGAGAGAGAGAGAGAGAGAGAGAGAGAGAGAGAGAGAGAGAGAGAGAGAGAGGAGAGAGAGAGAGAGAGAGAGAGAGAGACGAAACAGACAGACATAGACAGAGAGAGACAGAGAGAGAAACAGAGGAACAGTCCGATTGGGACAGAGAGAGTAGTGATGACGTGAATAATAATTGCACATCCTCCCCTTCTCCTCAGTTTTCAATCATCTATGCTCACTAAACTACAAAACTACACACTCTAACAAATTATTTCTAAATATTCTTTTATCATGACGAAAGTGGAGCAGAACATTTATATAAGAAAAATGTTAATGGGTGTAAGATGCAATATAAAAATTTTTTTTTATTGGATTAGATAATGGAATATTGAAGGCGTACAATCAAAAAAGGAATAGCCTCTACTCTACCATTCATTTTTATCTTTTAAAAAAAAGAGCGTTGACAATGGGGTTTTTTCCCTGATGGCTTAATTATCATAAACCAGATAACAAGGATCATTGATAAGCCATATGATTATCGATAATGATTTGTTTTATCTGTTCTCATTTGCACCTGCGTGCCCACATCGACATTGTCACAATGACTGTGTCTCCTAGTGCATCCGCCGCCCATATTATTTCGTGTACAAAATTATATTGATGATAATCATGAGAATACGCATTATCCCTTGACAAGCATGGATGTAATAATTAGTTCCGTCTTCTAATACGGATGCCTTTCATAAAACTCTCTCTCTCTCTCTCTCTCTCTCTCTCTCTCTCTCTCTCTCTCTCTCTCTCTCTCTCTCTCTCTCTCTCTCTCTCTCACACACACACACACACACACACACACACACACACACACTCACACGCACGCACGCACACACGCACGCGCACACACACACACGCACACACACACGCACGCACACGCACACACACACACACACACACACACACACACGTACACATAATCATTATTACCTTCCTCTCATAATTTCCATACACGCCCACCCCCACCCCCTAAAACAAATCCCCCCTCTCAAAATTACACTAACATGACAAAGAAAACAGAAAAGCAAAACCGTGTACTCTCCTTCCCAGTAGTGAGTGAGTGAGTGAGTCGATCGAACACGCAACTGGACGAGGGGGGTGAGTCCAGGGCCTGCCTAAAATTATCCCAATAATGACCCATAATGACCCCCTTTCCCTCCGCCACTCTTGGCCCTGGGGTTGCAGAACCACTTCATTTAATTGACGTGCGCACGCCGTGCTACGGTGCAGGCAAGAAGGAAAAAAAGAAAAACAAGTTCAACGCCGAGCGGCTGCAAAGTCCCCTCGCAGCATTGCTGAGCTACTCCGAAATCGGAATGTGTCGGCTGTACACATACATAAAAACGCATCAAAACAGCACGCAACTACATAAAAACGCATGAAAACAGCACGTAACTGAATAGTTTTTTATATATAGCCTTGGGGGTCGGGCCCGTGATTTGAGCGCGCGCGATCATGCGCACACGCGCGCACAGAAAAATTCATGACAACTGTGTTATAGACCATTCATCAAGAAATGTTGTGGAAAAACACTGCATTAAAATACATGCAAAACTTCGCGAGATATTAGCGATTATGTGTTTCGGGGTTTGAACCCCGTAACTGGCGCGACCTTGACCTTAATGTAAAACTAAATACATCAGTGGATAGCTTGCATCTTGGCAAACTAGTATACCAAATTTGATGATGATAGACTGA
>CM065680.1:41047714-41050214 GCA_017654935.2 Phymorhynchus buccinoides | reverse complement strand
ACACACACTATACTAACTAAGAAGAGAGAGATGAGGAGAGAGTGAGAGAGAGAGAGAGAGAGAGAAGAGTGAGAGAGAGAGAGAGAGTAGAGAGACTTACTGAGAGAGAGAGATGAGAGAGAGAGAGAGAGAGAGAGAGAGAGAGAGATGTTTTTATTGTCTCGTAGTGTGAAGCGAAGCAACGGACAGACAAACTGACAGGCAGCGAGGTAGATCAAGAGATGTGCCCTCGCACGATTTTCATGTTCTGTCCTTTTCGTTATCAAATTAAACACTCACACGCCTTCAGAAAAGTTTATGGAACATCTGCAAAGAACTTGTCATGGAAAGGTATCGCAAAAATCTGATATAATTGATACACTATTCCCAAGGCTGGGAAGATTCCGAATTTTCCCAAGCAAGTAGCTGCATGCCATAGAAAACGATTCAGTTACAATTCAAAAACGTTTAGAGTCCAAATTATGTTGTAGTCACTTAACACAAATACATTAGGAACTCGTGCACAAACATACCTAATGATCAATTATGGATTTGTACCTTATTATGCTGAATATTCCACATCAAATACAGCTAAGAAAGAGATGTTTTATTTGTAAATTACTGCATGGAATATAAATAGCGTATCAATTATATCAGAGTTTTGCTATACCTTTCCATGACAAGTTCTTTGCAGGTGTTCCATAAACTTTTCTGAAGGCGTGTGAGTGTTTAATTTGATGACAAAAAGGACAGGACATGAAAATCGTGCGAGGGCACATCTCTTCATATACCTCGCTGCCTGTCAGTGTGTCTGTCTGTCTCGCAGGTTCATCTGTATGAATATGAGTCACAATGTCGTGATGCTTCGCTTCACGCTACGAGACAATAAAAACATCTCTCTCTCTCTCTCTCTCTCTCTCTCTCTCTCTCTCTCTCTCTCTCTCTCTCTCTCTCTCTCTCTCTCTCTCTCTCCTCTCTCTCTCTCTCTCTCTCTCTCTCTCTCTCTCTCATATTAGTTATAGGTCGCGCGCGCGCGCGCGTGTGTGTGTGTGTGTGTGCACGCATGCGTGAGTGCGTGCATATGTGCGCGTGTGTGCATGTGTGAGCGCCTGTATGCACGTGCGTAAGTGCGCATGGCTGGGTGTAAGCTTATATTTATAACATGTGTTATGATTTATGTTTTATTTTGTTTGGATCTTGTTATGTTTGACTGTTACAGTATATACAGCACTATGAATCATTTGAATACTATTGTTTATTATCATTATTATCATTATTATCATATAATTATTACCTTTGTAAATATTCCTGTCGTCATTCTCGATGATGTAATGCTTGTTCAGTTCATCTACATTCAACATTTAAGTTTAAGTTTTTCTCTGTCACACACAATTCTTGTAACTTCGATGTAAGCTTGGGAAAATTCACAATATTCCCGGGAAAAATCAGAATTCTGAATTTTACCGAGACCAATCCGGGAAAAATCAGAATTCTGAATTTTACCGAGACCAATCCGGGAAAAATCAGAATTCCAAATTTTCCAGGGAAGATTCCGAATTTCCCCAAACTCGGGACAATTCGGAATTTTCCCAGATTCCAAATTTTCCCGTGACATATATATACATGCCTGTACGCATACGTGCATCTTTGTCTATATGTACGCACACATATTTGTATGCATGTATCTATGCATGTGTGCATAACTATATTCATTCACGTTGGTGGCTGTTTACTTGTGTGACACACAGCCCTCTCACTTTCTTTTACTCTTTGTGGCTGTTGTTCCAATAATCTGCCGTCTGGTCCCAATGTCTCCTTGTTGCTTTGTTGCAATAGATTTTCTGTCACTTTCTCAGTAAGGTGGTGTGTTTTTAGGACAACAACAGTGATTGATGGTGACGATGCTAGGAAATGTCACCTATGCTTCTTCGTGTCTTAGGAAACCAACAACGGGGCCGTTTCACAAGGGCTAGCGTTACGTAGCGTGAGCGCAAATCGGCGAAAACGGTCAACATCCTTCGTTTGCCGATAGTTCGCGTGGCGTTTGGTTCTTGCCAAACACCGAGCAAGTGGCGAACTATCCGGAACTAGTAGGGGGTGACTACGTTTCTTGTTGTTGATTGGTCCATTAAAGTTTGTTTGAAATAATTTTTTAAAACATTACCAATCGGACAAGAGCTTGTAATATTATTCCACAAACGTTTTTTAAAGTGTTTCTTAGGCCCCGTTTGGCGTAAGCGTTATTCGCGCGGCGACCGTTATTTAGAGAAACTCGACCAAGACTGCTTTGCCTTCCCTTGCTTGCTGCCGAAATTGGTTTTCTCAACGGATGTCTGTTGAAGTGTGAAAACGGGGTTGTATGTCAGTATGCGAGAGACAGACAGACAGACAGACTGACTGACACAGATAGGCAGACAAACAAACAGAAAGATAGAGACAGATAGAGTGAAAGAGAGAGGGAGAAAGAAAGAGGGGGAGACCGAGAGAAAGAGTGTTTTGTAAAGTTGTTTATGTTTTAAAA
>CM065680.1:41027714-41042714 GCA_017654935.2 Phymorhynchus buccinoides | reverse complement strand
AGAGAGAGAGAGAGAGAGAGAGAGAGAGAGAGAGAGAGAGAGAGAGAGAGAGAGAGAGAGAGAGAGAAACTGATTATTTGATGAGAGAGAGAGATTAATTAATTGACATGATCCATGTGAGAGAAAGAGAGAGAAAAAGAGCTAAGAGAGAGGAGGGATGCAGAGAGAGGAGGAGGAGAGGAGAGAGAGGAGAGAGAGAGAGAGAGAGAGAGAGGAGAGAGAGAGAGAAAGAGAGAGAGAGAGAGAGAGAGAGAGAGAGAGAGAGAGAGAGAGAGAGAGAGAGAGAGAGATTTTACTAGTTGAAGTAAAGGAGCGCAAATGACAGGCTGGAAATGTTTTTTACAGTTTTGGGTTTAGATCTGAGTTTATGCTGTTTGTTAGAATTGTATGCTCTAGAAAACTACAAATTACACATATTTTGAGCTGAGAACGCAGAAAACACAGAAAGTTGTGCTAATAGACCTAACCGTAAAAAGAAAATGGATCGCGGTAAAAGATATATAATGTTCAGTAAAGTTACAAAAATATTGACATTATTTATATTTATATTATTTTGCCACCTCATCTGCTTTAGTTATCCCAAATGTATGCGCCAAAATGTAATATATAACTATTTTATACATAACAAGACTAGGAATCACATGATAAAAGTAGTCGAGACCAGTCATAGTTTGACCGTTGCAAAGTGGACGTTTTTTGATGTGACATATTGACTTGAAAGAGTGTAATGACGCCTCGATGAACCATTCCACCCGAACATCATCAGCGGCATGGCTGCTACGGTGGAGGGTCGGTTTTGATGCAGAGTGCCGTTTCTATGCAAGGCAGAACTGACTTGTTTGTGCTGGCAAACAACACCTTGTGATCAGACAGGTATTGCTACGATATTCTCCACCCCATAGTCCATCCCTACACAGCAATCATTGAAGCAGACCTCATTTTCATGAATGACAACAGCTGCCATCACTGTGCACGTCATGCCAGCCAGCACCTGCAGGGTGAGAAAGCAATGTAGGTGAAGACGGGGTAAAAAGCCCATGGGCGGGTAAGAAGCCCATGCCAATTATCTCATGAAATGAAGCAAATTTCAGTCAGATTTTGCCCATGAGACGAACGCTAAACATTAACACTCGTCTCATGGGCAAAATTTGACTGAAATTTGCTTCATTTTATGAGATAATTGCCATGGGCTTCTTACCCGCCCATGGGCTTTTTTTTTTTACCCCGTCTTACCCTATGAATGCAATGGTCAGTGTGCTATCTGGGCCTGAATCCCATTGAACGTGTCTGGGGCATTATCGGACCAGCAGCATAACCACGAGAACATCGTCCTTGTACCGCCATGATGCTGACTCGGGGTGGCTCTCCGGGAGGAATGGGCCAGGATCCCCCAGCAGCGGATCAGAAATCTCATTTTGCAGCACGAGGCGGCGTTGTACATAGGGCGACGATCGAGGTCCGTGGTCTCACTCGTTATTAACAGTCCATTAGTTGTGATTTTTCACACCAATAGCCAATGATTTATTACGATGGCTTGTTTCTCTTATGTGTCCTGTTTGATGTGGATGTTCATGGGTAGTCTCGGGTATCCGTTCATTGTCGTTCTTTATGCGACACACTTTTAATTTTAAAAAAAGGATTTTGTTTGAATGAAATAATGATCAAAGAACTTTATTTGACCGTTTCTGCTTGAGTGAGTCGGGAGTAAATGGTGCAGTCGCCATTTCCTTCCGACCAGGGTTGAGTTTCTCTAGACGACGGTCGCCGCGCGCATAACTGTTACGCCAAAAGGGGTCTAAGAAACACATTTGCGGAAGAATATTACAAACTTTTGTCTGATTGGTCAAAACCAAATATTATTTTAGCCAAACTTTAATGGACCAATCAACAACAAGAAATGTATTCACCTCATACAAGTCACGTGATAGTTCCCCGAGAGATAATTTGGGAGTAGCCACAAAACGTTTTCTGCAAACGTCGGCGAAAGACGTGTTTCTTAGTACCGTTTTTTCCTGTTTGCCCTCACGCTACGTAACGTTAGCCCTTGTGAAACTAACCCCTGGTTGGAAGGGTTTAATCCAACCAGAATTTGCATTTGTGATTTCTACTCACTCTGCAAAAAGAAAAGAAAACTGTGGAAAGGTCACAACCATTTTTCACCCGACTCGGTTGGAGAGTGTGAGGCGGCTATTAGATTCAAACACGTTCTCTTGTGTGTTCTGTCTTACTTGCCCATGGGTATGATAACTGTTTATTTAACGTCGGATGAGGGCCATAAGGTACTATTAGTCTCCTGTATTTATTTGCTCGTGGCACCGTTTGGTTTTGACCAACTGCGGTAGGCCTACCAACTTTAGGCACACTACTAGTTTGCCTGGATATCTGCTTTTTGTTTTCTTCACTTCGCCCATCTTTTCCCCACCCCCACCCCCTTCTTTGCACACAGATGTTGCTTAGCATTTGCATAAGCGGATTTAATGTAAACTCTTTCCCACAACAGCCAAAAATGCTTTACTACGAACCACACCGTCTGTCATCTAACTTCTGTTTCATGTTGTTGTTGTTTTTTTAAATTCACCAATAACAAATGTGTACATTTCATGCATGGATATAAATATGTGTGATGTATTGAAGTTTGAACGGCTGAGACATCATGTAAATGAGTAGATCGTGAAGGAAAAACGCTGAAGTAAAACGTGTTTGTTGGTGTTATCTCAGTAGTTTTCTCACAGTAGTTTTGTATACGGTGCTTAGGCTTGGTGTTCGTTCCACTGACTGTGTACATCAAAGTAATTTTCTGGAGAGGTACTGTTTGTGCACTGATGGGAGAAGAAAAAGTATGTTGAGTATTCATATTAAAATTTGATTTTAATGTGGATGGTCGTGTCGTTAGGGTGTGTGTCAATAACGTGTGTATGCTCTCTCTCTCTCTCTCTCTCTCTCTCTCTCTCTCTCTCTCTCTCTCTCTCTCTCTCTCTCTCTCTCTCTCTCTCTCTCTCTCTCTCTCTCTCTCTCTCTCTCTCTCTCTCTCTCTCTCTCTCTCTCTCTCTCTCTCTCTCTCGCGCTCGCGCGCGCGCGCCCCCGCCTGTGTGTGTGTGTGTGTGTGTGTGTGTGTGTGCGTGTGCGCGCGTGCGTGTTGTTGTTGTTCTTTAATTTAACGTCTGTTCACTTAAAAGTTATATTAGACATTTAAACATGTGTGCGTGTGTGTCTGTGTATGTGTGTGTCTATGTATGTGTGTGTGCCTCTGTGTGTGTCAGTCAAGTCAGTCAAAATGATATTTATGTGTGTGTGTGTGTGTGTGTGTGTGTGTGTGTGTGTGTGTGTGTGTGTGTGTGTGTGTGTGTGCGTGCGTGTGCGTGTGCGTGCGTGTGTGCGTGTGTGCGTTCGTTGTCTGTTTCTCTGTCTGTGTCTGTATCTTTCTCTGTACGTCTGTGTGTCTGTGTGGTGTATGTCTCTTTGCGTGACTGTCCGTGACTGGTTGTTTTTAGTCTCTTTTTTTGCAAAACATAAAAGAAATTTTTTGTCTTTATATTTTATTTTATAGCACTGGCGTTGGGGTTTGGGAAATAATTTGTTTATGACAATCAAAAACTAAAACGTGCCCTTCCAATAGTAGGTAGATAATAGTGTACAAATCATATTGCTACAAAAAAGGCAACAGGGAATACAATATTAAACAAGTGCAACGCCGAGCGGCTGCAAAGTCCCCTCGCAGCATCGCCGAGCTACTCCGAAATCGGAAATGTGTCGGCTGTACTCATACATCAAAACGCATAAAAACAGCACGTAACTACATAAAAACGCATAAAAACAGCACGTAACTGAATAGTTTTTTTATATATAGCCTTGGGGTTCGGACCCGTGATTTGAGCGCGCGCGATCATGCGCACACGCGCGCACAGAAAAATGCATGAGAAAACTCAGACATCATGATGTCTGACGAATGAAGCCATAGCGAAACCCTGCACCCCCAAAAATACTTACTACGATGATTATAGATGATGATGGATGATCGATGCTCAACTTCCATAATAAACCCCTCACCCTGTCCTTAGCTTCACCCCCCCCCCCTCACACACACCCAATACTAACCCCCACCCCACCCCACCCAAAAAAAACAGCAGACAACAACCGTGCCCTGCCAACCCTGATTGTTCCTGTGACGTGATTTGCTGACGTAAATTGGCCAAAGTTCCTTAACTCTCGACGGAAAATTGGCGCTTCGCTAGCCCTAGTTATCGATTTCGCTGTGCTAGACCCGCCATTTTGGACGGGGAGGTTCCCCCTGTAATTGAGCTAATACATTGTAACGGAGGAGTGCGCAGGAACGCCAGGCGACTTTCCTAAGCCTGGGCCCCTCTAGCCAAACCCTCCCCTTCTTGATGTCAGGAGGGTGGGTGACTTACGCTTTCTGCGTTTATAGGACCCCAAATGACCGTTCTGGCCCATGATGCAGATGGCAGAAAATCGAGCCTGGACAAAATCCTGTAGCGGGCATAAATGGATTGATGTTACGATTTTATGGAAGAAACAGCTACATCAAAGGGAGTTGATAATTATTAAAAGTCGCGTATAGAGTATAATCATACACAATGCATAATATGCCTATATTACAGGCATAATTTAAGAATTAAAAGTTGAATATGGAGTATACTACAATATGCACAATTTATAGATTATGTTTAACAGTTTTGGCTCGCTCCCCCTCCCCACATATATATATATCTCTCTCTCTTCTCTCTCTCTCTTCTCTCTCTCTCCTCTCTCTCTCTTCTCTCTCTCTCTCTCTCTCTCTCTCTCTCTCTCTCTCTCTCTCTCTCTCTCTCTCTCTCTCTCTCTCTCTCTCTCTTCTTTGTTTCGCCGTAACACCAACAACAACCCCTACCACACACACACACCACACACGAAATAATTCGCAACCTACAACTCAACATTAACACAGTACAACGCCTATGGTACTCGTAGAAGGTATGTTATAAAATTATGAAAGCTCCCAAGTAAGCTTACCTTCTTTGCTTTCAGTGCTAGCTTGAAGACGAGGTAAAAAGCCCATGGGCGGGTAAGAAGCCCATGCCAATTAGCTCATGAAATAAAGCAAATTTCAGTAACATTTGCCCATAAGACGAATGCTAAACATTAACACTCGTCTCATGGGCAAAATGTGACTGAATGTTTTTGTTTCATGAGATAATTGGCATGGGCTTCTTACCCGCCTACGGGCTATTTACCCCGTCTTACCTATTGTTAAAAGTCTTCTAACATGTCTTGGCATCAGGCTTTTTTATGGTATAATCATGTTCCAGAGACCCCTACCCAGGCTTCCCGTGCCCGAGGTGTCCAGTACCATGGGGAAGTACCTGGAGCTCCTGAGCACAGTGGTCAGCGAGGAGCAGCTGACCAGCACGCGCCGTCACGTGCAGGAGTTCTGCCAACCAGGAGGCTGGGGAGAGAAGCTGCAGCAGCGTTTGATACAGCGTCAGCAAGAACTGGACAATTGGGTAAGTACGTCTGACCTGATGTTGACGGGGAAGAAAACGAAGAAGAAAATTAGGAGGAGGAGGAGGAGGAGGAGGAGGAGGAGGAGGAGGAGTGGGAAGGGAAGGAGGAGCATAGTGAGGAAGAGGAGGAGGAGGAGGAAGAGCAGGAGATGGAAGTGAAGGAGGATAGTGATGATGATGAGGAGGAGGAGGAGGAGGAGGAGGAGGAGGACGAGGACGACGAGGAGGAAGAGACAGAGGAACTGCTGTGCCAGATGCTTCCCACGGGATGATGATGATGATGATGATGATGATGATGTTTCCTTTTTTGTGAACACACACACACACATCAAAGTCCTGGAAGTTGCGTGGCAATGGTGTGGTGGTTTGTATTTGGAAGATGGATTAAGGGTGGGTGGAAAGGGAAAGCAAGATGCATGTGTGTGTGTGTGTGTGTGTGTGTGTGTGTGTGTGTGTGTGTGTGTGTGTGTGTGTGTGTGTGTGTGTGTGTGTGTGTGTGTGTGTGTGTGTGTGTGTGTGTGTGTGTGTGTGTGTGTGTGTGTGTGTGTGTGTGTGTGTGAAAGTCAAAGTCAAAATTGTATTTCCAGATGGGAACATTGTATAAGCAAATAACATGGTTTTTTCAACAAGCCATCCATAAAAAATGATGTAAAGAAAAACTGCGCGTGCGCGCGCGTGTGTGTGTGTGTGTGTGTGTGTGTGTGTGTGTGTGTGTGTGTGTGTGCGTGTGCGTGCGCGTGCGTGCGTGCGTGTGCGTGCGCGTGCGTGCGTGTGCGTGTACGTGCGTGCGTGCGTGCGTTCGTGTGCGTGCGTGTGTATGTATGTGTGTTTACGTGTGTTATCTTACTTGCTTTCTTTTTTCTATCTTCCTTTCCGTCTGTGATTTATTGTGGGAAAGGTGTGCCATCGAAGCTGTGGTTTGTGTGTGTTGCTAACTGACACAAACTAGAGCAGGCACAGAAGCAAAATAACCATGCTTCACAATCATCAATAAGACATTTAAAAGTTGCCTCGACAAGGGTAAATACATTTTTTTAAAAATCCTAGGCATTTGACATACTCCAAGAAAAAGTTATTATTTGCAAAACCGACTTTAGAACGCCCTTTATTAACTAATTCATATGAAAACTGTTTCTATATAAATTGAATAACCATCTTCCTCTTGTTACAAGATTTTATTGATATAAAAAGTATATAAAAAACCCACACCAAATACACCTGTAAGAACACAATTAGTAATTGATTAATGTTCTTATTGATGGTAACAACGATGATGATAGTATAGTAATAGTAATGATAGAGTTGATAGTGTGTTAATTAATAATTAATGGTTGACATTACGTGCATAATTGTTTTATGTTACACATACACACACACGTCTCTAAATGCTACCAAAACAAAATGCATGTATGTTACCACGAGACAAAAAAAGACATAAAATGAACTCCTCGTTCCCATCATTGTTCATTCAAGATCAAAAGATAGAAGAAGTATCTTCACATAAAGTCTTAGGTGTTGTTATAGACAATAATTTATCATGGTCAAATCATATATCTAATCTTGGCAAACGCATTTCAAAAAGAATATATCAACTTGCAAGAATAAAAAGAGTTTTGAATCGTGACGCACGAAAAAGCTTTTTTCATGCACATATCTTATCCCTTATAAATTATGCATCAACTCTTTGGGACAATAGCAGCGAAACAAATCTGAAACAATTAAATCGTTTACACAAACGAGCCATAAAATTAATACAGTTGAAGTCCAGTTCACTCACTAAATGTGATTACAAATCTTTAAACATCCTGCCATTTAAGGAAAGACTATTATATAACAAATGTGTATGCATGTACAGCGTTGTGAATGGAATAGCCCCTAAGAAAATCACCCAACATTTTGTTAGCAACGAAAGCAGACATACACACAAACTTTCTTTTCCCAGACCCCGTAATAATCTTTATAAATCTAGTTTATTGTACCCCGGCTGTACGGCGTGGAACAATTTATCTTTTAATTTAAAATCGTGTACATCAAGACAGACATTTATGAAAGCACATAAATTTCATATGTTAGAAACCCTATGAATTAGTCTCTAACTTTAGAAATTTAGCACCTATTCCGTCGGGATATGTCCTTTTAATTGATACTTCACAATGTTTATACTTTGATTTTCTTTGCTTTGTTCCATTGTGTCCGGGACATTTGTTAATATGGGTGATGGGGAGGAAATGAAATGGGGAAGGGACAACCACATTCACTTCAATATCCCATTCATTTCTCTCTCTCTCTCTCTCTCTCTCTCTCTCTCTCTCTCTCTCTCTCTCTCTCTCTCTCTTCTCTCTCTCTCTCTCTCTCTCTCTCTCTCTCTCTCTCTCTCTCTCTCTCCTCTCTCTCTCTCTCCTCTCTCTCTCTCTCTCTCTCTTCTCTCTCTCTCTCTCTCTCTCTCAATAGAGTTATTTCAATGCGTTATATTATTAGGCTAATGTTTAGTAGTTTGGAATGTTTTGTTTTGCATGTTGAGTTATTTTTCGAGTTGCTTTCGTATTACTTTTCATTCTGAGGACAGGATGAAAAAAAGCTGTCAAGCTTACTCCTTTATCCTCAATAAAGATCATTTTGACTTGACTTGACTTGACTTGACACGTGCGCGTGCGCACATATGCACATGCACACACGCACGCACGAACACACACGCACGCACGCACGCACACACACACACACACACACACACACACGCACACGCGCACGCACACACGCACACACACACCACACCACGCGCGCGCGCGCGCGCGCGCACACGCACAGTCACATGCTCACACACACATACGCATACACACACGCACACACACATAGAGTATGAATGATCAGTACACCAAACTCACCAAAGTCATACAGAAACCCAGACACTTGTGTATCAGACTAAAACACTAAATTATACCGAAACAAAATGTCCATCTTAGCTCATCACACAGACAAATGTATGAGAGGAGTGAGGGGGGGGGGGGAAAGAGGAGAAAGAAAAAAAAAAAAAAATGCCGCCTCAAAAACAAAAAAAAGAGAAAAAAAGACAGGCGGGGACAGTGGAGGGTCGAAAAAAAGGAGGAGAAAAAAGAAGAACACAATGACACATACATACGACGATGTAAAGTGACTGGCCCACATGTTGTAAAACAGTTGTTTGCTTAAGGAATTAGGTTGGTAGCTTGCATGCATCGGGATTACTGAATATACAATAGAGCTAATAGTAATAGTAGTACATGTATTTAGTCATGGTAATAGAAGTTGTAGTAGTAGCAGTATAACCTAGCAGCAGCATCCGTAGCAGTAGTAGTAGTAGTAGTAGTAGTAGTAGTAGTAGTAGTAGTAGTAGTAGTAGTAGTAGTAGTAGTAGTAGTAGTAGTAGTAGTAGTCGTGGTAGTAGTAGTAGTAGTAGTAGTAGTAGTAGTAGTAGTAGTAGTAGTAGTAGTAGTAGTAGTAGTAGTAGTAGTAGTAGTCGTAGTAGTAGTAGTAGTAGTAGGTATTTAGGTATTAGGTACTTTATAGTCACAGAGGCGTATATGTGAAATTCGGGTTGCTCCCACCTGGAGAGAGCGTCGCAGCCAGAGGCGCGCCACCCAAAATTTTATTTTTTAGTATTTTTTTGCATGCGATTTTTGTGTACTGATGAGTAGGGGGGGGGGGGTACATTTTTACCAAATGACAACTTTTTCGTTGCCACTGGGTTTAGCGTATGCTAGTGCATGGGCACACGGGACCTCGGTTTATCGTCTCATCCGAAAGAGTAGTCCACATTCAGACCGTTAGTAGTAGTAGTAGTAGTAGTAGTAGTAGTAGTAGTAGTAGTAGTAGTAGTAGTAGTAGTAGTAGTAGTAGTAGTAGTAGTAGTAGTAGTAGTAGTAGTAGTAGTAGTAGTAGTAGTAGTAGTAGTAGTAGTAGTAGTAGTAGTTGGTTAACTCTAATTGTATTTTTAGACAGCTTGTATACAGCTAAAAGCAGAACATTACTTCTTTTTAAAAAAACACAAATACATGACTGTAGTTAAGATACAATAGCATAAATGTTTGCAACCCTCTCTCTCTCTCTCTCTCTATCTCTCTCCCATTGACATGGGCAGATGGCCCGGTTCATTAAAAACATTGTTCATTGTTCTCTCTCTCTCTCTCTCTCTCTCTCTCTCTCTCTCTCTCTCTCTCTCTCTCTCTCTCTCTCTCTCTCTCTCTCTCTCTCTCTCTCTCTCTCTCTCTCTCTCTCTCTCTCTCTCTCTCTCTCTCTCTCTCTCTCTCTCTCTCGTTTGTCCTCTCTGTCTCTCTGTCCCTGTTTGCCTCTGTCTCTGCATCTCTCCCTCTCTCGCACGCGCCCTCTTTATTGGAGGCGGTCAAGATATCTATTTGGGATCTATGAAAATCAGGTCGTACCCTTCGTCAGAGCTGTTGCTTGCCTCATCACAATAGATCTGCTGTCGTTGCAAACGTGTTTGAACACAAGAAAGAAAGAAAGAAAGAAAGAAAGGGAGAAAAAAGCGTGTTAAAAAAGCTTGCAAATTTGTGATTTACCGCAACTGTTATATGACAGGTATATTCGTTTTCCTTCCAGCGTCTAGAAAAAAAAAAACAAGCGTAATTTAATAATAATAATAATAAAAAAGGTATGACCTACATCTTGCATAAAAAAAGAAAACAATTATTGCGTGAAAGACAGTTTGCGAATGTATGCATCATAAGAATGTGTGTGTCTGTAGCTCTCTCTTTGTGTGTGTGTGTGTGTGCTCTGTCTGTCGTCTCTCTGTCTCTCTCTCCCCCCCCTCTTTCTCTCTCTCTCTCTCTCTCTCTCTCTCTCTCACTCGCGTCTCTCTTTGTGTGTGTGTGTGTGTGCGTGCGTGCGCGTGTGTGTGTGTGTGTGTGTGTGTGTGTGTGTGTGTGTGTGTGTGTGTGTTATTTAGGTTGCCTTGGCGAACTCCAGAAAATAACTATTTCCATGGAAACCTTTTTTTTACCAAAACAAAATCTCTTCTTGAGGTACACACACACTTTCGCAAGCACATATAATCGTCTGCAAATTGTCTTTTTCCGAAAGATGACTTTAACATTAAACTTCAAGACCGTACTATATATCCTGACTTTTCGAGCCCATATAATAGGATTGAAAATGAATTTCTTCAACAACTCTATTGACTCAATGACAACATTGAAATGGCAGATGTGTTTTTCACCTCAAAATGCTTTTTTCTGAAAATGGCTTGCCATGGAAACATAATTATGTTCTGTATCTAGAACACTCGAAATCATTGTGGAGAAACAATCTGTTATTGTAGCCTTTCATGCTTTAAATCGTTTTAATACACCTGAAATATCAATATGATAGATTGATCATTATAACTTTCAGTGGCGATTTGTTAGGCTGCTTTGATTAAGGTTATCCTGTAGTATGCAATATGTGTGACCCATCACCACGAAAGGGACATTAAGTCGCTGGGCTAGTTTCTCACAACAGGCTTGGAAAGTCAAAACATTCATTTTTGGTCCATTTTAAGTTATGAGTATGTTTGTGTTCTCTAACATCTTATCTTTCATATATTTATAAAGGATGATTGTTTATATGGTCTCAAAATGGTCTTATGAGTGTTTTAAAAAGGAGGTTGATGCATTTTCTTCAGCTAGGCTAGACTTTAGAGAGTGTTTTCTCAAAATGGTCAACATTCAGCGTACTAACTTTAAAAGTGCGTAATTCTGGAACGAAAACAGTTACAAGAATGGTGCTTGTATCATTAGAAAGAGAATTGACTGCAGTTTTCAAATAGATAATGTTCTCAGAATGGTCAGTTTGACACGAATGTCCCTTTCGTGGTGCTGGGTCACACATAAAGTCGGCAAACGCTCCCTCCAGAGGCCGTTGATCGACTAATCTTTTAAGTTTATTTTCTGTGGGCTTCAGGATTTATGCCAGATGACATACCGCGCAATGTATTTTCAAAAGGTATACAAATACATAATTATGCCATGTATTTAATTGAGTTTATAATGTATTGGCATTTATCCTTGCGTGTATGTGTCCCTGTGTGATACGTGTGTGTTTGTTTGTTTGTTTGCGTGAGAGTGTGTGTCTGCGTCCACGCGCACATACGTGCATGTGTGTAGTAAGCTTAAGTACACGTGCAGTCTGAAATGCCAAAGTGTATGTGCAAGTGTAATGTATGAAAGTACTTGATATAAGAAACCACAAACACCACTAACTGTGTATGCTTTTTGAAAATAACTCTGTTCTGTGAAAAGAATAAAATAAAGGTAAAAGATTGTGCTGGTTCACTCATTGGGACAGACAGTGTATGAGCATTAGAGTTGAGAACCGGTTCAAATATCCGAACAGGTTTTAAACCGGTTATCCCTTTGCGAACCGGTTTTATTCACCAGTACTCGCATCACTAGTTTCACCTATGCAAACACATATTTATTGGTTTTCAGAATATTCACACACACACGCACGCACGCGAACACACATACACACAATAAAGAAACTTATGACACACAACTCACTCAACTCAACACTCAGTCAAAGTCAAAGGCATACACCACCACAAACTAGAAACAGCTACTCTTGGTTTACAAACACCAAATCTGCGCTGATAATCAGTGTTGGTTTTTTAAAAGAATGCGTTATTCTAAGAAAAACTTACTTTCAGTTTGCAGTTAAAAAACCGGTTAACAGCAACTCGAACCGGTTTTTCGAACCGCGAAAGTTTAGCACCGGTTTTTCGGTTCAAACCGGGTTTTCCCCCCCACCTCTAATGAGCATGGTACATAGAGAGATCTCTTTCGAATTATGGAATTCTCGTCAGTATGTATATCTGCTAACAAACACTATCTTGTGGATCAACCCCAACAGGAAGACATTTCTAATAAAAGAATGGTGTCTTCTCTGTACTAGGCCGAAAAGTCCAAGGTGAAAAGAAAAATGAAGAAAACTTTGGGTAAAATAGATAAGTTATTAAAATGCGGAAATTGTGATTTGAAAAATTTAATACGTGTGGGTAGAAAGAGCCAACCACTGAGGTGATCCTCTAATTAAAGGGATGCAAGTAAACCTTGTAGTGTAGCTACTCCCTGAACCCAACATGTAAAGAGCTAGAAAGTCAGTGCATATCGTATGAAAGTACTATATGACGCATATTCATATCTTTTTATTAAGAAAGATTCTCTTGGACTCGACTGACCGATCAATCACTGTGTTATTTCTAAGAACAGTATCTTAGCTTTCTATTATTGTGTAGTAAAGGTCTGTGTACACACGTTAGCACTATTCACAAGATATGTGTATGTCCCCATGGCAACACAGTGAGCTGTAAGCCATATTAAGAGTGGGCTATCATTGTGTTGCCATGGGGAAACAGATATATCTCGTGAATTATGTTAACGTGTACACAGACCATACCGACTAAAAAGAGCATTGCGAAATAAAGCCTGCAAGGCATCGTGGGCGGGAGGTCATGCATTTCACTTAATGCGAACCAATACATTGAATCAATCCAGAAACGCCTTCATAATATGGCATTTGCTTAATAGAACGAATGTGCAGGCGTGAATGCGAACTGCAGTGAGGACATTCATATCGTTATTGCTTGCGTTGGATGATCCTATTTGTACGATAGAACAAAAATGTTAGCGGTACTTTATATTATTGACTTTATTGTGTAATAGGCCTATGCTTCGTGGCTTGTCCTGCATTTTCTTTATTTCTGTATGGGTGTTTTTTTCTTCTGTGTAGTCTTTTTAAGCTCTGTCTTCGTCATTGTCTGTCTGTTTATCTATCTGTTTATCTGTCTGTCTGTCCGTCTGTCTGTTTATCTGTCTCTGGCTGTCTCTCTTTCTCTCTCTCTCTCTCTCTCTCTCTCTCTCTCTCTCTCTCTCTCTCTCTCTCTCTCTCTCTCTCTTATTTATTTCTGTCGGTCTTTGAGAGCCGTACGCCTGGCCGTAAGTGAACGCTAAAATGAGGACTTGGGGCGAGTAGTCAATAATTATCAGTCCTGCTGTTGTTCCTTTCCAGGTGTATGACTGGTGGTTGGATGACATGTACATGAAGATTCGTCTCCCCCTGCCCATCAACTCCAATCCAGGAATGGTGTTTCCCAGGCAACGCTTTACGGGAGTTCACCAGCAGTTGAGGTATGTAGTTAGAATTTCATTCGATATGTCTGTCAGTGTGTTTATCCGTATGTGAACAGGCAATTGTTCCAATCACCGTAGTCTGAGCTACTGCCACGTCGTGATTAATTTGGTTTCAATGATTGCTGATGCCACCGGGGCTGCTATGGGCTTTCTCAATCCATACAAGATTCGATAATAGATGCTTTATGGCAAAATACTCTCTCTCTCTCTCTCTCTCTCTCTCTCTCTCTCTCTCTCTCTCTCTCTCTCTCTCTCTCTCTCTCTCTCTCTCTCTCTCTCTCTCTCTCTCTCTCTCTCTCTCTCTCTCTCTCTCTCTCTCTCTCTCTCTCTCTCTCTCTCTCTCTCTCTCTCTCTGTGCGTGCGTGATGTATGGAACACAAGAAGAAGAGTGTAAAGAAGACAGACACAGAGTGTGATTTACCTTATCTGTTGTTAGTTTCCGAAGACCCTAACTTCATTATTGTATGTTGTTAAGAATGGACACAAATGACTGCAGATAACATAATCTAGCAGTGTAGCTTGTATTCACCATATGTCATTTCTCGTATCGACAACATAACAATACGCTTTACATAGCAAGGGAAAATAATGCCAAAAAAATAAATGCACTCCTTTTTACCCACAATTGATATAATATCGACAAACATGATGAGAAGCAGTCACGTGATCAAAGGGAGGGAAGCAGACAGACCGGAAACGCCTTGACACTTGCGTGCATCCCTGCTGTCATATCGACTTTTCCCCCACTTCCGCTGTATGATATCCAGAGGCCATTCTTCCCACGCGATATTAGTAAACGGTCACAACCAAATGGAAGCTAAATGTAATAGTGGAAGAAAGCGAACAGACGACTGTTTCCTGATTCTTTGGAGCTGTGTCCTTCAAGTTGTTCGTTTTGAATAGTGGGTTGGTTGGTTTGTAGAATAATGTAACCAGACACATGAGTCACATGGAACGAAGAAGAGTGTGGAATTGAAGACGCTGTCAATGTTCTGACTTTTATGTGGGCCCATATTGTTTTCCATGGTTTTTTTAATTCCCAATTGATCAATACATGTCTTGAAGAATTGAAAAGACAATGTGCACCGTTTGTGCGTTATGTGGATGTTTTTAACGTACGTGTGTGATGTGTGTTTGTATGTGAGTGCAGTTTTTATTACATATAATTATTATCATAGCCTCACTATTGTAGCATATTCGGAAAAAAGTAATAAGCAAGGTGGAATGGAATGGAGACGGACACGATGAGAAGGAAAGCAGAGAAATGCAATGAGTCCTGTTATTCAGTAAAATAAGCCAACATTTTATGTTAAGGGGAGACGAGCGGCTGGTGATCTGGA
>CM065680.1:41020214-41022714 GCA_017654935.2 Phymorhynchus buccinoides | reverse complement strand
AGAGCAATCGAACATTGAAATCAACACATTGAAAGAAACAGGCAAGCAAACAAACAAATACACAAACAAATCCTGTTTGAACACACTGACTGATTTTGATTCTTGTGGGGCAGGTTGTGTGCTGACACAACCTACCCCTGCTCAACCTGCCCCAAAGAGGGGTACCGCATAAAATACCTTCCAGAATCACTCCAGTCGCTGTTCTCGCCTTGTATTTTATGACAATGGACATAATTATTGTCATAAAATGTTACAGGCCAGAGTAACTGCAGTCTTACTAAAACAAGATTATACGAAAGAAACACTAAAACTTCTAAAAAGTCACGATCTTACTTTAGCCCCACATGTTCACTGCCTTTCAACTTCAGTACTTTCCCAGATCAAAGGAGGGAAACAAAGTAGAGAAAATACTAGAGCAAAAAGTAATCTAAGATCCATGAAAAATACGAACATTATTAAAATTTAAGTTTTAATACATGTTTTTGCCACTGACACGACGTGCCCCATGCCACAACCTGCCCCACCTTACTATGCTGAGCTAGAAAATGGTAGAAAAGTCAACGAATGTCATTTTGATAGGTTAATATGCACATATGTATGCGCGGTGAAGGGGAGGATTATAATACTTTTTGTCTGGAACGGAGAAACTTTTGCCATCACCATATGTATAAATGACCGCACTCATTGAAAATGTACAACTTTTTAGGCCTACCTAATGAATGATTCCAGAAAATGTAGAGGGTGTTGATATTGTTTGGACATTAATACACCAAGTAGATACGTCATTTTGATTTCTAGCACACGCTTGTTATGTGTTGGTTTGGTACTTGTAGACTTACACTAAGAAATACTTCAACCAGTCAACTTGCTTTTCAATGTCATTAACATTAAATATGCGCCAATAGATACAACAGCAAAAACCTTCTCTTTTTTTTAACAAAATGCAGATAATGCCCTTTTTTTTATTATTAAGCAATGCGCACTAATAACAACACAAAAAATGCGTTAATCAAAAGAAAGAGTTGAGTAGTGGGAAAAGAAATAAACAAATACATGTACGTATGGAATCCTGACCCAAACATTAACCCTTTCACCGCCAGCCATCTCTGAGCCAAAAATTTACATTAAACGTACTTGGATACAAAACATATGTTGTCTGCAATATTGTGGGGTTTCTCTGTAACACATTTAGAATAGGGTCAATCCTCACTGCCCAAATTTAGGAACACAATATCATTGAATAACAGACCCTGATTTCAAGTGTTTTAATGACATGGGTGTTAAATCATTGTGGTGCAAAAATGCGACATTGGCGGTGAAAGGGTTAATGATTATACCCAAACCTCTAAAGAATTCAGGCATACACTGGTAACATTCTGATAGCACTTTTTTCAATCTTCTGTCACCCAGCATCTTCTAGTCGGGCCCTTTCCATCCATTTTTTTGAACTGACGCTTACACCGTTCTTGTCGCATTTCCGTCTAACCACCCACGCTTGCGAGCTGAGTAATGCAGCGATTTGCAATTTAGTGCACGAAAAGGCCATACAACATTGACTTCGATTACTCATTTCCTACCCTTCTCTCTTTCTTCCATCGAACCCTTGTGCCTGAGAGAAAGGCGAGGCAAAATTATGACTTCTATCCCTTGGGTGCCCCTATCCTACTTCATGTTGCACGTGCACTTCTCTGTGATACTAACTAGAAACCTGACACGCACCCATAATCACTTGCCTGTCCAATTTTGGTTCTTTGCCAACCTAATATGCTATAATTGGTTTAAAGACCCAGTGACGCACCACGATTAAGTCCCTTGGTTTTTTTCTGGGTTCCTGTGACCCACATACGAATTTCCCCATATTCAAATTGAGGCTGCTCTTTAAACTGATGTGTCGGTTCGAATTTGGGGCCATTTATATGGGAGTCAGACTTGGTCAAAATAAGATTTATTTCCAGTTATAAGAGGGAAAACACGTGAAACCCGTGATTTTGACACGTGATCTGGTGGATCTTTAAGAGTTTCTGGTGGGCTATATTGTTGATAGTTGTTCGTTGTGGTGGCTTGATGTTGTTGTTTTGTTGCTAGGATTAAAACCAGGGAAACGTAATACTGGATAAAGTGTTGTTTATACAGATCTGACGAAAAAGGCCACAGAAGTATTCTGCATGCACTATATATTCATCAGCTGTACTGTATGTGCCAGTTTCTCATCAAACCAAAACGTGCTTACGATTATTTCAAACATTTAAAACAACAATTGCTTGCGTTCGAGGGATTGCTGCTTTTGCTTTATGTCCAAGGGAAATTTCATATGTGAAAAAGACAGTGCTCATAGGCAATGTTTTCAAAATATTACCCTATTCTTGGATACCAGTTTGCTCGTCATTACGTCATTATGCAACTGCAGATGCTGCATCTTATTTGCAAATACACATATAAAATCGTGACGCCAAGGACATCATATTCTCTCTTCTTGAATACATTCAATCGATTCTGATAG
>CM065680.1:41010214-41015214 GCA_017654935.2 Phymorhynchus buccinoides | reverse complement strand
TTTGTTTTTAGGGAATTAAGATCGTTGATTGGGAACAGGATTAAAAACACAAATATCCCTACTCTTCCTTTTCACAAAAGCAAAACAACACATACCTTACAACAGTTCAAAGTAAGAATTATTTCTTAGCTCACTTGCATTATAGTATCAAAGTCTAGAACGAGTTATCTTCTTCTGTTGTAGGTTTCCACCGTGACGGTGCTTTCTAATCTTTCATTTTTTTTGTTTTTAATCGTAGTTGTTTTAGTTTAGTTTTTTTTACCGTTTAGCTTCCAGTTTGTATTCAGGATTAATTTTGCAAGGTTTTTTTGTTTATTTATTTTTGGACGTTCACTTATTTTTGTTTGTTTGTTCAGTCACTGTTATACTTGCTTCCATTGGTACACCTGTTGTTGCAAGAAATGACTAGGAGATTATTTAAGGTCTCAATACACGTGAACATTTTTCACGCCTTCCCCATGGCATCACAGTAATATTCCAGTCATAAGACAAAGTGCGTCTCACTGTGTTGCCATGGGGAAAGTGTAAACAATATAACGTGTATTTGGACCATGTACCATCATTGCCATACACATCTGTATTACGCTGTGTTTCAGTTATGCCGTGAAGTTCGTGTTTGGTGTTCTGGATTACAAGGAGATGATTGACAGGTGAGTCACCAACCGTCGTTTGTCAACACCTTAGTTTTGCTTGTGTTCTTATGGACTTTTCACTTCTTCTTTTTTAATGTTAGTAGCAAACTGTATGTAGTTTAAGTCGCAGAAGGTCGATCTTTGGATGCGAGTTAGTTGTGACGTGTTGCACGTACTTTTACCCTCACCTTTGTCAAACGATTTTCCCTTCAGAGTTGACTCTAAGTTTGCGATAAGTATGCTTTTGCAAACTGAATGATATACCAAAAACAAAATAATATGTTCGTGGCTTTTTTTCTCTCGGATATTAAATATTATACTTGTTGCCAAATTCTCCATTTGGGAACTCCCCTCCCCCCTTCCCCTACCCCACAATAAGTACTAACATACCTATACTATTCATCTGCCATTGTCATAGTAAATTTTGATTCATGATGCTTTACATGGACAGGAAAAACGGCTAAAGCAGGTGATTACGAACAGAGGTATGCAGAAACGAATAAAACCATAATAGTGACTTGAATATAATACAGGTTTGTGAAGCCAGACATATTTTGATTTGCATCTTTAATGCCACGCTTCGATCATAGTAAGAAGCATAAACAAGCTTACCGATTGTTCTTTAACTCTGTCTCTGTCTCTCTCTGTCTCTCTCTGTCTGTCTCTCTTTATGTGTGTCTCTGTTTGTCTGTCTCTCACTCTGTCTATCTCTGTCTCTCTCTCTCTCTCTCTCTCTCTCTCTCTCTCTCTCTCTCTCTCTCTCCTCTCTCTCTCTCTCTCTCTCTCTCTCTCTCTCTCTCTCTCTCTCTCTCTCTCTCTCTCTCTCTCTCTCTCTCTCTCTCTCTCTCTCTCTCTCTCTCTCTCTCTCTCTCTCTCTCTCTCTCTCTCTCTCTCTCTCTCTCTCTCTCTCTCTCTCTCACATAGTTGTCCCTTTTGTTCCAACACTAACGAATCTGAATACCATTTTCTACTTATTTGTCCCAAATATAATGCTCTACGAAAGATGTTTTTGCCCAAGAAATGTTTCACTAATCCCACGAAATTTAAAATGTCGATGCTTTTAGCAAGCCGTAAACACACGTTCAGTCTTGCAAATTTTATTTCCAAAGCATTTGAGCTTAGAAATTCACCTAATACTTGAATGTCCATCTTTACCCCTCCCTTTCTACTCCCTTCCACAATATTTAACGTAATACACGGTTATTCTTATTAACGAAGTTGTCCATTCCGCACACGTGTGTGTTTTTAGACTGTTGTTCCTGCAATGGTATAATGTTCTTCCATGTTTGGTAACAATTATGTTGATTTGATAACCGTTTTGATAACTTATATGTATGCTATTTATTGCTCTTTTCTTCTCTTTTTATGTATTCCCCTCCCCTTTTCCCTATATGACATGGGCAGATGGCCTTGATCATTAAATTTTCGTTGATCGTTGATCCCTCTCTCTCTCTCTCTCTCTCTCTCTCTCTCTCTCTCTCTCTCTCCTCTCTCTCTCTCTCTCTCTCTCTCTCTCTCTCTCTCTCTCTCTCTCTCCTCCCCCCTCTCTCTCTCTCTCTCTCTCTCTCTCTCTCTCTCTCTCTCTCTCTCTCTCTCTCTCTCTCTCTCTCTCTCTCTCTCTCTCTCTCTCTCTCTGTCTGACGCCATTGAGACTCCTTCCCGACCTTTGCTTGTCTAACATCGATCTCTGGAGCCAATAATTCACCCATTTTCATACGTTCTGCCTTTCTCCTTGCGAATTCACTAATATGCACACGTATTCACACGTTCGTGCATACACGCGCACAATCACACGCACGCACACGCACACACACACACACACAAACGCGCGCGCGCGCAGCATACACACTTTCACGACACACACGCACGCACATGAGCGTCTGCAGACACGCTCATGCATGCATACGCAAAGCACACGATCACACACCAATAACCATTAACTTGTACATAGCCCTCACGTGCACGCAGAAACACAACATACACACATGCACACAGAATACGCATGAAGACTATGATATGGTTATGTTTCAGGTAAGTTTCATTTGCCTGTGTTGAGGTGTATTTCCACACGATTTGTTATAAATGAGTGAGAGTTTGAACGTGCGTCTCTTCTGGGAAGAACTGTCCGGTATCGTGTGCACGTGCTTCGTAGGGCACGTACACAGTACATCCGGATTTTCCGCGCGGAAATAATCAATAAGTAAAAAACAAAATGGAAAATATACGGACGTGTCGTTTTTCCCCGTATTTTTTTTTTTTTTTTTTTTACTTATTGATTATTTCCGCGAGGAAAATCCGGATGTACTGTGTACGTGCACTAAATCCCACAATCATTGACGGAAGAGAAGGCCACTGTCCGTTAACAGTGGTGACGCGTGATCATTATTCGAGTACAAATTAAGTGCAGGTGTGTTGTAAAGTACATTTTCATCACGGTTAAGGTAGCAAATTATGCAATCGTATTGCCACAGAAATTTATCATTGTCTAATACCGTAATAGTAATTATTTAAAGGTAAAACGCTTGTTGTTTTGATTAGATACTAGCAATCGCCCCGTGACAGTTAACTCCCGTGGCAGTTTTAACCCCATGGCAGTATTGAACAATACTGGAGGCAATGCCCGGAGGCAGTGCTAAGCCAGTAAAGTCCCGATTTTTTTAATAATACAGATACGTGTAGTGTCATCCCCTTGTAATCTCCACTGCTACCCCCCCCCCCCCCCCCACCCACCCCCTACCCCACCCATAACCAGCTGGCTGACCTACTCGTCACCCCAGCACGTGTGAACCATGGTCTCATGCCCACAGCAGTCCCCCCCCCCCCCTTTAATAACAGCACGTTTGGACATATGTCGTTTCGCCTAGTGAGCGAAACTGTACATTGGTGCATATCGCGCGCATTTATGAACGGAGGCTGTTCAAAGTTCCTGCCATGCTTTACCCGGATCATAGCAAGCCTGACAGCAAATATGAGGCGATTCGGTTAAGAAACGGCAGAGTTATTCGTGAAAAGGTGAAGCGGCATCTAGCGCGCGCGTTTCTGAACCGATTCGCTTTCGGTTTGGCACACGGATAGTCCCCGGCCCCAGTCATCTTCCTGCCAAATTCGAAGGCAATCGGCCTAGAAACGCCGGAGATACGGGCGCCGAGAGGCCGGCGGATGCGCGTTTCGCGCATTGGCGAAACCGCGCAAATGACACGGCCGCCTAGGTTGCCGTTGCCATCGCCCCGTTAGGGCTCACAGCAAATTTGAAGCGATTCGGTTGAAAAACGGCGGAGTTATAAGGCCCGTTTTGTGTTTCACACACACACACACACGGACGGACAGTTGGCTTCTTACTATATGATTATCTTACATTATTACACAAAATATCCATTGTAATTAGAAAATATGACAACCTTCCAACACTGTGTGATGAAAATCTCCATCAGTTTTACGTAGCTTCCTTTCATTTCGTTTTGTTGTGAAAACGCTAAATGCTTGTTCTTCTTTATTTAGAAATACGATTTCTTGCAGATAATTGCTTTTAAAACATTTCAGTATGCCATTCTTTAGCAACGCGATTTGCATGGATCTGAAAAGGCATTATTTTCTTGTTCAGGCTCTAAGTGCAAAACTTATCATCCTGAGATCAAACACTTCGTCTGTCTATACGAAGTCTGTATTCTTAGAATAAAATGCATTTAAGGTTTCTTAAGCTACAAATAACGGCATACACAGTAATAGGCCAATGTAAGAATTTTCTGAACTGTCTATTGTGGTTTTTAACTAAGTTGTCTGCAGCTTTTGTACAGCTTCAAAGTTTTTTGTGTTTGTTCTTTTACAAATGTATATTAGACGACGTTGGTCGTAGCTGAAATATGATCACCTTGTAAACATGTAATATCTTGTTTAACACCAACTACATTATTGTAATGATAACGACGACGCCTTTATGAATGATGGGTGGATGTTTTTTGTCACACATCAATATCTTGTATCCGTGTATATGTAGTTTAGGTTATATATTTCCTAATAGTCTATCCCTGGGTACGTGCTTCCAGACAAAGATGTCTGGGTCAATGTGGCGGGCATGCTGCCTGGTTCTATTTGGAGCAACAGGTCCCATACAAATGTCAAGACTGCATACGTCACAGAAACTTCACACACACTCTCTCTCTCTCTCTCTCTCTCTCTCTCTCTCTCTCTCTCTCTCTCTCTCTCTCTCTCTCTCTCTCTCTCTCTCTCTCTCTCTCTCTCTCTCTCTCTCTCTCTCATCTCTCTCTCTCTCTCTCTCTCTCTCTCTCTCTCTCTCTCTCTCTCTCTCTCTCTCTCTCCCTCTCTCTCTCTCTCTCTCTCTCTCTCCCCTCTCTCTCTCTCTCTCCCCCC
>CM065680.1:41000214-41002714 GCA_017654935.2 Phymorhynchus buccinoides | reverse complement strand
AAATGTAGCGAGGACAGGTAGTCAAATATTTGAGTTTTCCCCACGATTTCTTTTGTTTACTTGTTCAAGTGCAAACACAATTTTCCAAATGTATCAAAATTTCAGCCGAAGACATTGCTTAGCTCCAGATTGTGCGAGTTTATCTCATGTTTCATTCTATTGCAACCCACAATGAGAGGGGACCCAACACAAATCTACATATTATGTTCCTTGAGTCTTTATGATGGATATCAAAAAGTAAATCTCTACGAGCCTTACCATCCCAACTTTGTAGAGATTGCAAGAATGATTTTCAATCAACACATATAATAATATTATAAAAAGGACATGGGAGTATCATAAATGTAAGTCAAAGCCGTTAATATTGCACATATTTCTGCTGTAAATATAGAAAAACCTTCGCCAAGTTGAACATTCTTTGTTCACATTTAGACTTGGAATGACAAACCCAGAACCACTACCAATGGTATCTATAACTGAGCGGCCATTAGTATACATTTTAAGGTGATTACTATAACAGCTGTCAAGATGTTCTCTGACTTCATTCACCAAAACATTTACGTTTTCACTTTTCAAAACATTTGTGTAATCATGATCAAAATGTCCACATAAATGCTCCCAAGGAGGAATCTTAGGTACGATTGGAACTTCAGAAGCTGATGTTAATCCAATGTTACAGTTATACATAGGTGTAGAGGAGTAATATCTAATTGGTTGTAAATATGAAATATTTTTAGCTCGTTTGGGGAAATCTTTGTAGGAGTCTATGAAATGTTCCTCAGTGACATACGTTTTAACTGATAGACTTCTAATCACATATTTTGATACTTCTAAGAGCTGTTGTTCACAAAGAGGTAAAACATCTGCCGCTTGATAGCTTCTAATTGTATTGGCATGAACGGGCACTCCTAAAGCCAGTTTAACTGCTTTGCTGTCCATACTCTCTAGCTCTTTTAAGAGATAATTTGGAGCCGAGAAATATACTTCTTGTCCATACTTTAACTTAGATCTAACTACAGCAATTGACAAATGCACCAATGTTTTCGTATCTTGACCCCAAGGCTGATAGTTAATTATTTCTAAGACAATTAATCTTTTTTTCTAGCCTTATTAATTTTAATACAATTTTCTATATGCTTTTTCCAACTTTACGCTTTGATGCCACAGCCAATTTACACTCCTCTGTCCACCAAGCATTACGAACATATTTACCAAATGTCTTATAACCGCACGTAGGTATCGCCTTGTTTGCTGCAGAAATAAAATGTTAATCTTATCTTTCTTCTCTGTCCCAATCATTCACCAGTGTCTACTATCTCTGTTCCTATTTTAGTGCCTTTCCTGTAGCTTTTCAGTCTTCATTTGACTCGGAAAAGATCATAATAATATTACATGATTGAGTTTGCATTTTCCACACTTTCTTCTTCTATTTCCTTTCATCCGTGTCCTTGCTTTCACTACCCCCCCCCCCCCCCCCCCCCCTCCTTATTTCCTACTTCAGTCTGTATATTATGCAAAATTGGTTATGCGCATATTACTCTGACATACATAATAATTAATAACATTTATATGGCGCAGTATCCTGACAACAGCTCAAAGCGCCTTACAAATACAACGCATATACAAAACACACATGAACATGGCAATACAGGCACGTAATACTACTGTTTAAATACACAATAGAATACCAGGACATACAGATCATATAAGATACATATAAATATACACATGCACAATAAGAGATAATAACAGATGCAAACGGAAGAAAAAATGAAAACACACGCACTCGCCAGCTTAAGGCCAACATATTGACGTCGTTAAAAATAATAATTGAAAATGAATGTAAATGAAGAGAAACGACACACACTCGCGTAGGCCCATGCACACATAAAATATACATCTACATACATCTACTGGACGTGTAATTCATTTTCCTTGATTCTTGCATTGATACAAAATTAGATCCGTGACTAACTTTATGCCTTAGTGATTCGAAGGAAACGATTTCTCCATTTTTAAACCATGCCCGTAGAAACACAAACATTAAATGATTGATAGACTTAGCAAATTGGCCGCACACAAACATGATTCTGCTGCTTTAAGCAAATGACAGAGATGCATGGACACTTGTTGGCTCAAATGTTCATCGTGATAACTTGTCACGCAAGGTAATTAGATATTATTACATGATGGATGGAAATGTGGAGAATGAAACTGCCCCTTTTGTTAAACAAATATAAGGAGGTAAAGGAAATTGTGCGATTTCTCATTTGAAAATACAGGTTCTTTGGCAACTTTCAATGCATGCCGTATTTTCTCTGCATCTTAAGCACTCTGTCTCAATTCCAATTATATATCCTACTTGTCCATTAACTTTTTGCTTCCTATCCATCGTCTAAATGAAAGCTCGCTTCCCCTCTCCAACCTCTTAAGATTCCACCGTTTCCTCCTCTCGCCATTATGAGTGCAAAGCCATGTCAATGACACACACACACACACA
>CM065680.1:40980214-40995214 GCA_017654935.2 Phymorhynchus buccinoides | reverse complement strand
AATGCTTAGCACATTTCACTGAAGAAATGAAAACTTTCAGAGATGTTGCTAATGGGATGTGTGTGCGTGTGGTGTGTGTGGGGGGTGGGGGGGGGGGGGGGGGGGGGGGGGGGGGTGGGGGGATGTTGTAATATGATTGTTTCTCCCTTTGGTTTACAATTCCCCATGTAAAATGCATTTTCTTCAATGAATGCTGGAACACATTTCAAGGTAGGGGGGTGTTCGAATATGACTAGACTTAGTATTAATTAATGTGTATTGAAGTTTCTGAAGTTTAGTTGTGTTTTGTAAGAAATGCTTTTTTATGCCGCATTATGGAGGAACATTTGATAATGTCGACTATAGAATGAAATACGTGTTAATACAAACTACAATAAATATCAAGCTCCACCAATGCGCGTACTCGCGTGTGATTCAAGGAAATCACGAATCCCCTTTTCACATCAGAAGTCGGAGTGTGGCTGCCCACGTGGCGGGTTAATAAAAAAACCGGTCACATACGTAACGTTCTCATTCCTAGCTGATACATTTGTACCATAGTGTTCAAGCGCTTCGGCTGTTCAGATGATCCATGAAGTCTTTTAGCCAGGGTATGACAACACCAGCAACAACAACAGTCATAACTGTTCCCACTTGCGTAAAACAACCTTCACTTTAACCCCCATCCCTACCCCTCCAGTCTTTGTAACCACGTTTTATGTCGTTTCTTCAGTATTTTCTGGTCAGTCTAACCCCCACCCACAAGAAAATAACAGCCCCACTCCACGTTATCCCTCGCAATTCTTTCTTTTTTCATCCTAAAAGTTTGCTACGGTGTTTTGAAAATAGAAGAGTCTCCACGGGTGATCGAATATTTCAATTTCCTTCGGAAGTGACTGCCCAGATCACCCCTTGCCACGCTGTCTGGGCCGTCCTGTCAAAACGTCTTCCGTCTTCTAGCCACCACCCCTTGCTTTCTGTCGTCTGGCGCAGTCCCTCATGTCTCGTGCAGCACGAAATATCGCTACATCGTCTGGGCTAAGCCATAACGTGTGGAGAGTGGAACTACTTTTTGGGTACTATAAAGCAGCATGACAAAACATAAAACCACTTTTAACGGAGGGGGGGGGGGGGGGGGGGGGGGGCGGGTATGGGGGGGGGGGGGTTCGTGGTGAGTCGAATGGTGAGAGAAGAGAAGTGGAAATTAAGGGATCGAAAAGAAAAGAAAAATATAAACAAAATGTGGGTAAGGGAGTTGAGGTGTCATTGTGCAATGCAAACAGGGATGAAGTCTAAGGAGGAGTGAATATAGGGACTGTACACCTTCATTAAGTAGAAGACATATTTTAATAACTTGCAAAAAGAATGTTTGATAAAAGAAAGAGAAAAGATGAGAATCATCACCTCCATTTCTTATTACAGAAACATGCCTTTTCGTAGCATGATTGATGCTTTACACCAGTTTACCTCACCAGGTGAAAGAAACCAATGGAGATGAAGATGAGTAAAGGGGATACCATAGCAGCGGCATAAAGTTGCATTTCGATGAAACGAGTTAGTCTGCAGAGAAGGGTTAGTTTCCCTGTTTGCTAATGTAACAGAAACAAACTTTGCAATTTGCAGTAGCATGAGTTCAGTGGAAACCCCCTCCAGAAAATAACCATAATAGGTCTGCAATTACCGGGTGCTTATTAAATTTTATCCATTTGCTTTGTTATGTCTGTAATGATGCCTTCCCCTCCTACCTGTCCCTGCCTCTCTGTCTGCCTCTTGTCTATCTGTCTGTTTGCCTGTCTGTCTGCTCTCTCTCTCTCTCTCTCTCTCTCTCTCTCTCTCTCTCTCTCTCTCTCTCTCTCTCTCTCTCTCTCTCTCTCTCTCTCTCTCTCTCTCTCTTCTCATCTCTCTCTCTCTCTCTCTCTCTCTCTCTCTCTCTCTCTCTCTCTCTCTCTCTCTCTCTCTCTCTCTCTCTCTCTCTCTCCTCCTCTCTCTCTCTCTCTCTCTCTCTCTCTCTCTCTCTCTCTCTCTCTCTCTCTCTCTCTCTCTTCTCTCGTCTCTCTCTCTCTCTCTCTCTCTCTCTCTCTCTCTCTCTCTCTCTCTCTCTCTCTCTCTCTCTCTCTCTCTCTCTCTCTCTCTCTCTCTCTCTCTCTCTCTCTCTCTCTCTCTCTCTCTCTCTCTCTCTCTCTCTCTCTCTCTCTCTCTCTCTCTCTCTCTCTCTCTCTCTCTCTCTCTCTCCTCTCTCTCTCTCTCATATCTGGTCTCTCTCTCTTAATCTCTCTCTTCTCTGTGAATTTTTCTCTTACACGTGTCTGATTCCCTATCTAATTGTTGTGAATTTTTCACGTGTTGCCCTAACTACATTGTTGGGTTTTTTTGGGGGGGTTTGCTGTCCCATCTTCTGGGCCGTATGTGGCATTGCTCCCACGCCGCTCATTCCGAGTCCCAACACGCAGCCACACGGCTTGTTCAGGTCGCAGAACCCGAAACCAGCAATCCAAGGGGAGCCAATCTATGTTAGGCCGTCAGGAGGCAACCAACTGAGGAGACACTGCACTGCTGCTGAGTCACTTCGGTGGAGTTCAGTGGAGCCTGTACGCAGTACGCCACCTACCAAACCCCCTACTGATGACAATAATGTCTTAATCGCAGAGCCAATTTCAGTGAGGTCCTCCTCCAGGGTGCCAACACGTCCATCCAACAACAGATCCCCAGAACATACTGATCACCATGACTTTGACCCGAATGCACCAAGGGCATAAACTGGATAGGTAATCGACACTGAGGTCACCATGAGAGCAGGGCATGCAAGGCCACACAATTTGAGATATTGTGGTTTTTGATGATTGATAAAAATGAGGTAGGCGGTCGACGATGATGATGATGATGCTATGGAGTTCTGTATCGGTCTGAGACTACGTAACAGGGCTGTATTCTACGCTTCCTTTCATAATGATATCCCAGCATTAACCAGTCCCACGAACTACAGACACCAGCAGTGTTGGTCATGAAATTAGAGAAACACTCTCAGAATCGCATCCGTTAAATGGATGAAGCTCGACTGTGTGGTTTCAGTCTCCCCATTGAGCCCATATCCACGCAGTCTGGGTAGGAGTCGGTCCAGGACTGAAAAAAACCTACCTCTGATGGGATTCGAACCCGTGACCTCCCAGCCAGTAGTCTGCGACTTTACCACTACACCACAATGGATGGTCCTAACTGAATTGTTGGTGGCTATATCTCTAGCGAATAAACATTTACATTTCAGGCCTACTTTACTGAATCATATTATCCTAACTATGGATGAGATGATTGATAAACTGACCAATGATGCGTTCCATCCTTTCAGAATAAAAGAGGAAAGACTTTCTTGAGAAAAAAAAGTGAAAATAATGTATTAGCGAACCTCACTTTCAGATAACCGAACAGACTGGCCAGGCTTTCTGTAATCGCGAGGTGGTCGTTATACAGGATACTTTGTTTTGGTAGTAAACAAGTGAACAAGAGACTGAATGCATCTGTCCTGATTACCGGGGTGCCCGTTAGACAAGGTTTGACTGTACGATGGTCACTTAATAATAATAATAATGAAGAAAACTTATATAGCGCACATTCCAGGCTAGCTGCTCATGGCGCTTTACAAAAAAAAAAAAAAAAAAAAAAAAAAAATACATTTAATCAAATCACATCAATACCCATGCCCGCACGCACACAAGCACACACACTGACGAACACAGCATATCATTTACACGCGCACGCACACATACACACAGTACATACATACATACATACGTACGTACGTTCGTACATACATACATACACACAGACACAAACACACACACACACATCACCCACACACGTGCATAAGCACATGCCAGCGCGCGCATGCACACACACACTTTCTGTCTCCCAACTTTCCCATGCCATTCATCATCCACACACGCTTTCATTCTCACAATCCGATCATGGTGGACAGTAGTGTTCAGAGAATAGATGGGTTTTCAGGTTGGTTTTGAAAACTGACAGGGAGTTGGAATGTCTGAGAGACAGAGGGAGTTTTTTCCAAGTAGCTGGGGCCTGAAAAGAAAAGGATCTCTCGCCATAAGTTTTCGTTTTAATTGAGGGAGGCTGTAGAATACGAGAATCAGAAGAAGAACGAAGCTGACGAGATGGAATGTAAGTATGAAGTAGATCAGACAGGTAAGTAGGAGCAGAGCCAGAAATGACAGCAAAGGTAAGAGCAGAAAGCTTGTAGTTGATCCTGCTGGAGATTGGCAACCAGTGCAGAGAGTGCAGAAGGGGAGAAACATGTTCAAACTTGGAGGACTTAAGGATTAGTCGTGCAGCATTATTTTGGATTCTTTGGAGTTTGTTGAGAAGGTACTTTGGAAGGCCAGCAAGAAGAGAGTTGCAATAATCTATTCTCGAGAGGACAAATGCACAGACCAAGATTTTTGTGGCATCAGTGGAGAGATAGTGACGAACAGAACTAATCTTACGAAGCTCAAAATAGGCAGATCTGCAGATATTAGACACATGCTGCTGAAGGGAGAGACTTTGATCCAAAGTGACACCAAGACTGCGGACAGAAGAGGAGAAGGAGATAGTGTTGTTGTTGATTGTGACAGAGCCTGGAAGGGTAGAAAGATTGAGCATTTTCTTTGGGCATGCTAACATAATTTCAGTTTTTTCTTCATTAAGTTGCAGCTTGTTGTGGGTCATCCAGATTTTAAGGTCAAGTATGCACTCCTGTGTCCGCGATACCAGCCCATCGACTTCAGCAAGAGTGGCCGACTGATATACTTCTGTATCGTCCGCAAAACTCTCATGAGACAAGGCATGTTGACTGATAACATCGGACACAGGAGCAGCATAGAGCACAAAAAGAATGGGTCCCAGAACAGAACCCTGTGGGACACCATACAAAAGGGGGGGTACACGGCTCAGAGTATCTGCCACTAACACAAACTGTCTGCTTACGATTAGTCAAGTAGCTATCAAACCAGGAAAGAGCAAGATCATGAATGCCAAAAGAATGTTTGAGTCGGCGAATAAGAATGGTATGATCAATAGTGTCGAAAGCGGCACTGAGGTCAAGCAAAGCTAAGAGAGAAACTTTGTTGTCATCAAAACCTAAAAGAAGGTCGTTAACAATTTTAAGAAGGGCTGTCTCTGTGCTGTGGCATTTCCGATAAGCGGATTGGTGGGGGTTCAGAAGGTGATTTTGTTCTAGGTGTGCAAGTAGTTGACAAAGTACAACCCTTTCAGTGATTTTTGAAAGAAAGGAGAGATTGGAAACCGGTCTGTAGCTTTTCAGATTGTCATGGTCAAGGGAGGGTTTCTTTAACAATGGGCGGACAATAGCAGATTTAAAGACAGAAGGGAAGGAGCCAGACAAGAGAGAATCGTTTACAATATGAGTGACATAGGGCAGCAGTACATCAATACATTCACAAAACAGGGATGATGGGATGGGGTCCAGTTCACATGATTTGGGACTAGCGCCTAAACACAGTTCCGCACTGTGTCAGCCTTTCACAAAGAAATAACGATCCCCATGCAGCAGTGCTATTCACTACAAACAGGTCAGCTACCTGGACCTTTGACCACACTGAAGCCTGCTGTGCAATAAGCCTTGTGAAGTTCCTCCTTTATCTTTCTTTATTAAAAAGAATACTGGTAGCAGCGTCCTACATTGCAGAGGATGTGCTGCCAGATCAAAGTGAACACATCCGTTATGCGTCTCTTTATGAAACTTTAATTCATTTTCATCAAATATTGCCCTAAGTTCTTATAAAAAATAGAGAGAGAGACATGCATGCACATAATAATAATAATATAATAATAATCATCATCATCATCATCATCATCATCATCTATCATCATCATCATAATAATAATAATAATAATAAATAATAATACATCATAATAATAATAATCATAATAATAATAATAATAATAATCATAATAAATAATAATAATCATAATAATAATCATAATAATAATACAATAAATAATAATAAAAAAAATAATAATAATAATAATAATTTTATTTCATATAGCGCTAAAATACATACAGTAGTACGCTCGATGCACTTAACAAAGGCAACATTAAAAACATGCATTAAGATCAACAAGATAGTCATACTACCAACATACCCAAACACACATCAATAATTACTGCACAATCACAATGTCAGAAAGCCATAATTTCTAAAAAGAAGACAGGGGGGGGGGGGGGGGGTCAGAATATTTCTTTCTTTATTAGGCTAGAACACGGGGATGGGAAGGAAAGAAAATAAGGGATAAAGAGCAAGGGAGATAGAGAAGAGGAGTGGGAAGGAGGAATAAACTTCATTGGTTATTGATGATGCTTTCTCTCTCAGTTACCCGCTGAGTATGAGCCTGAGGCGATCAATCTCCTGTCACAAGCGGGGACAACAAATTGGCTGGGGGTCCCTTCTTATTCCGGGTTTCCTACAGAGCTGTTGATGGGAAGATGTGGCTTGGCCTGTAATTTGAACAGTGATCAAACATGTTTGTTTCTTTTTCTTCTTCCTGCTTCCTTCGAGGCGTGACCATTTGTGTGTGCAATTTTGGTTTCTGAAAGATGCGATTAATGTCTGTGAAAATGATAAATAGGTACTGAATGTACGAGAGAGAATACAGAAAGTTTGTAGTTATGTTGCTCGGTGTGTTGTTGTTGTTGTTGTTGTTGTTGTTAGTCCCCGAGCCGAAGGTTCGGGGAACTATTGTTTTTGGTCTGGTCCGTCCGCCGGCGGCGGCGTGCCTCCGTCCGTCCGTCCGTCCGTCCGTCCGGCTATTCGTCCGTTTTTATCACAAACTATTCAGTCTATCATCATCAAATTTGGTATACTAGTTTGCCAAGATGCAAGCTATCCACTGATGTATTTAGTTTTACATTAAGGTCAAGGTCGCGCCAGTTACGGGGTTCAAACCCTAAAACACATAATCGCTAATATCTCGCGAATGTTTGCATGTATTTCAATGCAGGGTTTTTTCACATTTCTTGATGAATGGTCTATAACACACTTGTCATGAATTGTTCTGTGCGCGCGTGTGCGCATGATCGAGCGCGCTCAAATCACGGGTCCGAACCCCAAGGCTATATATAAAAAAAACTATTCAGTTACGTGCTGTTTTGATGCGTTTTTATGTACTTACGTGCTGTTTTGATGCGTTCTTATGTATGTGTACAGCCGACACATTCCGATTTCGGAGTAGCTCGGCGATGCTGCGAGGGGACTTTGCAGCCGCTCGGCGTTGCACTTGTTATTGTTTGTTGTTGTTTGTTGCTGTTGATTGTTGTTTTTGTTTAGTTTTGGGCTTGGTGTTGATACTCATTGTTGCTGTTGTTTATACTTTAAGTATATGTGTATAGTCATGTTACTGTACTCATTCATGACTGACTTTTTACTCTTTAACCCTTTCAACTCCAGCCATTTTTCAGCCAGAATTTACCATTCAACTTATCTGGATAGAGAAAAGATTTCGTCTGCAATATTGGGTATTCCTCTGTGACGTGCATAACATAGGGCCTGTCCTTACCTCCCAAAATTAAGAACATAAGGTCTTTGGATAACAGACCCTCATTTGATGCCTTTTTTTGACATGGTAGTGCCAAGAGGCGTCAGTGGCAAAGAAATGGTTTTAATGGCTTCTTTTGTTATCTTTAACAGATAGCTTTGCATTAAAGATAATTAATCAAGTTATTTTATTAATTTATTTTCTCATAACGGAGTAGCTGCTTTATATGTTTGCTGCTTTCTGTTTTGTTTATTTTTTCATTTATCTATTAATAGTGTGAATGGATTTATCATTCTTATGGGGCATTTTGGAGAGTAGGCTACGATCAGCAAGTATTTCTGCTTGATCGAATACGAAAGCAAACTACCGTGTATTCTAGTCTCACAATGCTTGATCATTTTGTGTCTTTTTTTGTAGGTAAAGCTCGACATTGCTTCTTTCACTGGAGACATAACCGCTACCCATCATATAGTAATAAGCCAACTGTCCGTGTGTGTGTGTGTCTGTGTGTGTGTGTGTGTGTGTGTCTGAAACACGAAACGGGCCTCATAACTCCGCCATTTCTCGACCGAATCGCTTCAAATATGCTATGAGCCGTCACGTGGCGGTGGCAACGGCAACCGATGCAGACATATCATTTGCGCTGTTTGGTAAATGCGCGAAACGCGTATCTGCTGGCTTCTTGGCGCCCGTATCTCCGGTCGTTTTTCTGGGACGATTGCCTTCGAATTTGGCTGGCAGATCACCGGGGACGGTGACTATCCATGTACCAAACCGGAAAAAAGCGAATCGATTCAGAATCGCGCGCTATAGTGACTCCCGCCTTTTCTTAACCGAAGCGCTTCAAATTTGCTGTACTCGGCATAACCACTACTTGGCGTTACCGTTACTAGGCTTTACTGGGACTCGGCGTTGCGCTAGTTTGTATAAAAGCACTATCCTTTCCGTTCAAGCACGTTCAAGCACCCCTGTTTGCCCCTCGATATACACACTTTCCTTTTCACTTCATCGCTTTTGCCTCCCACACACTCATTTTATATCTCCTGAAAATTTGATATGGTGTTTGAAAACGCAACAATCTTTACGAATGCCTGGCAATGTTAATTTCCTCTGCTTGGGACACACTAAATCACACCACACCACGCTGGCCGGACCTGCTTGTCTCCCCCCCCCCAAAAAAGGTATCCATCTTACCCCGACCTTAGAAACCACCATCCCACCCCCCCCCCCCCCCCCCCCCCCCACCTACTCTCTTTTGTTTTTTCCCCCCTCCGTCCCCCCCCCCCCCCCACCCCCCCCCCCCCCCCCCCCCCCCCCCCCCCCCCCCCCCCCCCCCCCCCCCCCCCCCCCCCCCGCCCCCCCCCCCCTCCACCCCCCCCCCCACCCCCCCCCCCTACCCCCCCCCCCCCCCCCCCCCCCCCCCCCCCCCCCCCCCCCCCCCCCCCCCCAATTCCTCTCATTATCGGTCGTTCTGTTTGGCCTGGTCTCTCTGTCTCCGTGGCAGCACGAAATTATCACGAGCGAGATGGTCTAGGTCAGGGGGGAAAGGAAAAAAGATGGGAGGGGTTCCAGAGAGGATGGTGTCCAGTCTGATGTTACAAGAACGAAAAATATAACCACTGCAAGAGATGAGGCAAAACTAGGGAGAAGGGTACATAAACATAATCACGGACATAAAGATGATATTATGGGATAGAAAGAAGGACCACGAGTGGTACAGTAACAGCACAAGCTCAGAATACTTTTGCTACGTTGCTTTATGCCAGACATGCCATCTTAGCCATGCAGTTGGGACAGAAGGGGTAGAGAAGAGCAGTAAGCTTGAATATAAGGTTAAAGTAAGTAATATCATTGGGCTAAATTAAGAAAGTCGATGAACGAGAGAGTGGGTGATCTAATGTAGCGGCCAAAGCATGACGTTATTGTTATGAAGACATGATTTGTAGAGAGAGGGGGGGGACTTGGGGGGGCGGGGGGGGCGGTCATTGTGGTGATAATATATTCTGTAAAGTAGCCTACACAAAATCAGGGGACAGAGATGCTAAGACTACGTCCTGTTATAATGCTACAAAATATGTAGCCACGTACAAATGACTATATGAATTAAGAAATATTCTTTGGAACACAAAGCGTTTGCTCAATCAGAGAATCGATGGATGGACAGTCACAGTAAGAGGCAGACAGATACACAACCAGAAGAATATACTGTAAATGCATAAACAGTGTGACAGATAGGCAGTGATTCCCAGATACACCAATAAATAGATAGATAGATAGATAGATGGATGGATATATATAGATAGATAGATAGATAGATAGCAGATGGATAGATATAGATGTATAGATAGATAGATAGATAGATAGATAGATAGATATAGATAGATAGATAGACTAGATAGATAGGATAGATAGATATATAGATAGACAGACAGATAGATTAGAGAAAGCCAAATGGACAGGCATGGTCAAAGGGCAGTATAGAGTAGCCCGAAATATGTCCCTAATAAATTTACACCACTGTCTTCCAACTTTTTTTTTATATATAGTTTTGAATGTTAGATAGATAGATATATACTTAGACATATGCATGTGTTTGCCAGCTCATGATCAGCACCCACAAACATGCACAATAATCATGTTACATTGTGTCGGCCAAGCGCACGCCAACGCACGCACGCAGCGACACGCACGCACGCATGCACACACACACACACACAAACACACATATACACACACACACACACACACACACACACACACACACACACACACACACACACACACACACACCACCACTACGTGATCCATCACAAACTCTTGAGAGAGAACAAAACCACAACAAAGAGCCATTATCGAATGGGACGATCACTCATTTTCCGATTTGTTTTCCCAAGTTTGCCATGGTGCAGATGGGATTTTGCTGTAGAGGTTTTTGAAGCCAAGATATGGGGATTTGTTCTATCATCTTTTTTCTCTTTTAAAATCAAGTTGTTATCAGAACTAAAAACTATCTGTCAAGAATGCCCAAATGTCACAGTATTTGTAGGAACAGTAGCTAAAGAGAGAGAGAGAGAGAGAGAGAGGAGAGAGAACGAAGAGACGAAGGAGAGGAGATGGGAGGCAGGAGAGAGAGAGAGAGAGAGTGAGACGATGACAAGAGAGAGAGAGAGAGAGGAGTGAGATAGAGAGAGAATAGAGAGACCAGAGTTGAGGAGATGTGGGAGTATCCGATGGGCATGGGTTGATGCGAGAGAGTGACTAGAAGAGAGAGATCATAACACATTTAGAGATGGGACGAGAGAGAGAGAACGATATCTATGTAGAACCCCCCCAAGGAGAAGAGAGAGCGAGTGAAATGTAAAGAGAGATAATAGATAGTAGAACCCGACGAGAGGAGAGAAGACGAGACTGAGAGATGGCGAGAGGAGAGAGAGCCACTACTACCCCAACTGCGGTATCTACCGACCCGAGAGACCGAGGAGGAGAGAGAGAAGAGACAGAGAGTGAAAGGAGAGAGAACATGATGGAGAGAGAGAGATGGATGAGAGAGAAGGAGCAAGACGCGAGAGAGAGAGAGAGAGAGAGAGAGAGAGAGAGAGGGGGGGGGATTGGAGACAAGCAAGAGGACAATATAAAAGAAGAAGCAGAAAATAGATAAAAAACCAAAACATTAGATGCACCCAGAGAGAGAGAGAAGCGAGATGAGAGAGATTGAGAAGAGAGATGGGAGAGAGAGAGAAGAGAGATGGGAGAGAGAGAGACGAGAGATGGGAGAGAGAGAGAAGAGAGATGGGAGAGAGAGCGAGAGTGCAGACGCATGAGAATGCAAACAGATCGAGAGAGGCAGAATCCTAGAGAGAACAGGAGAGCGAGAGAGACGGAGAGAGACAAGCAGAGGGAGAGAGAGAGATGAGAGACGAGGAGAGGGACGCGCACCAGAGACACGCCGCAGAGAGAGAGAAAGAGAGAGAGACCCGAGAGAGACCGTGTTTAATCTGAGAGAGAAGAGAGAAGAGAGATGAGGAGGTGAGAGAGTGAAGAGAGAGGGAGAGATGAGAGAGGAGGAGGGGAGACGAGAGAGGGAGATAGGAGATGAGAGGGTGAGGGGAGAGAGGAAAGAGGAAAGAGAGAGAGAGGAGAGGGAGAGAGATGAGAGAGTGAGAGAGAGGGATAGAGAAAGAGAGATGCGAGCTGAGATCACTGGATAGATTGAGTGGGAGAGAAGCAGAAAGAGAGAGGGGAGAGAAGAGATAGAGAGAGGACGACGAGAGAGGTGGAGAGTGAGAGAGGAGAGAGAGAGAGAGAGATGCGATAGGGAGGAGAGAGTGAGATGCGAGAGAGGGAGAGCCGAGAGAGATTGAGGTGACGACGGAAGGAGGATGGGAGAGGAGAGGGAAAAGGAGATGAGAGAGGGGGATTGGAAGGAAGCAGAGACAAGAGACGACCAAGGAAGAAATAGAGAGGACACACATTAGTATGCAGAGAGAGATGATCGACGAGAGATGAGTGAGATGAGAAGTGGATTGCGAGAAGGAGAGGAGACAAAGAAAGACTCGACAAAGAGACTCAAGGAGAGAGACGACGGAGGGAACACATGAGATGACCACAGAGCGAGAGAGAGGAGAGAGAGGAGTGGAGAGACGACGGGAAGATTGAGGTTCGAGAGAGAGAGCCGACTCGAGAGGAGAGCGCGCAGTGAAGGAGAGAGACACCGGGACGGCGAGAGAGGTTTTTTGCAGCGAGAGAGAGAGAGAGAGGAGAGAGACGAGAGAGAGAGAGCGAGGATATGATGAGAGGTGATGAAGAGAGAGAGAGACGAGCGAGAAGTGGTAGTTGACGAGAGGAGTGAGGCGAGAGTGAAACCGAGTGAGAGTTTTAGTCCCGATGAGACGAAAAGAGCAGTCAAAAAGACTAAGGATGAGAGAAGAAGAGGTTCAGAGAAGGTGAGGAGAGAGAAGCGGAGAGAGAGGAGAGACCACAGAATAACATCGGATACTAAACCTTGGAAACACTTAAACTTGTTATTTTCCAAGACACATTCAAATGTTTAGGCAAAGCCCTCATCTCGTTCCAATCTGTTCATTGATACACATACAAAGCGGAACACAAAGGTAGCAAAGCAGGTGATATTAATATTGATACAAAGATAGGTAAAAATATGAATTTATAAAACTTGCATACGCATATGCATAATATTTTTTATTATTTATTTGAGAGAGAGAGAGAGAGAGAGAGAGAGAGAGAGGAGAGGAGAGGAGAGGCGGAGGAGAGAGAGAGAGATGAATGCCCAAAAAGAGGGAGAGTGAGAGAGGAGAAAAGTTTCAGAGACGAGGAGAGAGGAGAGAGAGATGAGAAGTCTGGAGAGAGGAGAGAGAGAGAGAGAGAGATCAAACACGCAACATGCTCCACAAAAATTGACAACACAAATAGTAATAATCTCTCATTGACGAAACCAAAAACATTGGCCAGACATGAAAGCCGGCAGGAAGAAAATACAGAACCAAACATGTTTGATCACTGTTCAAATTACAGGCCAAGCCACATCTTCCCATCAACAGCTCTGTAGGAAACCCGGAATAAGAAGGGACCCCCAGCCAATTTGTTGTCCCCGCTTGTGACAAGAGATTGATCGCCTCAGGACCCTACCCAACTGAGAAAGAAAGCATCATCAATAACTGATGAAGTTTATCTCTCTCTCTCTCTCTCTCTCTCTCTCTCTCTCTCTCTCTCTCTCTCTCTCTCTCTCTCTCTCTCTCTCTCTCTCTCTCTCTGCTCTCTCTCTCTCTCTGTGTCTTTCTGCTCTGTCTCTCTCTCTCTTCTCTCTCTCTTCTCCTCTTTCCCTCTCTTCCTCTCTCTCACACAATTCTTTTCTTTTGCTTAAAGTAGAGAAATTGCTTTGTATGATTTGTCTCACTTTAGAAACGTTAACTATTATGAATTAAAACACTACCGCCCTGTGTCCAATTTGCCATTTTTGTCTAAAGTAACTGAAAAGATTGTCCTTGAACAGCTATTTGAACACTTGAATGCACACTCACTTCTCTCCCCCAACCAGTCGGCTTACCGACCCTCTCATAGTACTGAAACAGCACTGCTTAAAGTAACAAATGATATTCTCCTTGCTCTCGACCATGGTGATGTATCCCTTCTAACACTGCTAGAATGAAGCGCTGCCTTTGACACAATCGACCATTATATTCTCATTAGCACTCTCCACAACCATTATGGAATTACTGCTACAGCCCTATCTTGGTTTTAGAGTTACTTTACATCACGCACACAGTCTGTTTTCATTGACGATTTTTCATCAGATGCAAAAGCGCTGACTTTTGGTGTACCACAGGGATCAGTACTTGGTCCTATTATATTCATTATGTATACAAAACCCTTACACACACTCATTGAAAAGCACTCCATTTCAGATCAGTCATTTGCAGACAATAACCAACTCTACAAGTCATCTCATCCATCAAAAATAGAACATGCCTTGCAAAACATGCAACGTTGCACCACCCAGGTTAAGTCTTGGATGACGCAGCATAAATTAAAGTTAAATGATGATAAAACCGAAGCCCTTCTCATGCACACAGAAAGATCCTTCTCTAACTGTCCCAAGCCAGCCACTGTCCGTGTAGGAAACTACAACATTGAGTTCTCCTCACCTCTCTGCACGTGAATCTAGGATGCATATTCTCTGATGACATGTCTTTTGACAAGTACACCTTCTCATCTCATGTCTGTAAATCTGCATATGTAGCTCTCCCCCGTCAGATAAGTTCTATCCGTCATTACCTTTACAGTCTCAGCAACAAAAATCTTGATCTGTTCTCTTGTTCTGTCTAGGTTGGACTATGGCAATGCATCTCCTGGCTGGGTGTCCAAAACGTTGCATAGATAAACTTCAAAGAGTCCAAAATTCGGCCGCGAGGACTTGTGTTCAAGGCGAAAAAAAACGAGATCATATCACTCCTTTACTGCAGTCCCTACATTGGCTTCCTATTGAGGCCCGCATCAAATACAAACTGTCAATACTTTGCCACAAATTCTTCTCAGGATCTTCCCCAGCTTACATTTCAAACCTTCTATCTGTTTACTCTCCTGCTCGATCTCTTCGTTCTTCAACTGACCACTTCACCCTCTGCATTCCAAAAGTCCGAAACAAAGTCCTTTGGAGAAAGAGCTTTCTCCTTCTCTGCTCCAACTCAGTGGAATTCTCTTCCTAAACCTGTCCGCGAAATCCCATCAGCGTCTTCTTTCAAAAGAGCATTGAAAACTCACCTCTTCCGGGTTGTATTTTTCCCACGCTAAAAGTCTATGCCACGCCCTTCTCTGAATTATCTCTCTCTGTCCCTGGCTCTCTCTCTCTCTCTCTCTCTCTCCACTTCTCTCTCTCTCTCTCCCCTCTCCTCTCCTCTACATCTCTCTCTCTCTCCTCCTTCGTCTTTCTCTCTCTCTCTCTCTCTCTCTCTTCCTCTTTCT
>CM065680.1:40965214-40977714 GCA_017654935.2 Phymorhynchus buccinoides | reverse complement strand
CTCTCTCTCTCTCTCTCTCTCTCTCTCTCTCTCTCTCTCTCTCTCTCTTCAGACCAGCCAACATTGAAACAGTCACTACTTAACACAGAGCACAGTTAATCCATGGGCATTCCCATTTGGCTCTCTCTCTTTCTCTCTCTCTCTCTCATTCTCTCTCTCTCTCTCTCTCTCTCTCTCTCTCTCTTCTCTCTCTCTCTCTCTCTCTCTCTCTCTCTCTCTCTTCAGACCAGCATTGAATTGAAACAGTCACTACTTAACACAGAGCACAGTTAATCCATACATTCCTCCTCTCTCTCTTCTCTCTCTCTCTCTCTCTCTCTCTCTCTCTCTCTCTCCTCTCTCTCTCTCTCTCTCTCTCTCTCTCCTCCCTCTCTCTTCAGACCAGCATTGAACAGTCACTACTTAACACAGAGCACAGTTAATCCATAGATTCCCATTTGGCTCTGACCCTACCCCTACCCCCACGGGACGTGTCTCTACCACCGAAACAATTCATCACCCGGAATGTTTCCCTACTAACTACATGGTCCTCCGCCAACGCTCGCTTGGTCTGATAAACTTAAGCTTTGTCGTCTGGTGAACAATCGCCATGTCTGGAACCATGCTCTGGCACTTTTAATCAGAACCCAGGCACGATTAGCTGTTTTGTCATTACTTACCAGCCTCCAACCAAATCCACTCTAACGAATCACTTTGTCTCCTAAACCACCTCGGCACACCAACTGTCTCTCTATGATTTTGTTTCTGGATTGATTGTATCAAAGAGCGTGAAAGTATCCTTCGGTTGTTTTTAACCTCAGTGGGCAGCTCTGAAAAAGTACCATCAACATTGACTTTATCATACAGTCGAACCTCAGTAAACCGACCACCCAACAGACTGGTCCATGCAAAGGCAACACATAATTACGTGTATAATGAAACGAAGACTATTTTATTGACAAACATTGACTAACGACGCAAAGGAATGATTTTCAGTCAACTTTTCCTTGATCTTTCCTTGACCTCGATTTTTTCAAATGTCCTTTCCCGTGATTTTTGCTTGAAATTATACCCTGAATTTTATCTTTGACTATGCTGTTAAAAATTGGTGATCAAGGTGGCCGGATTGCTGAGTGGTAAATTACACTAGTTAATAGTGATTCAGACTGAGGTCACTGTCCGTTGTCCTGAATAGCGGGCTGGTCGCTATATACCGGAGACACCCAAGGTGGCCGGCTTACTGAGTGGTAAATTACACTAGTTAATAGTGATTCAGACTGAGGTCACTGTCCGTTGTCCTGAATAGCGGGCTGGTCGCTATACCGGAGACACCTTCAGTAATAAATAATAAGATAAAAAATACAGACTGACAAAAACTGTCCGGTATACTGAGGTGTCCGCAATACTGAGGTGCCCGTTAAGTGAGGTTCGACTGTAATTATTATTTCTTTTTTGTTTTCATATTTGTAAGTGCTTATGTGTTTAGGTGGGCAGGCAATAATGGCTGTGATTGTCAGTCTACGTTGGTGTTTGAGCACGTATTTGAGAAAAGCTGGGGTAGGAAGACAAGAAAAGGGAGAGATAGGGGGAAAAAAGTAGGTGAGTTTATTTTAAAAGACTACAAATGTGATTGGAGCATCGAGATCACGTGATCGAAACGTATCACACAGTCGTGCGATTTTAGTGGACGTGTTGCTGGCCCTTAAACAACTGATTGTGCAAAACGTCATCGAGTGAGAGAGAATTGGTAAACAGATACAGAGGGTTAGGCAGGCTGACAAACAAACAGGCAGAAAGAGATACAAAGAGACAAATGTAGGAACATACAGACTTATAGAGGAGTTAATAAAGTGAGGAGATAGAGGCAGATAGTAAAAAACAAACTGAAGGAATAATGAAAACGCTTTGGGTATGAATTTATTTATATACAGATACTTGAAAACGATATGTAGATAATACACACGCATACATACAGACTGACTTACAGCCAGTTGGATTGATGGATGGATTGATTGTTGAACAAACAGACAGACAGACGAACGAACTGACGAATGTTTTGACCACAGGGACACATTGACCAACTGAGGCTTGCTGACACGAAAGGGCGATAATGTTAAGCCCGAACTACTGATGCCCCCTGGTGACGAGTCAGGATCAGATAATTTTCTGTGGCTATGTACTACTTCCTGACAGGCAAGGGCGATAATCTTATGTAGGTGGCGTTCGCATCTCAGGTCTCGTGACAGGGGCAGAGAATTTTCGGTATAAAGCCTCATTGCAGTAACACTGGGGTCAGTAAGGCCAGCAAAGTGGAACCAAGTTCGATAATACCGCTTCCTTTTTTTCAGCCACAGTCAAACTCAATTGCTTCCGTTTGAGGCACGCAAGCAGACTAGACGTCTTGTAATGTGTGGGGGGGGGGGGGGGAGTCGAGAGTTCCAGAGAGTGTAGCTATGTTTCCTAAAAGAAATAGACAAAATCAAGAAAAAGAAACTTAACAATACGATCAGCAGTAAAACAAAAGAAGAAAATACAGCTACAACAAATCCCAACAGCGGGTAAAAATAAACCAAAGCAAAATAGGAAACAAAAAAATGTTTCGAAAGAAATAAAACTCTCTCTCTCTCTCTCTCTCTCTCTCTCTCTCTCTCTCTCTCTCTCTCTCTCTCTCTCTCTCTCACATCCGCTCTCTCTCTCTCTCTCTCTCTCTCTCTCTCTCTCTCTCTCTCTCTCTACTCTCCTCTCTCTCGTCTCTCTGTGGTTTCTAAAACTCTGAAGTCGACTTGATTTGCCCGATGTGTTCCAAATAACCTGAAGATGAACATCATTTTATATTCCGATGTAAAGAGTATAGTAAATTTAGAAATGAGTGTGTTGTTTTCAATTCTCTCTCTCTCTCTCTCTCTCTCTCTCTCTCTCTCTCTCTCTCTCTCTCTCAGCAATGATATCTCTCTCTCTCTCTCTCTCTCTCATCTCTCTCTCTCTCTCTCTCAGTAGGTCCTCTTTGTTGTTGACATTTTCTTGCATACGTTAGCCATTTTGGTATTACTCAAACAAAGTGATGTTTTTCTTCCAACTAACTCTACTCGTTTTCTGTGTTGGTCTCCTCTTTTTTCCCATTCCTCTTCTGGACTATCCAAAGTGCCAGAAGTCACCCAGCACCTGGTAGACTGATAAAGGAAGGTTCAGCACGCAAACCTTTCACAAGGCGCTGATTTGCCAAGCTTCATCCATGAATCAGACCAACTCCAAAAGACAGGCAACCCTCTGAGGGGAGACATTTAAATTGTCGCCCCTTTCTATTTTTCTCGTGCTGCCCAGTCCTGGGTCTGGCACGCTAACTGTATTTCTGACTAGATAAGCGCTAAAACGGCCCCTGAGGATTCCATGTGCCATCTGCAAATTACAGGGCTGTCTCCGCTGATTGCATCCAAACTTTCTTCCCGCTACCTCCTTAATTCAATCAGGCCAAGGGGCAGACATGTTCATCTAGAGGTATAAAACTGCTGTAGGAGAAGAAGGCTTTTATGTCCCATATGGCTTCGGCCTGGAGGACGCAAAGCATAATATTAGAAGGCTGTTTTAAGTAAGAAAAACCAGGGAAGGAAAGGAAGAACGCACATCAGATAGGGACTGCATTGGGGGATCGAAATTTATGATGAAGAGGTTTTGAATAAAGAAATTGTTGATGATCAATATATATTATTCCATTCTTGGCATCAAGAAAATAAGATTCGCTACTAAACATTTTGCATAGTTTTCACAGAATATTCAAAGATTTCCCTGATCTCCATGAAACTGGCCATTGCTAACAGGCACCAAAACCATGAACAAAACACAGATTTTTTTTGTTCTTCAAACCAATGCTCTTCGTTTTCCTATTTCATCTTCTAGACTTTCATTCTTTCCTTTCCTGTTCTAGACTATCCAAAGTGCCAGATGTCACTGACAGAAACCCAGCACCAGTGGAGTGATAAAGGAAGGTTCAGCACGCACACCTTTCACAAGGCGCTGATTTGCCAAGCTTCATCCATGAATCAGACCAACTCCAAAAGACAGGCGCCCCTCTGAGGGGAGACATTTAAATTGTCGCCCTTTCCATTTTTCTCCTGCTGCCCAGTCCTGGGCCCAACACGCGAACTTTACTTCTGGCTAGATAAGCGCTAAACCGGCCCCTGGGGATTCCATGTGTCATCTGCAAATTACAGGGCTGTCTCCGCTGATTGCATCCAAACTTTCTTCCCGCTACCTCTCCTTAATTCAATCAGGCCAGGGGGCAGACATGTTCATCTAGAGGTATAAAACTGTGCTCTCCGCTATTCTGTTTGGAAGAACTGATGACCCAAACTTTCTAACTTCCTTACAACTTTCTTCCGGTTTCTCCTGTAATTCAAACAGGGTCAGGTGGCAGTCATTCAGCTAGAGTATAAAAACTGTAGGAGGACTTATGGTGGGGGGGGGGGGGGGGGGGAGAGGGGGAATGTGGTGGAGGGGGCAGATTAGGGGGCGGGGCGGACTGGGGGGGGGGGGGTGCGGGGGGGGGGGGGGGGGGGGGGGGGGGGGGAAAATGAAGAAAGGAAAGGAACAAAAGCACAACGGGATATTATTGCTGACGTGGGGGGAGGAGGTGAGGGTAATGATGGGTAAGAGGTTTTGAATAAATGAAATGTTGGTGATCAGCAGAAATGTTTCACATTCTTGGCATCAAAAAATACTATTCACTACATTATTGTGGTTATTTGATTTTCAAAACGTTTTGCATAGTTTTCATAGATTATCCATAATCTTCCCTGATTTCCTTAACGTTAACTAAAAGACTAGCAATTGCTAACAGACAAAAAAACACGAACTAAGCAAAGTAGATCTTTTTCTTCAAATTAAGTCTGTTCGTTTTCCTATTTTGTCCCATCTTCTTTCCATTCCTCTTCTAGACTATCCAAAGTGCCAGAAGTCACTGACAGAACCTCAGCACCGGTGGGTTAATAAAGGAAGGCTCAGCACGCAAACCTTTCACAAGGCGCTGATTTGCCAAGCTTCACCCATGAATCAGACCAACTCCAAAAGACAGGCAACCCTCTGAGGGGAGACATTTAAATTGTTGCCCCCTTCCATTTTTCTTCTGCTGTCCGGTCATGGGCCCAAAACGCTGACTGTATTTCTGGATAGCTAAGCGCTAAAACGGCCCCTGAGGATTCCATGTGTCATCTGCAAATTACAGGACTGTCTCCGCTGATTGCATCCAAACTTTCTTCCCTGCTACCTCCTTAATTCAATCAAGACTGGGCGCAGACATGTCATCTCAAGCTATGAAAATGCTTCAAGGAAGGAAAGGGAAGCTCAAGGAAAGAAGGGGGGAAACATGAGTTGTTGCTAGAACGGTGGGTCGGCAAAGGGGAGACAAATGGGGCTGGGATGGTGTTAGACATAAACTGTACAGCTTCATTTATGCCGATCTGTTTTGTCACTCATAACAAATTAATGTCCTGCTTATTATTGTGATTACACTATTTTTCCATCACTTTCTCCGGCAATTTTAAATGTATTCAAAATAATTTTCCTTTTTTTTTCTTGTTGTTCTTTGTTCTTATTACCCATGCTCCTGTTCAAAAAATAAAGCAAATATGTTTCTATAAAGAGAGCGATCGTGTGACAGCGTCCCAATTTAAAATCGTAATGCGATGGCTGAAGAGGCAATTCCAGATCATATGTCACGCTTGGTTGTTATCGCTCGTGATAATTTGATCCGTCATTGGAAGCTTGCTATTTGCACACGAAAACTCTACTTTTTGTGTTGTTGTTTTTGTCGTGTAAAACGAATAAACGTGCCTATCCCTTCATCGTCATATAAAAATAATATAAAATGGTAAAATGTGTGTAGGTGTTGTTTGTTTCCTATTCAGTGTCCAATGCCTATTTCCATGTATGTATAGAGGGATCCGGGATAGCGTCATAATGTCACGTGATTTTGTTGGTAACGAAAGTCGGACGCCATTTTGGCTGGAGCGCCGTTTTGGTTCAGATTACAGAGGTGAGCGTCAGTGAGTTTCGACAAATCGTCATAATGGTAATAAACTGTGCAGTAGTTAAATGTTCAGGACTAAAAGCAAACATCAGAATTCAATGCGTTCCACCGCCAAGTATCTTAGCAACCCGAATAATCCAGCCATCATGGCCGACAGAGGTGACATTCTCATTTGCATACATGAACCCGGATCCCTCTATAGATCATTAGATTAGGAATAATTCAAACGGTAGATGAAGAATTATGGCCTACATGAGTAAACTAAAGAACAAAATAACCAAAGCGAGTCCATTCAAAGAGATTGTCGTGAAGGTAGAGAAAACACAAGTCATCGTGTCAGACTGTATAAATAAAGATCACGAGCTGGGAATCAGGAAGTTAGGATTCACGCCCAGGCCAAATGTGACTGTCGCTTTTATTGAGATGCTTGAATCATTTTTTATGCTACAATTGGACGCAAGGACACCCACATTAGATATGAAAGATCAAACTTTAAAATAAGTACTGCCTTTCCACCTACTCATAACTATTTTACTGGTATACATTCAAATTACACAAAACGTCATCTTTATTACCATCACGGTCGTCGTTGTTGTTATCTTCGTTGTCGTTATTGACGTCGTTGACATTGTGACAACTGTCATCATCATCATTAAAAGCATAAATGTTGGCGTCTTGTTCTCCATCGTCTTCGTCTTTTCGTCGTCTTCTTCTTGTTCTTCTTGTTCTTCTTGTTCTTCTTTTTTTTCTTCTTCTTCTTCTTCTTCTTCTTCTTCTTCTTCTCCTTCTTCTTCTTCTTCATCATCTCCTTCTTCAAATACAGTGGAAATATATAAAATCCATAAACAGTCTCCTTCTTCAAATACAGTGGAAATATATAAAATCCATAAACAGTCTCCTTCTTCAAATACAGTGTAAATATATAAAATCCATAAACAGTCTTTTTTCAAAGAGGGGAAGTTATACAGGCCGCGAGGCCTAAGGCTACGAAAGCCTGTCCATATATACCTACCTACCTACCAAACCAATAAAGAGATGCTATGCTGTAGCACTATTTACCAGATAACTCCAACTTTGTCACTTGAGTGAAAGAACGTAGTAAAGGGTATTGATCAAAAGAAGACTATTAAAAATTATGATTATAATTATTTTGTTTGTGTGGTGTGCGTGAGAGAGAGAGAGAGAGAGAGAGAGAGAGAGAGAGAGAGAGAGAGAGAGAGAGAGAGAGAGAGAGAGAGAGAGAGAGAGAGAGAGAGAGAGAGAGAGAGAGAGAGAGAGAGTGGGGCCAGACAGACAGAATGACAGACAACTGAAATAAAACATGTCGCATACGATGTCTAACCTGCCAACATGTTCTTCTTGTCAAGACGATCTTTTTATGCAAATAATACTGCAGATCGCACGCGAAATTAGTTCAAAGTTTAGGCTAATTGAATGTCTCAACATAGATGACAGGCTTAATGGATCAGCAATCGCACGGATTGCAAAAAGCACGCACATGAAACTCTTGTGCGTGAAGTCAATGAATAGCCTGCATTGGTGACAGACTTGAAACGCAAAGTGGCAATGGCCGTTATTCAGCATTAGTGCATTAACAGCATGAACTACAGTGCTGGGAAATGCTATGCAGACGCGCGCATTCGTAGAAAAATGAGAGTGACTGGAGATTGGAAACTGGTCTGAAAGAAGAATGATTTGCGCCTTTTCTTTTTATGGGGTGAAATAATGACCTAGACCAAGTAGATCCTGTGTTTGGCCGTCAGATATAATGCTTTGAATAAATGAGGACCATTGTCCTGATGATATAGAAGACTTCAGTATGTTTTCTCCTTTTCTAGATGTGACACAAGATTAGTCTTGAACCGATTTCAAGAACGTTCATATAACCTATATATTGCTTGCTGGTCCAAACAGTCCTATGTGTTGCTCTTGGGTGGGGTTTAAACTTCGTCAATGTGTTCTGCATGGTCGGCTCCACGGGGTGGGGGTACATGGGTTCCGTAAAACCAGAAGAAGAAGAAAAGAAGAGAAAGAGAAAATAAGAAAGACAGAGAGTCATATTTACTGTTTTGTTGTACTAGGGTACAAATTAATTAAAGGGAATGTTGACACTTTATTTTGTTGAAAAGGCTTGAGCTTCAGCTTCAGGGGCTGACCCCCAGGCAACACCACTGCAGGCCTACGTCAGACCCCAGACCCCCCCCCCCCCCCTCCCTTCTAATGTGTCCCAGGTCAGGCCCTGTGACCTGGTATGTATAATGGTTAACTGTGTTTCTATCTTTGCCTGCAGTGGTACCATTCCTGTGGAGAGGTGTCGTGGCATGGAGAAGGGTCAGCCGCTGTGCATGGAGCAGCACTACAGGATGATGTCCAGCTACAGACGGCCAGGGATACCTTCCGACGCCCAGCTGACCACCCTGGGCAAACACCGCCCAGCCTACATCATCGTTGCCTGCAAGGATCAGGTATGAAACACTGATATAATTATCTGAGACATTAACTCTTCGCTATCAGCATTATGGCTGCCATCATCCCTATCACGGTTGTCGTCTACATTATCAAAGCACCCCCATTCTGTTGTCGTCCCTGAATTGGCACAGTGCTAGCGCGTTCGCTTCGTGTCAAGTAAACCCGAGTTCGAACCTGGGTACAGGGGATTTTTTCCCTCTCATTCTGCACTAGGCCTTAACGGTCTGAACGTGGAGTCTTTCGGATGAGACGATAAACCGAGGTCCCGTGTGCCCATGCACTTAGCATACGTTAAACCCAGTGGCAACGAAAAAGTTGTCATCTGGTAAAAAACAATTACCCCCCCCCCCCCCCCCCCCTCATTAGTGACAAAAATCGCATGCAAAAAACAAAAAAACAAAAACAATTGGGTGGCGCGCCTCTGGCTGCGACGCGCTCTCCAGGTGGGAGCAACCCGAATTTCACAGAGACGCCTCTGTGACTATAAAGTACCTAATACTAATAATAATACTTGAGTAATCGGAGATGTTGTCTTTGTTACTATCTGCGAGAGAGATTAAAAATAATGTGCCCGCATCTTAGGAAGCAAGCACTACCACCCAATCGCCTTTGAAGACTTAACCCTTTCACCGCCAAAGTCGCATTTTAGCACCACAGTGATTTAACTTCTATGTCACCGAAAGGCATCAAATTGGGGTCCATTATCCAAAGACCCTATTGTCTTAGTTTTGGGAAGTAAGGATAGACCTTATTTTATATATGCCACAGAAGAATCCCCAATAATTCAGATGGATTTTGTTCTCTACCCAGGTGAATTTGATGGAATGTTTTGGCTGAAATATGGCTGGCGGTGAAAGGGTTAAGGGGCCGACACACACGCGCGATTTATATCCAACTGCGATCCGACTGTGACGACGTATGTGAGGCATGATTCACGTGAAATACTTCCGTCTAAAAACAATTCTACTATTTTCGTTCACTGTTCTAAACTCCAATGCACGAATCTCATATAAAAAATGTCTGATACAAAAATATAGATATTTCATCAGATTCAAATTTAGTCAGCAAAACTAGTTATTCATCAGAAAAGTAGACTTTCAAGAGAATCATGCCTCACAAATGTCGGTTGGGTCGCAGTTGGATTGATGTCATAGGCAGTGTGGCGGGGGGAAGTCGATATGATATTGATAGCATGTGCCTTGATCAGTTATTCTTCTAATGAAAAGGAGAATAAACCACTTTTATAAATGGTAAACTAACGTTAAACTAAAGGCGTCGTTTTCTTTTCCCAAACAATTGTTGCAGGGAAGTCATTTATCTTTCTTCTTTGTCAAGTAAAGCGAAGTTAGTTAATATCATATACAGCATTACACCATCCAGTGTCATAAGCATGTTTAACATTACATCAATTTGCATTTGCATTTGCAGTTAAAGATACACTGACCCACCACGATTAAATCCCTTGGGGGTTTTCTGGGTAGTTGTGACCCATATACAAATGCCCCCAACTTGAAATTGAGGCTGCTCTTTAAAATGATATTTCGTTTTTAATTTGGGGGCATTTGTATGGGAGTCAAACCTGGTCAAAGCAAGATTTCTTACCATCCATAAGAGGGAAAACACGTGAAACCCGTGAAACCCGTGATTTTGACACGTGATCTGGTGGGTCTTTAAGAAGTGGACATGGTGCAGGTCATCGATTGTTGTTGTTGATTGTTGCTGCTGCTCCTGCTGCTGCTTCTACTGCTGCTGTCGCCACTGCTACTTCTAAATGAGAAAAAAGAAAAGAAAAAAACACAATAATTTTGCTTGGTTTCACGTTGATATCACCAGTCTCTTTTGCTCATAATTATTGTTTTCTAGTTTTACAAGCTGGCTCTGGACCACGAAGGAACGAGGCTGAGCGAGAGCGAGCTGTACTCCCAGCTGAGCCGAGTGGTGACGGCTGCTGAGTCGGACAGCCAGGGCTCTCCTCCCTCGGTGGGCATTCTGACCAGCAACCACCGCTCCAGGTGGGCTGAGGCCAGGGGCAGACTCGCTAAAGGTTTGTAGGGCCTAATTCGATGGCTTGGAGTCCAAACGGACTATCTTTAGATAGTTCATTCACATATTATTGAACTTATTACGAAAACTAATGACTTGCATAAAACAAAATAAAAGACTGCTGAAATAAAAAAGCAAAAAAAACCTTTTTGTATTTCTGCAATCATTATTTGATACAAGTTATTACTTTTTTGTAATAAATCTAATAATACGTCAATGGACTAGCTAAAGAGAGTCCCTTTAGACCTCAAGTCATCGCTATATTGTTGCGGTTGGCATTGCCCTTCGACCCATTTGATTGGGCGAAGGAGTATGCCGTTTCGCGTTCTATGATTATTTTGTGTGTGTGTGTGTGTGTGTGTTTTGTCTTTGACCCTGGCGGTCTGGTATGTCTATCTGTCTTCCTCTCTGTCTGTCTTTTCATATCTCTCTCTCTCTCTCTCTCTCTCTCTCTCTCTCTCTCTCTCTCTCTCTCTCTCTCTCTCTCTCTCTCTCTCTCTCTCTCACACACTCACACACACACACACACACACACACACACTGTCCTCTCTCTCTCTCTCTCTCTCTCTCTCTCTCTCTCTCTCTCTCTCTCTCTCTCTCTCTCTCTCTCTCTCTCTCTCGTTCTGTCTCTGCATACACATATGTGTGTGTGTGTATGTGTGTGTGTGTGTGTGTGTGTGTGTGTATGTGTGTGCACGTGTACGTATGTGTGTGTGTGTGTGTGTGTGTGTGTGTGTGTGTGTGTGTGTGTGTGTGTGTGCGTGTGTGTGTGTGTGTGTGCACGTGTACGTAATGTGTGTGTGTGTGTGTGTGTGTGTGTGTGTGTGTGCGTGCGTGTGTGTGTGTGTGTGCGTGCGTGTGTGTGTGTGTGTGTGCATGCGTATGTGCGTGCGTACGTGTGAACAGTTTATTTGATTGAATTCGTGTTTTCAGTGTCTTTGTCTCTGCATGTGGTGCTTTTTTTTAAAAATTTGTTTAGAACGGAAGGAAGCAAATTTGAATATTTCAAGTGTTCATGTTGTACTTCTATTTTTATTTCTTGTTTTTAGTCCCAACTCCTACGGGGGGAAATTTATTGTCGCGCTGCCAGACTGTGACACAAATTTAAATGGAACTTCACGCGTTTTCTGACCTTCCTGTCAACCTCTTTCTGCACATGAGCCTATCATCACGCACGATTAATCCCAAGTCAAAAACCTCCCGTTTTCGAGCGCACAACGCGCGTGCGCGCGCACGGAAGCGCGCGCATACATACACACACGCAGGCAAGCGCGCGCACACATGGACACACACACATACACACACAGGCACGCACGCACGCACCCCAATAGCGCACACAAACACACATGCACAAACACACACACACGCACAAACACATATACACACGCGCGCGCACTCACACACACAGTGGCAAGCGCGCGCACACGCACGCACATGGACACGTGCACGCGCTCGCATACACACATGTGCCTATGAGCACACACAAATGCGCGCGCACGCACGCATAGACACACACAAACACACACCTTTTTTTTCCTTTTATACCCCATTCAATATTTTCATCCCAAACGCACGTTATCGTTTAGACTTTGACACGAGCCAAATTATTTTTTGTCTTGCCTTTTGAAAAGAAAAAAAACACACCAAAGAAAAACAAATGGATTATTCAAAGTTGCCGAGGGGCAACGATGAACTTTTCCGTCTTGTTTGTTCCATGACGGCTTCCAGCAAGATTTGGCAGTCATTACAATTATTTTATGGAAGGTATTTCTCACCCCATCCTCATCCCCACTCTCACTCCCAACACACACACACACCCATTCCCCATTCCGCCACTCCTTAAAAATCCTGAAGAACAAATTAGCATGACAATTGACGTGGCTCACGTGACCTAGGAGCGAGTTGATTGGCGGGTTCGTGATCTAAGTTTTTCTGTTTGGTTGTTGTTTTTTTAGTTCCCGAGCGAAGCTTCGGGAAGTATTGTTTT
>CM065680.1:40955214-40960214 GCA_017654935.2 Phymorhynchus buccinoides | reverse complement strand
ATCTTCTATCTTTCTGACTTTTGGCCCATTCTCCTGCCTTTTTTTCAAAAAAAATCTTCCATATAGTTTTCTCCTTTAAGCTCCTCCGAAATCAGATTGTGTCGCCTGAATGCAGCGAGGACACCAGTAAAAACTGGAAAATGGACACATACGTACCCATTGTGGCCTTATGGCCCAGGAACGCAGAAGAAGAAGAAGAAGAAAACTGACCGAGGCAACAAGTCTTCTTCTTCTTCTTCTTCTTCTTCTTCTTCTTCCCTTTAAAGGGAAAACACCCGATCCTAGGGATCGGGTCTTTTTCGCCAGACAAGCTCTGCTTCGCGGTGGCTGGCACAACAGGGAACAAAGAAGGGCGAACCGTCTCTCTCGCCAGCTGTGGGTCAAATGCGGCGCGCGATCAGCGTTTCCCCTCTTTTATACTCCGCCTGTGCCTTTAAGCAGCCCGTTTCATTCCGTTGGTGATTTTGCTGCGCTTTGGATGGCACTTTGGAGCACGAAAATGAGAAATAGCGATGGGAAGTAGAGAAGATAGGAGTAATAATTACACAGAAAAGGAAAGGAAAACAATATTAGAGACTGCAAGGGATTTAAGCTTTTTTTTAAAACGGTGTTTAGACCTTTATTGTGCAGCATGCAAGCTGGACCAATCCGGTTAGCGAAGCGCTCCCCAGGGATGAACCCCGACCGACACACTCCTGCCCTTTATTTACCACTACTTTGATATATGGCCCCCTAAGTCCCTAGTGGTTTTAGTAGAAGTGGTTACGGAGGCCTCTTTGAATTCCTCCAATGACTGGATTGAGGCTACTTCTTCGGGAGGCCTAATAGTGTCACAAGTCACACAATTTTATTGTCCCATAAAAGAATAAATAGGCTACATATCATGGTGACACGTAAAAGATAAACAAGTAAATACAATTGATCACCGTTCACAGTCCACATTCGCAAAATCGTGCTGCATAGTATTATGTTTGACCATGCCCCTGCCTCGCTAATTGCAAACTATGCTACTCCACAATTGCTTTGCGTCACTTTTTGTTTTCTGAATTGTAATAAAGCATTGCTTTATTTACATAAGTTGTTTTTTATACTGACTCTGGTATCATTAATCATTGCCACCGCGGTGGCAACCAACTGAACAGTACTCACTACAGGCAGCAATGCGCAAATTTCTGACTCACCCACCTAAGATTGGCATGCACAGTGCTGCAGCCAAAACCTGTTTTTCGTGCTGGATGAAGTACATCGTCAGTTGTGTCTCGCTGACTGGTTCACCATGGCTGGACAACTGCTCTAAAAGCGTTTGACAAACATTGAGATGGTCTGAGCTGGCAGAGTGCTTGAATATGGGTTATCTCAGCACCAGGTGGCACAGGCCATGCATGTCAAACACAGTGTGGTCTCAGGATTGTGGAACTTGCTCTAATCTACATGTATTGTCTAAAGAATGTGTTTCTGTTCTGCGGGATGAGATATTTCTTGTCATCAAGCTCGCCGACATCTCTTCTAGACTGCAGTTCAGCTTCAAAAACGGCATTGCCCTTGCAAATAGGAATAGAACTTCCATTGAAACCGACAGGAGAAGGATTTATGAAGGTAGCGTGAGGTCAAGAACACCTTCAATTTGCATTCCATTGACCCTGCAGCACAGGCAAGCCAGACTGATTTAGTGCAGCAGAATGCCACATGGAACATTATGACTAGACACCCACCTTGCTTAGTGGTAACAATTTGGCCCAAACCTGAGATAATGCAGGCATATCATAATATGGTAGTAACAGAAAACAGCAATTCCACAATGATGATGTCTCCAGCATGTCCGTTATTGAGGTATCTCCCCAATGGTTTGAGGTGAAGTCTGCATACATTGAAAGAAAACCCTCCATGTGCCCCGGAATGGAAACACGACAATTGTAATGAATCAAAATGAGGTCCTGGATCTCCTCTTGAGACTGAACTCTGGTGACTTTGGCGTGGGTTTCATTTTCATGGACAGCAACGCCTGACTACATGGATTAAACGGTATGGACCACTACTTTGAGGATGTATCAGTAGAGCGAATTGAGGAGTCAGCCAGGTTTCCTGACTTAAACCCTATAAAACATGTTTGGGACGACTTCTGCGTTCCCAGGCCGTATGGCCATAATGGGTAAGGTACATATGTGTCCGGTTTTCAGTTGTCACTGGTCTCCTCGCAGCGTACAGCCGACACATTCCGATTTCGGAGGAGATGTTTGGGACAATACCTGAAACCCATCTGTGCATGTGTAACCCAGCTCCTCAAGCCGAATCACCCTGAATGGCAGTCAAAGGAGAGTGGGGCATGACTCTTCAGCAGAAGGTCAAGAATTTATATTGTTCCATGAGGAGGTGCTTCAGGGTGGGGGTTTTCCGATGCATGGGAACCACATGTTATTGACATAACGTTATGTGTTGTTTGACAAAGAGTTAACATTATGTGTTGTTTGACAAAGAGTTCACATAATTTTCGACAAAATGAAGTTTTTGCTCCTTAGATATGCTGATTATCTCCAAATGTGAAGGTACGTTTTGTTCTGTGTCCTCCCAACTTTGTTATGGGCAAAATCCTTGCTGTTTACAAGCCCGTCGTGTTGCCTGATACCCAACCAATAGTATTAATTTAATTAACTTTTATATCAATAAAGCCAATGAAATTCAAAACACGGAATGTCTTTTAAATGATGCTAGGCAAATGTGGAGTGACTGTAGTTCTGAAAAGCCAGTGCTAAGAAAATAACATTTGGAAGTCATGGAAAGAGAAGAGAGGCAAGGATGACCAGCTAATGGAATTTTTTTTCAAGTCTAGACCAATATTCCTCCCTTGCATGCTCAGAATTAAGATTCAACGCATCAAGCCGACATATCCGAAACCTGACAATTTGTTAGTCCCTTCCCCGGAATATTGGACCTTTCCGTCAGTTCTTGTTCTCACTTCGTACCGTGCGAAAATGGAAGCCGTATTATTTTCTTCGTGCTGTGAGGCAGACGAACTGTAAATGGACAATTTCCTGGATTGCCAACTCGATTAAGATAGCGTGTCAGTCTTTATTTTCGGCTTGTCTCATACGGCGTTTGCCCCGTGACTCTTGCAATTGGATTGCCCCAGAATCTGTATCTTTCTATCTGTATCAGTCTCCTTGTCTGTTTGTGACTCTCTCTCTCTCTCTCTCTCTCTCTCTCTCTCTCTCTCTCTCTCTCTCTCTCTCTCTCATATTCATCCCACACGTTCTAAAGCTCTCACACGCTACATCATGTTTCTCTCGTCTTTTACTAGTGCCCCTCCTTAGTACTATCTCATCCCCTGTCCTCAGAGAGAGAGAGAGAGAGAGAGAGAGAGAGAGAGAGAGAGAGAGAGAGAGAGAGAGAGAGAGAGAGAGAGAGAGAGAGAGAGAGAGAGAGATTATTTTTTTTGTTTAACGTATTCCTTCCTGCCTTCAGGTACATGTGAGACATCATTAATTGCTTTAGCTGAGGAGACAGTTGTGTTGTATTTTCCCGTCACTCGTTCCACGTTTTATTCTCTAGAGAGACAAAATAATGATCAGCAGTGACCGACCACTTGACCTTCCGTAGGAACCACGGCCCCTTCTGCAACCGAGCGTCTCCTTCTAATCAGAAATTTGCTGCTGTACTATAAGATGTATTTCATTGAGACTAAAAGGATTGAATTCTTGCTTGATTCGCTAGGCCAAGTGTTTCCTAATCGGTAGGTGTTCATTATGTGAAATACTTTGTCAAAAGGGTTTTTTAGAGTTTATAAACAAAATCCAAAAAATGGCTGAACATAGCATCACGACAATAAAGCCTGCTCAGATTGTCAGAACTAATAATACGTAATTATAGTTTGATTTGTCAGTATTGCTCTTTGGAATGCTTTTTTTTAATGCAAGAACTTTTCTAAGCTGCTAAGAAAGATGTTCGATTTGTCTGTATCGGTCGTTTGAAAGGATAGGGATGGGGTAAGTTATGTGTTGGTGACAATGTGCAACGATACACCTAGCCTGTTCGATTTGAACGCGTTCGATTCGTGAGAGGGGAACTGATGCCAACAAGACGCAAGTCTTCTGATAAGGACATAAAACGGTTGTACGCATACAGTGGTATAGGCTTATAGTGGTCGACTATAGGCCTATAGTGTTAGACAACTCAATCGCTATTGTTTTAAGTATGCTTTCTCCCTGAAACGGTTTCTTCTCGCATCTGATCCCTTTCATGCCTAATGACAACCTACACTAGCTTCGTGAAAGGTTTCGCGTATCACAAATGACAATTTTATTGAGTTGTGGGTGTGCGCTGAACACGCCAAGTTCTGCTCTTTGCTTTCCATTGGAAAGCGGGAAAGGATGCCAGGAATCTTTCTACAGGTCTATGAATGAACGACCTTGGACAACCCAGATGGGACTTACAGATCGGAAGGACACACAAATGATAGTAATGACGGTGTGGTTATTTTCCTGCTGAGTCTTTTGTTTCTTTTTACGTTGTTTTTCTTTGTTTGCTCCAACGAACCAGTTATTATTTGTTCGGCGTTCACTTCTTTAACAAAGCTCGCTTATTTTAGGGCAGTGTTGGTTTGCTAATAATTCATGACAGCAAGGGGGGGATTGAGTGGAGGTCTTACGTCCTCATGGCGGAAAGCCCTTAGGGACAAGTTGTTCTGGCGACAAGGGTGGGGTGGGGTGTGAACGTGTCCGCTTTTATATTGACTTTTCTCACAGTCACTACAATATGTGTTTCATGTACTGCTGTCTGTCACATAGTTTCTCTAGTTGTGTGACGGGGGGGGGGGGGGGGGGGGGGGGCGGTATGAAGAAGAGTAAGGTGTCCCTTCAGTGGGGGGGGGGGGGGGGGGGGGGGGGTGGGGGGGGGGGGGGGGGGGGGGGGTGGGGGGGGGGGGGGGGGGGCGTGTGGTGTGGCGTATGAAGAAAGAGTAAAGCTACTATCTGATGAAAACCTTACTAATACTACTAACCCATGAA
>CM065680.1:40942714-40950214 GCA_017654935.2 Phymorhynchus buccinoides | reverse complement strand
GTGTTGAGGCAACCTGTATGGCAAACTACATGTAATGAACACAAAACATATCATATACAGGGGAAAAGTTTGTTTAGTCTCGCGCACTTCGCGCCCACACACACTCTCTCTCTCTCTCTCTTCTCGTCTCCTCTCTCTCTCTCTCTCTCTCTCTCTCTCTCTCTCTCTCTCTCTCTCTCTCTCTAACACAAATGTTAATCATAAAACAACCCTGTTCTCTTACTTCAGTTGCTGTCTGCCATGAACACGCATCGATGTTTATATTGGCTGTATTGGCCTTACAAATGTGAAATATAACTGGTTATAATTATAAAACATAACTTATGTTGTACATGTACTTATCCTATCGCCATTGCAGCAGAGTTTTTGTTTGTGGCTCAAGCCACAAACCTATAACTCACTTTGTCGGTCGGTCGGTCGGTCGGTCGGTCTGTCGGTCGGTCATTGTCGCACAAAATTGACAACAATTGACAAAATTGTCGCACTTCAAATCGAGGCTGAACTTCAAATTGAGGCCGCTCTTTAAAAAATTATGCATTTTAAAGCGTACAAAATAAACTAAACATACGTAATACAGACACTACAACAGACACGACGAGTATGCGGTGCTTCTTTCGATGAGTATAAGTAGGATACATAGTTTTAAATGTTTTCCAAAAGATATAAAAAGTTACGAAATGGTGCAAAGATAACATTCTGGTTTACAGATTAAAATTATTGAAAAGCCAGGGGAGGTGACTCATGATTGGAGTGGTAAAAATAGACCGCGTGCCACAAACTATTGCGATTTCGCGCTTGTTTTGTTCTGTTTTTGAACACTATTTTTTATCCTGTCTCCATTGCGACAGAGTATAATTGTTTTTTATCCGATAAATGTTTATCTTGTGTCCGTTGTAGAAGACTATTTGTTTTCATCTGAACATTTTTTATCGAATCTTCTTTGTAGCAGGTTTTTTTTTATCTGAATTTTGTTTGATCCCGTCTCTGTTGCAGCAGACTTGTTTTTCATCTGAACAATATTTATCCCGTCTCAGTTGCAGCACACTATTTTTTTTCCATCTGAACAATTGTTTATCCTTTCTCTGTTGCAGCAGACTATTTTTTTCATCTGAACAATTTTTTATCCTTTCTCCGTTGCAGCAGACTATTTTTGTTCATCTAAACAATCTTTATTCCGTTTCTGATGTAGCAGACTAGTCTTTTCATCATCTGAACAATTATTATGCCGTCTCTGTTGCAGCAGACTATTTTTTTTATCTGAACAATTTTTATCCCGTCTCTGATAAAGCAGACTAGTTTTTTTATTTAAATCTGAACAATTGTTATACTTTTTCCGTTGCAGCAGACTATTTTTTATCTGAACATTTTTTTTATCCTGTCTCTGTTGCAGCGGACTATTTGTTGTTGTTGTATTTCTTAATCTGAACAATTTTTATCCCGTCTCTGATGTAGCAGACTAGGGTTGTTACTTTTAAAATCGGAACAATTTTTATGCTTTCTCTGTTGCAGCAGACTAATAACAAAATGTAATCTAACTTTCCATTGCACACTGTGAATGATTTTCTGATAGGCCTTATCAGCATTTTCCCTTGTATGCGACGGAGGACAGTAGAAGTAGAGGGATGGGGTTTTAGGGGGGTAACGGATTGGGGAGGATGGGAAGGGTGGGGGCGGCTAACGTTCACAAGAGCAAGAGGTGAGCGATGTTTTCCCTTCCCCTCGAGTTGATCTCCTCTCTCTCTCTCTCTCTATCTCTCTCTCTCTCTCTCTCTCTCTCTCTTCTCTCCTCCCTCTCTCTCTCATCGTCATTCTCTCCTCTCTCTCTCTCTCCCTCTCTCGCTCTCTTCTCTCCCTCTCCCTCTCTCTCTCTCTCTCTCTCTCTCTCTCTCTCTCTCTCTCTCTCTCTCTCTCTCTAGGTTTGCTTTTGTTATGAGTGTGTGTCTACTTTTTAATATGTTCATGCTAAAAAATGAATAATGGAATGTAGGAATAGGTTTCATGTTGCCATGGGTACATGTATTTACATTTTAAATTGTGCATGCTAAGATGAGTAGGTAAAGTAATACTATGTTTGACTTATTATATGTATGGGTTTCTTCAAATAAGTACATTTTAATGATGAAGTATGATTGAGGTTTTTTTTTTATCTTTATGTTTGTGCACTTCTCTATTTTGAATGTTTAAAGATGAGTGTGAAAAGTAGGATTGGGTTTTATTTTCCCGTGTGTATGCGCTTACTTCACACATTTTGAATGTTAATAATTAGTATAGTTAATAATAATAGGTTTGATTTTGTTATTGATGTATTACAATATAGGGATGTATTTTGCATGCTTTATATTACTTTGTATGTGTTTATTTTCGTTTTTCATTTTCTACTTTTATATATGTATTTGTCCAGAGGGCTGGATGTAAAAAAAAGCATGTTATTGCTTACTCTATTACCCTCTATAAATAAAATTCAATCAATCAATCAATCAAGCCTCTCTCTCTCTCTCTCTCTCTCCCCCCTCTCTCTCTCTCTCTCTCCTCTCTTCTTCTCTCTCTCTCTCTCTATCTCTCTCTCTCTTCTCTCCTCTCTCTCTCTCTCTCTCTCTCTCTCCTCTCTCTCTCTCTCTCTCTCTCTCTCTCTCTCTCTTCTCTCTCTCTACTCTCCTCTCTCTCTCTCTCTCTCTCTCTCTCTCCATGGATGGGTCCCCAAAGAACAATCGGTTCCAGAAGCCTGTAGTCCTTCACATTCCCACCAATCTCACCAATAACATTGATCCAGACTGACCGCAAACCCACCACACACACACTCTTCCCTAGCCAATACCCCCACCCCCCCTCCCTCTCTCTCTCTCTCATTCTTTCCCTCTTCCTTCTTCTTCCTCTCCCCTCCCTTTCCACTCCATTTTTCCTCTTTCTCTCTTTTTTTAATTATCTTCTTTTTTACCCCTCACTTTCGTGGGTGTTTTATTTGGGTTTTTTGTTTTTCTTCCTGAGCTAACAAGCCCGTTTTATGAGCGTGTTCGACACCATTCTTTTTCTCGGGTCACTTCACCCGAACGACGCCCTTGGTGCATCTCCATGTCTGCTCCTGTCAACGTGAGAGAAAGCAACAACAAAAAGGACCAGAAAAACAATTCTAAACTAAAGAAGAGAAAACAGAATAAAAAAGACCTTGTTTGCTCTGGTTGGATTTTAGGAGTCACCGTGGAGCTATTTCATTTGATGTTCGGGGGGGCCCTTTACGTCCGTGTGAGTGGGGCTTATGTCGTGAGTCGGGACAGATGGGGTCGGACATTGTGGAGCTGGCTTTATGGGCGAGGGGGGGGGGGTGGGGGTGGGAAACTGCTGGCATAGTTAGTGGAAGATGGGAGAGGTTGATGCCCCGCTGTAGAAAAGGCGGGGAACGTGTCCTCTGGGAAGTCTTGACTCTTGTTTGTGTAGCACTGCATTTAAATGCATTTTTTTAGGTTTTTAAATCAACTTTTATTCACAATATCGGAAATTACAAATGCGCAGCAAGAGGACAGTGCGCTGAGAGAATCAAAAACATTAAATAACGATAAGTCTTTCTTTAATGGAAGTTATTAGTTTTCGTAATAAGTTCAATAATAAGTCAATGGACTATCTGGCTGTAGTCCGTTATGACTCTAAGACATCGCTGAATAGATTTTGTTTTACCACTGTGCAGTTCGTGGTGTCTGAGGACGGGGCCTGTGGGATGAACTACGAACACTCTGTGGCAGAAGGCATCGCCCTGGTACAGCTGGTAGAACATGCCCAGGCCTATGTGTGAGTCATCAGGATGAGGGTCGTCTGTTAAGAAGCATTAGATATCAAAACGACTATAAATAATTAAGGCAGTAAGTTGAGAAAGGCAATATGGGAGAGACAACCATTGCCCTGGAACAGCTGGTAGAACAAGCCTTGGCCTATGTGTAAGTCATCAGAATGAAGGTTGTCTGTTGAGTTGAGAAGCATTACATATCAAAACGATTAATAATTAAGGCAGAAAGGCAATGTGGGAGAGACAACCATTGCCCTGGAACAGCTGGTAGATCAAGCCCTGGCCTATGTGTAAGTCATCAGAATGAAGGTTGTCTGTTGAGTTGAGAAGCATTACATATCAAAACGACTATACATAATTAAGGCAGAAAGTTGAGAAAGGCAATGTGGGAGAAACAGCCATTGCCCTGGAACAGCTGGTAGATCAAGCCCTGGCCTATGTGTAAGTCATCAGAATGAAGGTTGTCTGTTGAGTTGAGAAGCATTACATATCAAAACGACTATAAATAATTAAGGCAGAAAGTTGAGAAAGGCAATGTGGGAGAGACAACCATTGCCCTGGAACAGCTGGTAGAACAAGCCCTGGCCTATGTGTAAGTCATCAGAATGAAGGTTGTCTGTTGAGTTGAGAAGCATTACATATCAAAACGACTATAAATAATTAAGGCAGAAAGTTGAGAAAGGCAATGTGGGAGAAACAGCCATTGCCCTGGAACAGCTGGTAGATCAAGCCCTGGCCTATGTGTAAGTCATCAGAATGAAGGTTGTCTGTTGAGTTGAGAAGCATTACATATCAAAACGACTATAAATAATTAAAGGCAGAAAGTTGAGAAAGGCAATGTGGGAGAGACAACCATTGCCCTGGAACAGCTGGTAGAACAAGCCCTGGCCTATGTGTAAGTCATCAGAATGAAGGTTGTCTGTTGAGTTGAGAAGCATTAGATATCAAAACGATTAATAATTAAGGCAGAAAGGCAATGTGGGAGAGACAACCATTGCCCTGGAACAGCTGGTAGAACAAGCCCTGGCCTATGTGTAAGTCATCAGAATGAATGTTGCCTGTTGACACGTTTCTTTTCAAAAAGACTTAATAATATCAAGGCAGCCAGGCAGTCTTGGGGAGGCAGCCATTGCCCTGGTTTAGCTAGTAGAACATGCCCTGGCCTGTGTGTGAGTCATCAGAATGGGTGTTTCCTGTCCATATGTTTCATTTCAAAAAGACAAAATAATAAAGCAGACAGGCCGGTTTTGTTTGTTTGTTGTTGTTTGGGGGGAGGGTGGTGGGAAGCAACCATTAACCATCGCCTTGGGCTTAGTACAGCTGATAGAACAAGACCTGACCTATGTGTAAGTCATCAGGATGAGGGTTGCCTGTTGAGAAACATCACACGTCAAAACGACTAATACTTAAGGCAAAAGTTTTTGGGAGGCAGCCATTGCCCTGGAACAGCTGGTAGAACATGCCCTGGCCCGTGTGTGAGTCATCAGATTGAGGGTTTCCTGTCCATATGTTTCATCTAAAAAAGACAACATAATAAAGCAGACAGGCAGTTTTTGTTTGGTTGGTTGGTTAGTGCTTGCTTTGTGTGTGTGTGTGTGTGTGTGTGTGTGTGTGTGTGTGTGTGTGTGTGTGTGTGTGTGTGTGTGTGTGTGTGTGTGTATGTGTGTGTGTGTGTGTGTGCGTGCGTGTGCGTGTGTGTGTGTGTGTGTGTGTGTGTGTGTGTGTGTTGTTTGGGGGATGGTGTGGGGGGGGGGGGGGGGGGGGCAACCGCTAACCATCGCCTTGGGCTTAGCACAGCTGATAGAACAAGACCTGGCCTATATGTAAGTCGTCAGGATGAGGGTTGCCTGTTGAGAAACATTGCACATCAAAACGATTAATAATTAAGGCAAAAAGACAGTTTGGGGGAGGTAACCAACGCCCTGGTACAGCTGCTAGAGCATGCCCTGGCCTGTGTGTAAGTCGTCAGATTGAGGGTTGACTGTCGAGAAATATTCCATTCAAAAAGACTAAGTGATAAGACAGACTGATGTATTGATGTATATATGGATGTTTAATCTGTAGTCTTTAACGCTTCATGTTTGTCTTGTAATGCACTGTCAGTACAACGCATGTATATATAGATTCATGGTAGGCATTGATATAATGATAATGGTTAACTTCGATTTCAGAACAAACTTTAAGCACTTTACAATCAGCACGTTCATTGATAGTTATTGGTGTTTATTTACTGGTGACTGAATTTCAGAATAAACATTGACATTTATAATCATCAATATAATTTGTTTTTATTAGAATAGTGATTGGTTGGTGTGGATATGGATCTAGCACTTAACCCCACTGTAAGACGGGGTAAAAGCGCTGGGAATGGGAGAGGCTTTTTTGACCACTGTAAGACAGGGTAAATGCGCTGGAAATGGGAAAGGCTTTTTTGACCACTGTAAGACAGGGTAAAAGCGCTGGGAATGGGAAAGGCTTTTTTGACCACTGTAAGACAGGGTAAATGCGCTGGAAATGGGAAAGGCTTTTTTGACCACTGTAAGACAGGGTAAAAGCGCTGGGAATGGGAAAGGCTTTTTTGACCACTGTAAGACAGGGTAAATGCGCTGGGAATGGGAAAGGCTTTTTGACCACTGTAAGACAGGGTAAATGCGCTGGGAATGGGAAAGGCTTTTTGACCACTGTAAGACAGGGTAAATGCGCTGGGAATGGGAAAGGCTTTTTGACCACTGTAAGACAGGGTAAATGCGCTGGGAATGGGAAAGGCTTTTTGACCACTGTAAGACAGGGTAAATGCGCTGGGAATGGGAAAGGCTTTTTGACCACTGTAAGACGGGGTAAATGCGCTGGGAATGGGAAAGGCTTTTTGACCACTGTAAGACAGGGTAAATGCGCTGGGAATGGGAAAGGCTTTTTGACCACTGTAAGACGGGGTAAATGCGCTGGGAATGGGAGAGGCTTTTTGACCACTGTAAGACAGGGTAAATGCGCTGGGAATGGGAGAGGCTTTTTAGACCAACATTTAGCCTAATCTAACAACTCACCTGCAACGGACACCGGTTTCGTTTTGCGCACGCACAGTATGATTGGGGGGAAATGGTAATCTTGAAATAACAATCTTTGAACCAATTATGTGTTGCACAAACAGGTGCGTGGTAATAGGGGAGGGTCGCAAATATTTTGTTAAACTATGAAAACTTTACTAACATATAAGTGAAACGTGAAAATATTTTGTTAATTGTTACAGTTTGTTAAGAAGACTATTACTGAGAAAATCAAACTCTTGTATTCATAAGATTTAGTAAAGAAACAAAACAAGTTCCAAGTCATGTGAGAGCCGATCATTTGGATTGCAAAAGAGTTTGTACCCGCAGCGTTTGCACGTCATATCATAAAGTGTTATATTGTTTCACTTTTTTTCATAGAAGTTCGCATAGAAAAGCTTGAACTGCAAATTAACATTTCATGTGTTTTGCATGTCTCTCTTTCCTACTAACAGCACACTCTTTGTCTCCCTTCCCCCTCTCTCCCTCCTTTTCTTCATTTTCACTTCTTTCCTCCTCACCATCCATGCACACCTAACCGTCTCCATTGTCTACGCCATATTCCTCCTTCTTCTTCTCTTCTTCGTCTGCATCCTGCCCTCTTTTCTGGCGGTGGGCTTTCATTGGCTGAAGGAACAGCCATGAGTCCAGATTGTCCAATCAGCAGGAAACACGCCAGCT
>CM065680.1:40845214-40940214 GCA_017654935.2 Phymorhynchus buccinoides | reverse complement strand
CCCCTCTCATGAGATGGCAAAGGCCTTAATGAATAAAGCAATTGTCATTGTCATTCTCTCTCTCTCTCTCTCTCACTTCTCTCTCTCTCTCTCTCTCTGCACACTAAGTACGGCTTGCTTCCCCTTGTGATGGAGTGATGGCATAGATCAAAAACCCTCCCCTCCCCTCCCAAACCACCCTCCCTCCATCAATCCCCCACTTCTCCGATACCCCCCCCCCCCCCCCCCTCCACTCCCCCACTCCCGCGCTATGAAATCAAATAAGGCTGCGTAACGATTAAAGAGATTTTCGCTAGTCGGCCTACTAGCAAGCTGCAAATTGGCTTAGTTTTCTGGCACTGGGTGCATAATTAATCAAGCGGCGCCTTGACAGCTATCGGCAGCTTTCTCCGTCACAAGCCTCAGGCCCCCACCCCCCCACCCTACCAACTAGTCTACCAACTAGTCCATCGCTTTCTTCGCCCTTCCCCTGATGTTCTTTGCAAGGGGCAGCAAGCAATTTGAGCTCCTGGTATTTTTTGTATTTTTTGTTTTTCACTTTTCAATCCCTCTCCTTCCAATCCCTTCTCTTTTTCGTTGTTTTTGTTTTTTTGTCATTTTTTAGCCTCCTCTTCCCAAACCACACTTGCGCCCTTCTCTCTTCTCCTCTTCAATGCAATGACACCCCCACCCCCCACACACCCCATACCCTTCCCCTTCCCATCCCTGCCTCAGACTCACTCCCTTCTTTTTTTCCCCCCCCCCCCCCCCCCCCCCCCCCCCCAACCCCTCCCCCCCCCCCCCCCCCCCCCCCCCCCCCCCTCACTTTTTTTGCCCACTTCCTAAGTACTTGTCATTTAGACCACTTAGCCGTTTAGAGAGGATCCCGGTCCTGATTTGGCGGGCCGGGCAGGGAGGCAAGGGGTAATAGGCAAACGAAAACAGCGGGGGAATTTCCCCGGGGAGCCCCTCGGGGGAGTCTGGCCAAAGTATCTAAAGTAATTGTTCATAGCGCTCGCCCACCTCTTGCTCCCTGGAGGCTGGCCCTGTTACTGCGTCCTCCGTTCTAGCCCGATCCGTTAGCCGTTTTGCCGGTGTTGAGTTGTGGAGGGTTGGGTTGTGGAGGGTCGTGCTTTGGGTAGTAGTATACTAGCGCATCCGGCTCGCTTCGCTTCGCTTCGCTTCGCTGCGTACGTTTGCGGCCACTCCGCCTGCTGTCACTTCGTCACTCCGGTCACTTCGTCTTCTCCCGGCATACCACCGCCGCTACTCCCTTCCCCCCGGCCCTTGCGTTGCCCAGGAGGTAGAGATAGCATTTTAGTTATGTCGAATGTCACACATCAAAGCATTTATTAATGAGATAGGGCAACAACAAGACTTAAACAAGGGCATCTCCCAGCCGCAGCAAGGCATTGTAAGTGCATCACGGAGCGGCAGCAAGGCATTGTGACAATGCAAACCCGGCCAGAGTTATATCCTCTCCCCCCACCCCCACCCCCCAATAAACACACCACTTTCCACCCTTACAGAACGCATACAATACATAGCCCAAAATGTGAAGCGATTCTGTTCACTAGTTCACGAGATACAGCTGAACTTTTATACAAACTTCCTTGCACCACACACAATTACACCACCACACACAATTTGAAGCGATTCTGTTCACTAGTTCACGAAATAAAGCTGGGGGGAAATTACATAGCCCAAAGAAGGAAATTTCGGTTTTCATGGTCAAACTTCAAGGTCAAGGTCAGCACGGTGTTGATTAACGAAAGGAAGCTTCCTTTTCAAGCTGTATACCCCTCTGCCAATTTTATTCAAAGTCCAAACAGTAGTTTTTAAGATAATCGATACACAGACACACACACACACAGACACACACACACACAAACCAATCGCAATACCCGGCCTCTGGCCGGGTAATGAAGTCCTAATGCTCATAAACGAGTAGCTAGGCCTCCTGTTCGATCCTGGCTGGCTCGCAGCATCTAATGCCACCAACCCACTTCTGGCTCACTCGCAGCGCGAACAATCACACACCGCACACTCTCACACACACACACACACACATACACGCACGCACACGCACACACACACACATACACGCACGCACACGCACGCACACACACACACACGCGCGCACGCACGCACAAACACACATACACATACATTTGTATAAGATCACTGTAGGGTGGATAGACGTTAAATTAAAGAACGAACGAACACACATACACACAAAACCGTGGCGAATTTGTTAAGTCGTGTAGATGGATTGGCTCCTCGGCATAGGAGGTGGTGGAATGATGGGGTGGGGGAGCAGACGTTTGGGGGTGGAGGGAGAGAGGCTTGTTATCTCCTTTTTCTCCCCTGTTTAGTGCTTAGGGCGCTGTCTCCGCCCAGAGACTGGTTTACGGTTGATTAGACCGTTCAGTCTGAAACCAATAAGACTTTCTTTTTTTTTTACTTTGAAGATAAACGAGCATGCCGAAAAGACAGGCTAGACGAACTACATTTTTTTTTCCAAAACAAAAATAAAGTTTCAAAACACATAAGATCAATTCAATCACTGAAATTAGAACACATTTCCGTCATTTAACTGACAATTATTTGTAAGAGGAGCAGATAGACGGAGGGGTGGGGATGGGGGGGGGGGGGGGGGGGGGTGGGGGGGGGGGGGGGGGGGTACGGAAATAAATCAGGAACAGAATAAGCTTGATAACTTGATTAGCAAAGCATCTCATTTTTTTGGTAAATATATAAATTTACTGGAAATAGAAAAAAAAGTCAATCATTTCAAAAGATCAGTAACATAAGAGATAACAAGGATGGGAATTGAAATATCACAAGTTGTGCTACATGAGTTTGTTGTTGTGTATCAAACATATCAACGAAATATCTGGATGGGCATATAAATGTACAAAGCACTTTGCTCAGTGAAATTAAGAAGTTTAAAGACCCACCAGATCACGTGTCAAAATCACGGGTTTCACGGGTTTTTCCTCTTACAGCTGGTAAGAAATCTTGTTTTGACCAGGTTTGAATCCCATACAAGTGCCCCCAAATTGAAGACGAAACATCATTTTAAAGAGTAGTCTCAATTTGAAGTTGGGGACATTTGTATGTGGGTCACAGCTACCCAGAACAAATCAAGGGACTTGATCGTGGTGGGTCAGAAGGAGTTTGGGGAAACACATTTCACATAATTATCTTCCACCAAAAGTCGGGTGGTTTTTGTTTGTTTGGTTGTTGTTGGGTTGGTTTTTTTTTTATACCTTTAAAGTAAAATTGTTTGACTCATTTAATTGAACAGTTTCGTTTAAATAAATAAAAAATATTGAACACTTTTTGAAAAAAAAATTCATGTTCTTTTATTTATCGTTTGTGCGTGTACAAAATTTAGGAAGGTGAAAGAGTGCAAAAGGGTAGGGGTAGAATCGTGTCTTAACAGACATCAAACCACATTATCCTCTCGTGGGTTTTTGTTTGTGGCTCAAAGCCACAAACCTATAACCTCACTTTGTTGGTCTGTCTGTCTGTCTGTCGGTCGGTCGGTCCAAAATTGTCGCACATATTGTACAAGAGAAAAAATACTTGTGCACTAAGTAACATTTCAGTTGTCATATCTACATATCTACAATCCTAACGTATGGAAAGAATTATATACTGACAGAGCACATGAATCTTCATTTTAAAGCGTACAAAATAATAAACATACGTAATGCAGACACTGCAACAGACACGACGAGTATGCGGTGCTTCTTTCGATGAGCATAAGTAGGATAAATAGTTTTTAAATGTTTTCCAAAAGATATAAAAAGTTACGAAATGGTGCAGAGATAACATTCTGGTTTACAGATTAAAATTATTGAAAAGCCAGGGGAGGCGACTTAGTGTATGCAATGATTGGGGTGGTAAAAATAGACCGCTGGGCGTGCCACAAACGATTGCGAATCCGCGCTTGTTGTCCTTCGTATTACAGAAAATATGTGTTTACCATTTTGAGTATCTGATATACTTTTTGGTGTGCTTTCTTTTCAGTCTCATTGACAGCTTTGACCTGCACTGTCTGAGTTTTGAGCAATACGGACGTGATTTTCCCAAAAAGGAAGGTGTTAGTCCAGATGCTTTCATCCAGCTGGCGCTTCAAATGACATACTACAAGTACGGGTATCTTGTGTCGTTGTCGTCATTATAATCTGTAATTATTGTTACGTGTATTAGCGTCACCATTGCAATTCTGTTAATGTTAACATCTTTGCTTACATTTTTTTTAAATATATTGGTGGTGGTGGTGTTGTCGTACCCTGGCTTAAAGACTCCAGGGATCATCCCAACAGCCGAAGCACCTGAACACTATGGTACAAATGCACCAGCTAGGGATGAGAACATTACGCGTATGACCGTTTTTGATTACCCCGCCACGTGGGCGGCCACACTCCGACTTCGGAGGATAATGTATAACATAACCCAATTCATAGGCCAGAACGGATTGTTGGTCAGATTCTTTTGAATGGTTTTTTACCGTCACGCATAGTCATCTATCTCTCTATCTACCTCTCTCTCTCTCTCTCTCTCTCTCTCTCTCTCTCTCTCTCTCTCTCTCTCTCTCTCTCTCTCTCTCTCTCTCTCTCTCTCTCTCTCTCTCTCTCTCTCTCTCTCTCTCTCTCTCTCTCTCTCTCTCTCTCTCTCTCTCTCTCACTCTCTCTCTCTCTCTCTCTCTCTCTCTCTCTCTCTCTCTCTCTCTCTCTCTCTCTCTCCTCTCTCTCTCTCTCTCTCTCTCTCTCTCTCTCTCTCTCTCTCTCTCTCTCTCTCTTAAAAGATAAATTCATTTTCTTTTGCTTTATTAATTTTATGGACTACTAGAAAAAAAACGTGTAGGCTTAATGCGCCCAAGTTATGAAAGAATAAGGAATTCTTCTGGGTTTAGATTTCGTGTATGAATGCCCTGTCTAAAATACCACAACGCTTAGTTGGATTTTGTTTTTACGTGTACAAAACATTTCAGATGAGATGAACAGCTTTGTCGTAGTCAGTATGCCTATGTGGTGGTTAAAAAAATCCTCAGAATAATTTTGTTTGGAAAATTGTTGTTACATATTCATAACCCTGTACAAGGAGCATAAGCCTTTGGTAAATAATAATAATAATAATAATAATGGTTATTTATAGAGCGCTTAACTCCCTTTGCAGGGTGCTCAAAGCGCTGGACAAACACTAACATACAGATAAACACCAAGCCAAGAATAATCAACATGAAGACAAGTATCAATGAATATAAACATTAAAAATAAGTGAGACTGTTCATACAAAATGCATGTATTAATCTCTCTCCCTCCCTCCCCCCCCCCCCCCCCCCCCCCCCCCTCCCCCCCCCCCCACACACGCACGCACGCACGCACACACACATACTGCAGGGTAATATCATCAAGGACTATGTGGATTAGAGGTGAGAGTATGAGGTTTCAAAAAGATGAGTTTTCAGAGAAGTTTTGAAAGACTGAACAGAGGAAGAGTGGCGAACACTGTGTGGTAAGCTATTCCAGACCGAGGGAGCAGAGTACGAGAAAGAAGATTCACCGAAGGATTTAGTTTTAATACGGGGAGTGGAGAGCAGGCATGAGTCATAAATAACAGTCATTCGTGTTCTCTCTCTCTCTCTCTCTCTCTCTCTCTCTCTCTCTCTCTCTCTCTCTCTCTCTCTCTCTCTCTCTCTCTCTCTCTCTCTCTCAAAGTGCATAATGACTTAGCCCCACAATACCTAAAATCATTAGTTACCCCGGCATCACATCGTTATGGTTCCAGTAACTACATTTTGCCAAACACTAGAATTGACCAATACAAATCAAGTTTTTCCTTCTCGGGTTCCTCAATTTGGAATTCCCTTCCCTCTGCCATTCAGTTATGCCCTTCCATCTCACGATACAAAAAGATGGTGTGGGCAAACATAATTTACAGCCCTGCTTAAATCCTGTGTGATATTGAACTCACCCTGTATAACTTTATTGCCTTGTGTACAACTACATGTTATATGCATGATATATGTTAGATGAATGTTTACATCTCAGTTTTATGCTTTGTTTATTGGTTTAAACAGCTTGTTAAATGTGTTTGGATTGATCTTCCTTTCACCTCCTACTTGTCATCAATTATTTGTTTCACAATGGGTTTTTTGGTTTTGGGGTGGGTTTTTTAAATGTTTCTTTATATGTATATATAAACAATGTATGTGTGTATGAGAGAGAGTCAGAGAGAGAGAGAGAGAGAGAGAGAGAGAGAGAGAGAGAGAGAGAGAGAGAGAGAGAGAGAGAGAGAGAGAGAGGGAGAGAGTGAGAGAGAGAGAGAGTGTGTGTTTTCAATTTTTTTCTATTTTTTTCTTAAATTTGTTTTTTCTTTTATCCAAGGATAGATTGTAAGAATAGGCATTGCCTAAAATCTTTATCCTTGTCAAATAAAGTTTTCCAGTGTCCAGTCTCTCTCTCTCTCTCTCTCTCTCTCTCTCTCTCTCTCTCTCTCTCTCTCTCTCTCTCTCTCTCTCTCTCTGTATCAGGCTCCACGGCAAAATGGCGATGACCTATGAGAGTGCCTCCATACGGAGGTACCGCTGTGGACGCGTCGACGTCATCCGCGCCAATTCTCCCGCTGCGCTATCGTGGATCCGGGCCATGCTGGGACAGACCGAAACTACGGTATGTCACCTGGGTCAGATCGGCAAATATGTAATTTAGCAACTCCCCAACAAAATGTTCCCATTGAAAATGTTCTCTGAGCTGGAAAATGTTGCTGTGCTCGAGTAAGGGATAGGGTTAGTAACAGACTAGGCTTATTTTCATGAAACGTAAAGAACTGTACTTCTTTTTCTTTCTTTCTTTGTTTGTTTATGCAATATCTTCAGAACAACGGTACAGAATTGCTTCATATTTTGTTGTACGATGGTATACTACCTGACGTTCACGTGTCATATCGAGTAGCAGTAACCTGATTGGTCTTGAACTTTGAACTTGTACATGTTTGTTTGTTGTCTTGGTATGTTGAATAATTACGTTCGTCTACACATTTGCAGTTGCAGTCCCAAAGTGTCGCACGTTAGCATTAGCTTAAGATTATAAGGGATGCTGAATAAGAATCGATTACCTTGATAGTTGTTTTAGCTTTATCTTGACCTTTGACCTTGACGTTTCTTTGTCTGTCTACACACGCAGTTTATCGCTCAGATTACTGGTTTAAGCAAATCTTTAATATTTCCAAACAACACATATAACAGAAAGCAAAAGAGAGCATCAACAAGCTAGCGCTTATAGCGTGCTCCTGAAATATTTCATGAAAACTATTTGGTGAATGACAGACTGTGTAAGTACAATAATACATCATTTATACATGATAATTGAGCAAAAGAAAATAAAAAAAATAAAAAAATGAAACACACAAAGAACATATGTGCAATCAATTTAGAGACACATAGTCAAAATAGAAAATACGAAGAAGGAAAAATCAAAGCATTTGATGAAAAAAGGGAGAAACGGAGAAATCTTGACATAGTTTATAATATTCAAAACATTGCTTTAAACATTGTCTACGCCAGGCCACCATAGTTAATCACACAATTACTGCGGCATATTTCATATCATTGTAGATACAGTGTCCACGCTGAAGGGGCGAGAGACTCTGGGACACCGGGTTACCACTCAATTGTGCTTACTTGGAAATTAGTCGGGGCAGTGGGTGGATGCCTCGTGCCTCCAAACAGGGAGCTGGAAACCCCCGCCCCCTCCAGGAGTCTCTCCCCGTGGAGATACCGAGGGGTCTTTCGTCAAAATAGTTTCCACACTTTTTGGAAGTTCTGTGCTTGTAACTTCCTCTAATCTGCTACTCTATTTGACTCTGCCTTTTCCCTTTGCTTTCTACCATCTACTATCTTTCTGACTTATTGGCCCATTCTCTCCTGCTTTTTTTCAAAAGAATATTCCAATTCCTTTGAGCTCCTCAGAAATCGGAATGTGTCGGCTGCACGCAGCGGGGAGACCGGTAAAAACTGAAAACCGGACACATACGTACCTAATACATTATGGCCATAATATATGGCCTGGGAACGCAGAAGAAGAAGAAGAAAAAGAAGAAGAAGAAGAAGAAGAAGAAGCAGAAGGAAATTACTCAATTGCGTCTATCCGGGAATGTACATTATTGCTTCTGGTTCCGCCATTATTGATGTTTCTTGAATTTCATTTGACTGAAATCAAAACCAGAAAAGCTATTTTTAAATTCTGTTTGCTGTATGTTTATAAGGAGTGTTAGCTCTATCTTCTGAAAACAAACATCTCAATTTATGCAAAACTCCTGTTATATGTCTACTTTTCTCCAGAACCAATTCAAACATTTCAACGCGGGGTGCAACTGTGCACAATAGACGATTTTCGGAGAGAAAAACACTAGGGGAGAGCACTTCGTGAAAATTAGAGTTGATTACCTCGACTTACTCGGTCAAAACTATAGCAACCATGGCGGCATAGCGTTGAAGCTTAAAACCGCAGGATGCGAGTCAGCGACTTGCAAAAAAAAAAAAAATTAAATGAGGGGCGGCCAGTATCAACAAACTGAGAGAACTTGGAAAATGTGATGTAAAAATATAAATTACATCAATTTTAGTATGACGCACGGTGTTCTAAATGATGTAAGTCTACTCAAACACACGAGGTGAGAGCTGGGATCTACCTGATGGTAGAGTGATTTCCCATGTTTGACCGATGGAATTAGGCAAGATCACTCTCACACACCAATGAAATTACACCCCTTAAATATGTCTGAACAATTCCTATTGACGCACAGGCGCAGTTGAGTATAGGGATAGGCCTAATTAATGAGTTGCACCGTTGACAACCTCGTTTGTTTTTGCCTTGTTGTGTTTGATTTAAAACAAAAATACTTGTACAACTATTTGCCTCAGGTCTGTTTTTAGTGCCATTACTCTAAAAAAAAAAAAGAAGAGAGAAAGTTACAAACGGGTTAGCGACTCTTGTTCTTGAATTCAGATTGCAATTTAACCCTTTGGCCGCCAGCCATTTTTCAGCCAAAAAATACCATTAAACTTAACTGGGTAGAGAAAATAAAATATCTGCAATATTGCGAATTCCTCTGTGACATATATAACAGTAGGCCTATCCGTACCTCCCAAAATTAAGAACATAGGGTCTTTGAATAACAGAGCCTGATTTGATGCCTTTTAGTGACATGGGTGTTAACCATTGTGGTGCTAAAATGTGACATTGGCGGTGAAAGGGTTAATTTCTTCTCTATTTTTTGTTCCCCGCTTTTTTCCAGATGGAAGCCAAGTACAAGTTATTCAGAGACGCAGCAAAATGGCAACAAAAATACCAAACTGAGGTGAGACTTTTTTCTTACTTTTGCCGAGTCAATGAAAACAAGCAAAGAACAAAGGTTTCAAGGTTTTTCAAGGGTTTTATTTATTTCCAAAAAAGCCCTTTGGGGGTACATGGAAAAACAAAAACAAATAAATATATAAACAATTAAAAGATTTGTTTAATCCAAACAATAAAAAAGACAGGTACAAAAACACGAACAAACAGAAAATATAGATCAATATCCAGTCACATTGAAGGGTTACGGCAAGAATAGCTGTGATTACGTACCAAACCAGCCAGCAAGCAAGATATATAATTCTCTTCACCCAAAATATAAAGTATATAGGAGTTCCTTAACAGTGTTTGATGATGATGATGATGATGATGAAAGATTACCACAACTTTAAAGGAAGATCACCGGTCCGCAAATAAACACATTTATCGACAGCATTTTTTAGAACATGGGAAGCAACTCTGGAAATAAGGTCGTCGTCTTATATTATATTATCTCCCTTGTTCCACTTCTCTGTCTATTAGTCTCGTTGGTTTCTTTATACACCATGCAAACTAAACTTAGAATCTAAATCTTAAAAGCACGGTTGTTTAAAATCTCTCTCTCTCTCTCTCTCTCTCTCTCTCTCTCTCTCTCTCTCTCTCTCTCTCTCTCTCTCTCTCTCTCTTTTTCTCAATAAAAAACATTCGTTCGTTCGTTCGTTCGTTCGTTCGTTCGTTCTCTCTCTCTCTCTCTCTCTCTCTCTCTCTCTCTCTCTCTCTCTCTCTCTCTCTCTCTCTCTCTCTCTCTCTCTCTCTCTCTCTCTCTCTCTCTCTCTCTCTCTCTCTCTCTCTCTCTCTCTCTCTCTCTCTCTCTCTGCATGTGCATGTGCATGTTAAAGATGAGTATGAAAAGTACGTAGGATTATTTTGGTTTTGTTTTCCGTGAGTATGTGCTTAGGCCTACTCTTAATTTATGCACGTTCAAAATGTGCATAGTTAATAATATTAGGTTTGATTTTGTTATTGTTGTGCTACTATATAGGGTTGTATTTTGCATTCTTATATTGCTTTGTCTGTGCTCATTTTCCTTTTCCATTTCAACTTTTTTATTTGGTGTTTTTTTCAGAGGGCTGGATGTAAAAAAAAGCATGTTATTGCTTATTCTATTACCCTCTATAAATAAAATTCATTTTCAATTCAATTCAATTCTCTTCTCTCTCTCTCTCTCTCTCTCTCTCTCTCTCTCTCTCTCTCTCTCTCTCTCTCTCTCTCTCTCTCATAAAAGATAAATTCATTTTCTTTTGCTTTATTATTATAATCAGTAGTATATTAGACATTGTTTATACAGTACGCCCTTCATGAGGGGCAAAGGCCTAAATAAATAAACCAAGTGTCATTGGCATTCTCTCTCTCTCTCTCTCTCTCTCTCTCTCTCTCTCTCTCTCTCTCTCTCTCTCTCTCTCTCTCTCTCTCTCTCTCTCACATGATTGATTTTTTAGTTCTAATTTTTATCAAAATCTTAAGTAGGTTACCACACTACACATCCGCCTACCGCCATTGTTTATCCTGTACGCCCTTCATGAGGGGCAAAGGCCTAAATAAATAAACCAAGTGTCATTGGCATTCTCTCTCTCTCTCTCTCTCTCTCTCTCTCTCTCTCTCTCTCTCTCTCTCTCTCTCCCTCTCTCTCTCTCTCTCTCTCTCTCTCTCTCAGATGATTGATTTGTAGTTCTAATTTTTATCAAAATCATAAGTACCACACTACACATCCGCCTACTCACCCTGACCCCCACCCCCACATTTTTTTTAGAAGCATTAATTACACTCGTGTTTGTGTCATTTATCTGGTTAAGGATTTTTTTTTAATTCTGTGAGGGTAAAGGCTTATCACATACACACGCGACGGTAGGGAGAGAGAGGGAAAGAGAGAGAGAGAGAGAGAGAGAGAGAGAGAGAGAGAGAGAGAGAGAGAGAGAGAGAGAGAGAGAGAGAGAGAGAGAACAAGTTGAACAACAAGTTTTTTTTATTGCCATTAGCAATAGCCCTCTTGGCAAGGGGGGTACAAAAAAAATGATTGAATCAGTTACATGGCTCCCACTCACACATGTATTCATACACAACGCACTCACACACCAGCACACACTTCCCACACATAATTAGTGCATATATACATACATAGAACTTAATTTCTTTGGCTATCAGAAACTACATATGCAAAGTAGAAATCAAAACCAAATCCTCTTACTTAGTTGACTAAACAGTTATTGGATCATTTTTTTTCCTGAAATCACTAGCTTTTGCTATATACTTAGCTAATGATATAATATTTTGTCCATCCTCTGAAGACAAAATTCCACATGGTGGAACTGAAAGAGAGGGAAAAAAGAAAAAAAATGAAGAGAGAGAGAGAGAGAGAGAGAGAGAGAGAGAGAGAGAGAGAGAGAGAGAGAGAGAGAGAGAGAGAGAGAGGGGGGGGGAGGCAACAAAAACAGAAGATGAATACAAAGAACTAAAGAAAATCGATTCCAAAATAACGAAGAGATAAAATCTTCCTAATTGCAAACATTTTAAAGCGTTTAATTATTATTTTTATCTGAAAGATAATGCTGACGGTTTCAAATTAGTTTTTTAATGGCATAAACAACACTTCTGCAAAATTGAACGTCCTAGTCGGGGCAGTGGGTGGATGCCTCGTGCCTCCTTACGGGGAGCTGGACGACCCCGCCCCCTCCACGAGTCTCTCCCCGTGGGGATACCGGGGGGGGATCTTTTGTAAAAATAGTTCCCCTACCTTCTGGAAGTTCTGTGCTTGTAACTTCCTCTAATGTACCACTAGTTGCACTCTCTTTGACTCTGCCTTTTCCCTTTGCTTTCTATCATCTGCTATTTTTCTGACTTATTGGCCCATTCACCTGCCTTATTTTCAAAAACAATCTTCCAAATAATGTTTCTCCTTTGAGCTCCTCCGAAATCGGAATGTGTCGGCTGTACGCAGCGGGGAAACCAGTGAAAACTGAAAACCGGACACATATGTATCTTACCCATTTGGGCCATATGGCCCGGGAACGCACAAGAACAAGACAAGAACGTCCTAGTGTCTCATTTGAAAAATAAATGGTCGCCTATAATATTATTTCCACACCATTCGACCCAGACATAAATTCCTTCTCTGAAAGAATAAAAAAACACTTTTTGACGGACTTTTTTATAAAGATAGTAATTCCGGGAAAGTCCATCTTTCCTGGCCATTTTATCGTAAACCCAACCATAATTCACTCGCTTGACGAACGAGCAGCGTCTTAGCTGTTTCTTGGCGCGTGGGATGCCGGGAAATCAAGGGGAAACAATTCGCTTTCCACGACGCTGGAAAACGCGAGTTGAGGCCCATCCATCTCCTAATTCCCTCCACTCTCCCTCCCCTTACCCTTCTCTTCTCCCCCCTCCTCCCTCGGCCTCCCCAACCCCTCTGCCCCCCCCCCCCCCCCCCTCCTTCCTTCCCTCTCTTTCTTCGCCTCCATCACCACCCCCTTTCCCTTATTATCTCTTCTAGGTCGATACGAGGCATTCATTCATTCATTCACACGCCGCCTGGCTGGTCCAGAGGCAAAGAGAACTTTGTGAAAACTTACGAGACCACGGTTTCAAATCCGGACAGATTTATTGTAATTGAAGATGGGGATGGATTTATCTGCCAGTTCAATCGTGAATTTTGTTCTTTCTTTTTTTCAGTGTTCTTATGGTGATGTTTCGACATTATGGCTCGGGTAGGAGGGTGGGGGAGGGGGGGGGGGGGGGAATTCCTTTGTTTCAGTTTTAGGCTTGTAGTGTTGTTTTAACCCTTCCCGCACCCCGCACCCATACTTTTACTTTTTGTCTCATCATTATTTCAAAAACCGTTCATACGATCTTGCTGACCTTTTATGACTTTGTCAATGAAAGACCTGAGCACGTGCAGCCAAACTATCGCACATTTGTGTTGGAAAACAAGAAAGTAAATAAACAGCAAAGTCGTCGTTTAATTGCGATAAAGTGAAATGTCAGGTGAAAACGAACATTATTTTTTGTCGGGATTTAGGAACTCTATCACAAAGGACAAAAGAAGGTCAATAGTGCCTTCTGGTTTTCACCCAACGTTTTATTTTTTTTATTTTCGTTCTGAAAGATGGCTTTGGTACAGTTATCGTGCTTATTTAGATTGAGGTAGCATAACCTGCAAAAATAGGCCGCCTAAATGTTTCTTTTACACTATGGCACCATTAGATTTCTGCAAAATTTCTGAAGAACTTTAAAATCTCATTAATCTGAAATGGTGTTCTTGCCAGACTCATTTCAATTTTTAAATTTTGTAACCTATAATGACAACTCTTTTTTTCTATCTATCTCTTTAATCGTTTCCAGCTTAGCGAGTCTTCACGTCTGGACGTTCACAATCCGTTGTTGTCAATGGTCTGTCCTCCAAGCCCTCACGGCTATGTGTCTGCTTGGTCATTGGACCAAGCAGAAAGATTGCCATCTGATAACATTATATGATGCTTACATCTGTGATCATCACAAGGTGCAAGACCACGAGGTAGATTGCCATCTGATAACATGCATTAATTAACTCATGGTGCTTTCTGCTGTAAAAGACATTGCTTTCTAAGGAATAGACTGTCATCTTCTCACACACATTAGCCCATGATGCTCAGCTCTGTGGACAGAAGGTGTCATCTGCTAGCATGCATGCACTCACGATTCACATGTATGTGGACAGACGGTGCTATGCCAAAGAGTAGACTATCATCTGTAGCATGCATTAACTCGTGATTCACAGTACGGTGCTATGCCAAAGAGTAGACTGTCATATGCTAGCATGCATGAACTCACGATTCACATTTCTGTGGACAGACGGTGCTATGCCAAAGAGTAGACTGTCATCTGTAGCATGCATTCACTCGTGATTCACAGTACGGTGCTATGCCAAAGAGTAGACTGTCATCTGCTAGCATGCATGAACTCACGATTCACATTTTTGTGGACAGACGGTGCTATGCCAAAGAGTAGACTGTCATCTGTAGCATGCATTAACTCACGATTCACATTTCTGTGGACAGACGGTGCTATGCCAAAGAGTAGACTGTCATCTGTAGCATGCATTAACTCACGATTCACATTTCTGTGGACAGGCGGTGATATGCCAAAGAGTAGACTGTCATCTGCTAGCATGCATTAATTCACGATTCACATTTCTGTGGATAGACGGTGCTATGCCAAAGAGTAGACTGTCATCTGCTAGCATGCATTCACTCGTGATTCACAGTACGGTGCTATGCCAAAGAGTAGACTGTCATCTGCTAGCATGCATTAACTCACGATTCACATGTCTGTGGATAGACGGTGCTATGCCAAAGAGTAGACCGCCTTCTGCTAACATACGTGGACTAATAATGCTTGTCTTTACGGAGAGAGACAAAAGGTGTCCGACCAAGTGCCTGACAACCATCTGAAAGCATACCTTAAACTTATGATGCTCATCTCTGTGGGCAGACGGTGCTAGGTCAAGGGATTGACTGCCATCTGCTGGGGCTCCGTGAGGCGGCTCGTGAGCTCCACGTGCTGGAGTCCATCCCTCTGTTCACAGACCCCTCCTTCACTCAAATCAACTACTTCTCCATGTCCACCAGCCAGGTAAAGAAGAGAAGGCACGTTAAAGGTGGACCCTGACGGATGAGCTTTTGCAAGAAACACGTCCAGATCACCAGAAAGACAGCCTTTTCAAGGATCGGAACACCCACTTTGCTCTGGTTTCCTATAAATTAAGCCGTCAAAACGGCGATTTCATCCTTGGCGGAGATGCCGGAGAGAGTCGCCATTTTGGATGGAGTGGGTGGAGGACACTCATTGTGGTTGAAGCGTTTTCTTTTTTTTGTAGTGTAGTAAAAAATAAAAAAGGAGCTATTTCCTTTGTTGTGAGCGAAACTCCTTTAGATAAACTGTATATACAAATTTCAAAAAAAAAAAAAAAAAAGGCTTGTATTGCGAAAATGTGCAAACGATTTGGCGGCCATTAGAAAATAGACGGCACACGCCTTCTCTTTGGGTGAAAGAATTTGACCTCCGCCTAGGAGGAATCGCCAATTTGACGGTTTGATTACTAGGAAACCAGAGCAAAGTGAGTGTTGCAATATCATTCTGTAAAGTGTGTTTTCCTGGTGATCTCGACACCAGATCTTACAATCTGTTTCTTACAAAAACTCATCCGTCATGGTCCACCTTTAAGTCCGTGCGTGATTGAACGCGTACGTTCATTGTCGTTGAAACAATACAACGTGGCCTTTTTGTAACAAAAGCGTAACGGGAACATGGTGGAACTGAAAGAGAGGGAAACAAGAAAAAAATGAAGAGAGAGAGAGAGAGAGAGAGAGAGAGAGAGAGAGAGAGAGAGAGAGAGAGAGAGAGAGAGAGAGAGAGTGGAGGGAAGAAGGATGGGGAGAGAGGGATATATCGACATGGTGGCATCGAACTTTAGTAATCACACGAAGACTTGATTGAATAGTAAGAAAAAGAATACAATTGTTTTTATAAAAACAAGACAGACTTTTACTTAGATAGATATCTGAGATTTAAAACACATGAAGAGAAAGAAGAAGAAAATGATGATGATGATGATGATGATTATTACGATGATGATGATGGTGATGATGATGATGATGATGATGGTGATGATGATGATTACGATGATGATGATGATGATTACGATGATGATGATGATGATGATTACGATGATGATGATGACTACGATGATGATGATGATGAATACGATGATGATGACGATGATGACGATGATGATGATGATGATTACGATTACGATGATGATGATGATGATTACGATTACGATGATGATGATGATGATGATGATGATTACGATGATGATGACGATGATGATTACGATGATGATGATGATGACGATGATGATGATGATGATGATATTGGTCGTCACTCTAACCCTCTCATCATGTCCCCCCACCCAGGTGCCAACGTCAAGGCGCGATTCCTTCATGCTATACGGAGCCGTGGTCCCGGACGGCTACGGCGCCTGCTACGACCCCCTCCCGGACTGCCTCTACTTCTGCATCACTTCCTTCCACGACTGCGTAGACACCAGCTCGCAGTTGTTCGCTTTCTCTCTGGAATCCACGCTCCTGCAGATGCAAGAACTGTGCCTTCAAGGGAAGGAGCTGCAGAACCTGCAGCAGCAGCAGCAGCAGCAGCAGCCTGAGTCGTCCTGACAGACAGAGCAGGGTGTGGGTCGTCCTCAATGCATATTAGCCCCGCGTCTGAAAATTGGTCCAAAGCTTTAGTTCAGCCACCGGAAGTACGTCATTGCTATTCCATGTTCGAACAGTTTAGAGTTACTAAATGCCAAATAGTGTGTTGCGGAGTTAAGTAGGCTTGCGTGCAATGTGTGTGTGTGTGAGTATGTGTGTGCGTGCGTGCGTGCGTGCGTGCGTGCGTGCGCGCGTGCGTATATGTATATGTGTGTGTGTGTGTGCACATTTAAGTAGGCATGCATTGTGTGTGTGTGTGTGTGTGTGTGCACGTGTGTGTGTGTGTGTGTGTGTGTGTGTGTGTGTGTGTGTGTGTGTGTGTGTGTGTGTGTCCAGGGAACGTAGTTAAGTGTAAATTACTTAATATTATGCACGTGGAATATTCTTTTTTTATATTTATCAACTAGCCTCCGTCAGACCTATCATATGATTTTATACATTATTGTGTGTATGTTTGGTGTTTAAAGATAAGTCTGTTTATCATCACCATAGTTAAATACTTTTTAATAAGCTTTTTCCGATTGTGTCTGTGTTGGTTTTTAGAGAGGAGTAGGAGTAGAGTAGTAGTCCCACTTCATTGATTTTTAAATGCAATTGTTCACATCAAAGTTTTTCTCTTTATATCGCGGTGATTTATTTCATGATGTAGCACATAGGCAGAAGAGTAATTTAAATACGCTTGTTAAAGGTGGACCCTGACGGAGTTTTTGCAAGAAACACGTCGAGATCACCAGAAAGACAGCCTTTTCAAGGATTGGAACACTCACTTTGCTCTGGTTTCCTAGAAATCAAACCATCAAAACGGTGATTCCTCATTGGCGGAGATGCCGGAGAGAGAAGTGATTTTGGATGGGGTGGGTGGAAGCCACTCATTGAATGTGGTTGAAGCTTTTTCCTGTTTGTAGTGCAGTAAAAAAAAAAAAGGATCTATTTCATTTGTTGTGAGCAAAACTCCTTTTGGTAAACTGTACAACATATTTTTTTAAATAAATAAAAAGGCTTGTATTGTGGACATTTCGTGCAAACGATTTGGTCTAAACTCAGGCGGCCATTAGAAAAAAGAAGGCACATGCCTTCTCTTTCACTGAAAGAATTTGACTTCCAGCACCTCCGCCAAGGAGGAATCGCCGATTTGACGGTTTGATTTCTAGGAAACGAGAGCAAAATGAGTGTTGCGATCTCTGTAAAGGGTGTTTTTCCTGGTGATCTCGACGTGCTTTTGCAAAAAACTCATCCGTCAGTGTGCCCCTGTAGAAATAGTTTGAGACTCATTGCATTCATATTTTCCACCACGTTCATGCAGTGCAGTTTATGCTCAAAGCGTTTCCTTGTGGTGTATATTTTGTAAAGTTTGAGTTTGATGCGTGTTTGTTTCATTATTCAGTGTACAGTCACCAGTGTATTTCAGAGCTAAAGGCTGTAATCTATGTAATATTTGTGTCGTGATTATTGTGCCAAGGATTAAATATCCACAGTGGAAATGGAATCATGAAAAAAATGCATTTATAGGCCTAAATGTGTAAGATCTTGTTGCACATTGCTTCTCTTATTTAATTTAAATGGTATTTTTAACAAAGGGAAGTAACCTTGATATCAATGTTTCTATTCTTTTCGTGCAAAAAAACACCAAATGAAAGTGTTCCCACCAAAAGCTTGTGTATATACACAGGCCCTGTATGTTCCCACCAAAATCTTGTGTATATACACAGGCCCTGTTCCCTATGTGTGCGTGCGTGCGTGCGCGTGCGTGAGTGTGTGTGTAATACAAAACTGTGTTGTAACTTCTTTTTTAACACAGTAGTATGTCTTGCAAAACGAGAAATACTGAATGCTTGGGGCTTAATGTTACTCTACTATGTTATGCTCTCTCTCGAAGACAATCATCCATCCCCAAGACAGATTTTCCTTAAAGACCCACCAGATCACGTGTCAAAATCACGGGTTCCACGTGTTTTCCCTCTTATAGCTGGTAGCAAATCTTGTTTTGACCAGGTTTGACTCCCATACAAATGCCCAAATTCAAAACGAAACATCATTTTAAAGAACAGCCTCAGTTTGAAGTTGGGGCATTTGTATGTGGGTCACAGTTATCCAGAAGAAACAAAAAACAAGGGACTTAATCGTGGTGGGTCAGTGTGTCTTACTCTTTAAGGCTGACAACTAGGCCCAAATAGTAATATGTCCTTTATTAACTACCAAAATGAAAACCAGGGAAGACAATGTTATGAGCTTTTCTTTCAGATACATACATACAAAGACTGTTGGTTCTGCTGGTAATAAGGTTGATGATGATGATGATGGTGTATGTCTGAAAGCCAAAGTGAAAACAAGAATGAAGCACTACGAGGGGAGACAATCTGTTGAATGATTGTGCATGCATGAGCGTATTCAGACACATCATGAAGAAGTGCTGCTGGTAATAAGGTTGATAATGGTGTAGATGGTGTCTGTCTGAAAGCCAAAGAGAAAACAAGGATGAAGCACTACGAGGGGAGACAATCTGTGGAATGATTGTGCATGTATGAGCGTATTCAGACACATCATGAAGAAGTGCTGCTGGTAATAAGGTTGATAATGGTGTAGATGGTGTCTGTCTGAAAGCCAAAGAGAAAACAAGGATGAAGCACTACGAGGGGAGACAATCTGTGGAATGATTGTGCATGTATGAGCGTATTCAGACACATCATGAAGAAGTGCTGCTGGTAGTAAGGTTGATGATGATGATGATGGTGTCTGTCTGAAAGCCAAAGTGAAAACAAGAATGAAGCACTACGAGGAGAGACAATCTGTGGAATGACTGTACATGTATGAGCATATTCAGACACATCAAGAAGAAGTGCTGCTGGTAGTAAGGTTGATAATGGTGTAGATGGTGTCTGTCTGAAAGCCAAAGAGAAAACAAGGATGAAGCACTACGAGGGGAGACAATCCGTTGAATGATTGTGCATGTATGAGCGTATTCAGAGACATCAAGAAGAAGTGCTGCTGGTAGTAAGGTTGATAATGGTGTAGATGGTGTCTGCCTGAAAGCCAAAGAGAAAACAAGAATGAAGCACTACGAGGAGAGACAATCTGTTGAATGACTGTGCATGTATGAGCGTATTCAGACACATCATGAATAAAGACTGCTGGTGCTGTTGGTTGATGGTGCAGAGGGGGTCTGAAGGACGTCGAAGTGTCAGTATGCCAAATAGGAATTTTTCGGAAAAAGGGGAGTAATTTCATGGTTTGTGGGAGTGATCTCGCCTAATTCAATCGGTCAAACAGGGGAAGTTACTCTACCTTCAGGTAGATCCTCAGCCCTCGCGTTGTGTGTTTGAGGAGACACACAGCATGTAGAACGCAGTGCGTCATTCTAAATGTGATGTACTTTATATTTTGACGTCACAGCTAGTTTGCAAGTTCTATTACTTTGTAGCAACTGGCCATGTCTTAGGCTATTTTTGTATATATAAAAAAAAAGTGCAATTCACTGACTGGCATCCTGCGGTTTCAAGCTTCGACGCCATTGTTGCATTGTTGCTATGGTATTTGACCGAGTAATGGAGGTAAGCAACTCTAATTTTCACAAAGTGCTCTCCACTATTATTTCCGTAGATCGTCTATTGCCAATGCATAAACTATATAATGCCTTTGAGTCAAAACGGACTATCTCCATATAGTCTTACATTGGAACTTATTGTGAAAACTAATAACTTGTATTTAAAAAATAAGACTGAAGAAAATTATTTACCATAAAAAGCGTAATCCCAATGTAATATTATTTTCAATCTTTTTATTAGATGCAAGTTATTAGTTTTCACAATAACTTCAATAATAAGTTCTTCTTTCTTTGAACAACCAACATCATCTTGTTTATGGTTCCGTAGTTAATGGACAATGTGGAGATAGTCCGTTTTGACTCTAAAGACATCGCTGATGATTCTCCTTTAGTTCAATGTTCCCTCTTTTTATTTCCTTCACAAAACCCCGCAACAGAATCATTTCGCTTGTACATTTTTTGTTACAAGATTAACGCAATCGTGCAACGTAAACAATCCAACTGAACAGTACCTTGGGAAGGCGTGTCGTGATCACCTGGCCCTGTAGTCATGAGTTCGAATTAGACATTCAAAACGCTGATCAGTATGTAAATTAGGCTAAACAGCCAATCGTTTTGGGAGTTTAGCCTAATTTACATACTGAGCAGCGTTTTGAATGTCTAATTCGAACTCATGACTACGGGGCCAGGGCGTGTAGTCATGAGTGCGTCTTAGACAGTGAAAGCAGGGGTTAGTATGTAAATTAGGCTAAACAGCCAATCGGTTTGGGAGTTTAGTCTAATTTACATACTATTCCCCGTGTTAACTGTCTAAGACGCACTCATGACTACACGCCATGTGGTTTACCAAGGCTGATCTATTGATTGAGTGGAGGCCTGAATGTGATTATAATAATAATAATAATAATAAAGAATATTTATATAGCGCGCATTCTAGGTGTACTACTCATGGCGCTTTACACAAACTAAGAATCGCCCCACATACAAAATTACAGACATATCAAACATACTCAGACGCGCTCGCATACCCACCCTCACCCTCACGCTGTGGCATATTCATAGACATAAAAACATGCATCTTCGCATAACACACAAACGGGTCCACACACACACACGTACGCGCGCGCGCAAGCACACATGCACACACACGCACGCACGCACACGCATACGCACGCACACACACACACACACGCACACACACACACACACACACGCGCTCCCCAATCCTCTCCTCCCCATCCGCACACACATCATTTACGCAGACCCATAGCATTACAATAAGTGATGCTGAGATTGCTAACATTATTGCTGAGAGAAGAAGTGTGTTTTCAGATTGGCCTTAAAGATTGACAGAGAGTTGGAATGTCTGAGAGATGGTGGTAGTTTGTTCCAAGTATCTGGGGCCTGAAAATAAAAGGATCTTTCACCGTAAGTTTTTGTTTTAACCAGGGGAAGCTGCAAAAGACGAGAATCTGAGGAAGAACGGAGCTGACGAGAGGGTGTGTAAGTGTGAAGCAGATCAGACAGGTAACTAGGAGCAGAGCCAGAAATGACAGCAAAGCTAAGAGCGGAAATTATGACACGTATAGTCTTAAAATCACTGCGTTGTGATGTTATATCATCTTGTTGTCGCTGTATAGCATGCTAATCGACAAGAATGTTGTTTTTTAATTCTCCGATCGCTTTTTTATGCTAATACCTTTGAATCGAGAGGATCGTAACAGTTGGCTACGCGCGCGCGCGCGCGCGCGCGTGTGTGTGTGTGTGTGTGTGTGTGTGTGTGTGTGTGTGTATGTGTGTGTGTTGCTTGTTGCTTTGTTTTTTAGTTTGTTGTTCTTTGTTGGTTGATTTGATTTTTGTTCTTCTCAGAACATGTCTCTTTTTTTTTTTTTTTTTTTTTTTTTTAGATTGTTAGGTTTTTCTACTCATTTATCCTCCTCCTCTCCCCTGGCCTCGCCTTCCTCACCAAATTGTTATTCTGCATTTTTAATTCACATGTTAATTTAGATTTGTTTATTTGTCACTTGTGTTCAAAATTGCAGCGAGACAGAGCAAACTGGAATCGTTTGAACCAGGGTTTGTTTTCCTTCTGGTGGCAGTCTTGGGATGGCTGTTTTATTGTCGGCGGGACTCTATATGGCTGGATATCAGTTGTCGTCATAGCCGCCATCTTGGGATAAATCTAACTAATCTAACTAGTGGCGCTCCTCTGGCTGCGACGCTCTCTCCAGGTGGGAGCAACCCGAATTTCACAGAGACGTCTTTGTGACTATAAAGTACTCAATACCTAGTGAACTATTTAGATGCGACGCCATCTTTATCCCAAGATCCCTTCTTAATATGCCATTGCTTGAAAAAGGAAAATGGCGACAACCGATGTTCACCCATAGTAAGCAATAGAGTTTAGATTTCATTTGCGAGGCACGCGAAGGACGCTGCAAAGGGCAGGATTATCGCTGTTTGACATCGAACTCTTTCTTTTTTCTGTTCTTTTTTTCTGAAGTTCCAGATGCATTAGTGTGGTATTTCGTTTCGTTCACGTATGAAAGGACAATGAGCTTGAGCTTGACAAGGAACCGTAAATGTCTGGAGGTAACAGTGACTGATTTGTCGTACCTAAAGATCGCGAGGTGATGACCGACAGGATCAAATTTCATTAACTTAATAAATTGGTGCACCACTTGATCATAGCGATGGCTTGGGGTCAAAACGGACTATCTTAAGATAGTTCGTGGACGTATTATTGGAATTATTGCAAAAACTAATAACCTGTATCAAACAATGACTGCAGAAATATAAAAAGGGGGTTATGCTTTTCATATTTCTGCAGTCTTTTTTTTTTAATACAAGTTATTAGTTTTCGTAATAAGTTCAATAATATGTCAATGGACTATCTAAAGATAGTCCGTTTTGACTCCAAGTCATCGATTATTAGAATACTGTGAAATCATAGAATGGAATGTGAACGCGCAATCTGTTCAACTATGTTTAACCCTTTCACCGCCAAAGTCGCATTTTAGCACCACAGTGATTTAACACCTATGTCACTAAAAGGCATCAAATTGGGGTCTATTATCCAAAGACCCTATTGTCTTAGTTTGGGGAAGTAAGGATAGACCTTATGTAAGATATGTCACAGAAGAATCCCTAATACTGCAGATGGACATTGTTCTCTACCCTTGTAAATTTGATGGAATGTTTTGGCTGAAATATGGCTGGCGGTGAAAGGGTTAAAGAAAACAAAAAGCAGAGTAGCACCACTCAGACGGAGGTATTTAAAAACTGTCATGTAATACTTTGCCTTTGGGATGTCTGGCTGCACAATTGCTTTACTCGGTGCCAAAATAAATTATTGTGATTCTTTAATTATGCTAAATATTGAAAGTGTTCAAATATCAAGGCGAAAATGTGGGTATTCTTTTCTATCTATATGATTCATCTTTCGTTTATATTCAACCCCCTCCCCCAAACAAAGGCTTTTTGTACAAAGCCGATTCTGGTGTGGTGTAAGTAAACATCAATGTGTGTGTGTGTGTGTGTGTGTGTGTGTGTGTGTGTGTGTGTGTGTGTGTGTGTGTGTGTGTGTGTGTGCGTGCGTGCGTGTGAGTGTGTGTGTGTGAAAATGGGATGGAACTCTGAGGAAACCGCAAACCCACCCCCATTCTACCTCTTCCAGTTGAAATTATGAGCTGTCCGGTGGTTGCGTTATTTTTTAATTTTATTTTTTTAATTACTTGCTGTTGTTGTTGTTGTTGTTGTTGTTGTTGTTTAAATGGAATGTTGTTGGGGGGTTTTCCTGAAGCCCACAAATCATGTGTCCATATTTCCACTCTGTCTGTGTGTGTGTGTGTGTGTGTGTGTGTGTGTGTGTGTGTGTGTGTGTGTGTGTGTGTGTGTGCGTGCGCGCGCGCGTGCGTGCGTGCGTGCATGTGTGCGTGCGTGCGTGCATGTGTGTGTGTGCGTGTGAGCACACATATGCGGACACATATAGTTTATAAGCAAAGAATAAAGTTTGTTTTTTTAGTAGAATGATTTATAGTAAGACCTCGATACACAGTCTTCAGATTTTGTCTGTAAACTTTAGTGTGTTTTTGTTTTTGTTGTTTTCTAATGAAAGGTTTTTCTTTTTTCTTAAGGAATAAAAGTGAATTATGAAAGGTGTTTTTTTTAGTAGAATGATTTATAGTAATACACAGTCTTCAGATTTTGTCTGTAATCTTTAGTGTGTTTTTGTTTTTGTTGTTTTCTAATGAAAGGTTTTTCTTTTTTCTTAAGGAATAAAACTGAATTATGAATATATTATAAATTGCAAGTGACCAAATTACCTGGTGCTGTTATTTGTTTATTTGTTTAGAATTTTTTTTTTAATACAATAATTTTTTTATTATTTGCTTCCTTGTTTGTACATTAATTATTTTTATTTGTTTATTTATTTATTTGCTTATGAATCTTTGCGTTTGGGGTACATTTGTTAACATATTCATTAGGTGAGTTTTGTCTTATTTGTTGTAAAACAGTCCTATATGTGTGCATTTGTTTCGTTCAGAAGATCTCTTCTGTTCATCTCGATCTCGGTTGTTTTTGTGGTTTTTTAATTATGAAAAGGGTGGTGATCAGAATTTGATCACATGACTGTGTTTATCACTACCATTTTTTCTTCCTTTTTTGCAACTTTTATTCTTGTCAATTTTACGCGCATGTTATCCAGTCAATTTAATAATTAATTAAACAAATTAAAAGCATTATTTATTAGATATGATATTAATTTTATTTGATTATACGAAAATGTCTTCTCGTCACTGTCCACTGGAAATGGAGGGAGGTGGGATGAAAACAGAAAATCAAAGGAGCGGAGGTTAGGAAAGGGGGGAGTGGGGGGGGAAGAAAAGGGGTTAGGGTCAAGCTAAGGTAAAACACAACATAGCAACAGATTAGTAGGGGAGGTAAGAGTTGATTTAGCTGACTGCACATAATGAAAAGGAGCTGCTTCCCTTGTATAGGCCTATTGTACCACAGAAACAAATACACAAGTGCAAAGTGGCGTTATTTTATTAACGAGACAAAACCGAACATGTAATATTTCAACAAAATGTCTTTTTCAAACAACATACAAAAAAACACAACAATACTTCCCCTAGTGTTTCCCCTAGCCTATTGTATTAAATCGTACATTGATTTTTTTATGTTTTTTAAACAGCAAGAACAGATTATGATTATGAGTAGGCCTCTAAAGTTTTACGTATGCATGCCGATGCAAAAGGAATTACGCTCCGAGTGTCTTGTACCAATAACAAAATATCGGATGTAAGTACAAGCTATTGACTTGTTTCTTTATTGACACTCTACATACTACCATACCCTCCATGATCCACTCCCCCAAAAAACACTAAAGTCAAGTTATCATTAAAGACCTCAAGTTAGGCGATTGTCTGTGTATATGCTCAATGACTACCATTAGATGCTTCCACGACATTCACTGACTGAACTACTGAATTTTTGAAGTACTTACTATTTATTTTGCATTTCTGATATAAAGCCACACAATAAATAAAAAAATCATAGAAAATCCTGATCGCTTTCGGCCTTTTGGCTAAGACAGTGATTCAGGAACATAATTGTTTGTTTATATCCTGGTTGGTTGGTTTATCCCGTCGTACATGGCGAAAGCCGATACGCGACGTTAAACTGAACTTCCATAGACTAGTTCGCTAAAGGCAATTGCAACATTATGTTCTGAATCTTAGAGTTACATTTTTGTTGTCTCTTCAATACCCTTCCTCCTCCTTCAAGAGTGTAGGCCTAGATACAGATTTGTAAAAGCAAAACCTGTTCTTGTCATATGTTGCATTAGTAGATCAAATGTTATACACTGTGTTATTGTTAGTTCACTTTACAGAGTAATTGTGTCTACAAAATATTTACTTTTTGTGATATTTACAAAATGTGTTTGTGCGTATTGTGTAACTTTGTTAGAGGGACATTCCACGTTTTAACCCCCCAGTCAATAATGCCTGGTGATCTTACACCAGAATAGCAATGTGATGATGCCCTAGATTTGTGATATCCATTATTTACACGTGAACGAGTTTTAGATGCAGTTGTATCCTTAGAAAATTGCAATAAAGAACGTAGATGAGCATTCGAATTTTAACTGGGGATTTTGGTTGATTTATGTGCGTGGCATTTTGTAGGCAACGTATGTTTGAACAAGCTCTCTCTCTCTCTCTCTCTCTCTCTCTCTCTCTCTCTCTCTCTCTCTCTCTCTCTCTCTCTCTCTTTTTTCCTCAATAAAAAACATTCGTTCGTTCGTTCGTTCGTTCGTTCTCTCTCTCTCTCTCTCTCTCTCTCTCTCTCTCTCTCTCTCTCTCTCTCTCTCTCTCTCTCTCTCTCTCTCTCTCTCTCTCTCTCTCTCTCTCTCTCTCTCTCTCTCTCTCTCTCTCTCTCTCTCTCTCTCTCTCTCTCTCTCTCTCTCTCTCTCTCTCTCTCTCTCTCTCTCTCTCTCTCTCTCTCTCTCTCATGCACACACGCTCACGAGCGCCAACATAGGCATGCTATATTCACTAATTCAAACGAGTTGACATCATTGAAACACAGTTGACAACTTTGCGATTTATGAGCACATTTCAGAGTTAAACTCAAACTCCAAATCTGAACCGGCTTTGAAACGATGACTTTAGGTTAGAAATAAACTTACGTCAAAGGAAGATTATGACGTAATTTGATAAGCATAGTGCCATCAGTGATGCATGGCATCAAAATTAACTTATCACAGAAGTTCCATGCCAAGCTTTGGCTTTCCATAATCTGCCGGTTATGGGCCATCCTCTGGACGGCAAAAAAACAAAATGGTTAAAAAATACAGCGTGTACTGTTTAGTCTTCCGTTTCTTCCGTGGTTTTAAATAGGGCTTATCACAGGTATCATTATTTATTCATACTTTTCTTCTGATCAAGTACCTTGATGAAGTTGATCAATTCAACTAAACAACTGTGATTGTGGTGAGGAATTATTCATTTTATCAAATAAATAATTCAGTTCTTTAGCCTGAAATTTAGGCTTATTATCCTAGTAGGAGTAGCACAAGTTGTGAGATGGATCCAGGTTCTAAGAAGTTCTGATGAAGTCTTCAAGACTGTCTTGGTAACAAATCAGTGCACCCAATCTATATAAACTAAAGAAACCATGGCGTTTGGACGTGAACAACATTTTCTGTGCATCAGCCATTCAATGCCTTGACATCAGGGACCGTCAATGACTTTAGAGAACCCTTCAAAGAATTGAAGCAGGCAATTTTCACACTCGCGACATTCAAGATTTTATTTTTAAAACAGGGCCCTGTATTCAAATTTTAAAAAAAACAAGCCACAACAATGTCAGAACACGCCTCTCCTCAAATCAAGGTGGATAACATCCCACAACCCGACCGCAAAGACGGCGAAGCACCTCGCTCCGACAAAGAGAGCGGCACCTCTCCTCTAAACACCACCAGCAGTTTTCAAGATTCCAGAGAAAATGATTTAAGCCTCACTACAAAGATGACCTCCTCCTCACCCACCCAGCTCTACGGCAACACCACCTCTTGCAAGAAACGGAGGAAAACCCAGGAGCACCGACAATCCATTTCCAACATCGACTACCAGCAAATCAGCGCCCTGCACAAGGCGTTCCTGGATCGCTGGGACGGAAAAGACCTGGGTCTGACCCCGGAGGAGTTCCAGAGGGTGGCGAGGCAGACCATCAACCTGGAACTTTCGGTCGAGGAGTCGAAGAGGATCTTCAAGCAGATGGACCTGAAGGAGACGGGGCGGATGCGCTGGTGCGACTACATCACCAACGTCAGCCAGACGGCCCAGCTGAGGTCCTACATGGCGGCCCAGGAAATCAAGCCTTTGCTTCAGGACAAGATGCAGTTCATCAAAACCAAGTGAGTGGGATCCATCGCTTACAAGTTTCGGGTGGGTGAGGATGGGGAGTCTGTTTCTCGCCAATTCTTCACGTCTTTGTATGTGTCCGAGCTTCTGTCTATGTCTGTATGTCTGTCTGTCTGCCCCCCCCCCCCCCTCTCTCTCCCCTTCTTCTCCTCCTCTTCTTCTTCTTCCTTCTCCTCCTCCTCCTCATCATCATTATCATCATCATTGTCTTTCTTTCGGTAAAGGTCAAGATGTGCCCCCCCCCCCCCCCCTTACATTTCTCGGCTCTCCCCGCATTTTCACACTTGCCTTTCTTACTGCCTCTAAAGCCTTTCCATCTCTATCGTTTCCAGTAGGTTATGAAAATGCAGCGATAGCCGAAAAATGTAAGGGGGGGGGGGCACATCTTGACCTTTACCTTTCTTTCTTTCTGCGCCCACCCACCCAACCTGAACCAAGACATCGCGACGAAATCATCAACATCCGTTTCATCCCCCGCCTCTCCATGCAGTCCACCAAGGTGAATTAAAACAAAGGCCGCTCCTCCTCCTCCTCCTCCTCCTCCTCCTCCTCCTCCTCCTCCTCCTCCTCCTCCTCCTCTCTCATCATCATCATCATCATCATCATCATCCTTTTTTTCTCCTTCTGCTATGTCGTATCAACATTGTTTCTCTTTCTTCCTTTCTTTTTGCCCCACCCACCTAAACCCGAACCAAGACATGGCGACGAAATCATCAGCATCCGTTTCATCCCCCGCCTCTCCATGCAGTCCACCAAGGTGAATTAAAACAAAGGCCGCTCCTCTTCCTCCTCCTCCTCCTCCTCGTCCTCCTCCTTTTTTTTCTCCTTCTGCTATGTCGTATCAACATTGTTTCTCTTTCTTCCTTTCTTTTTGCCCCACCCACCTAACCTGAACCAAGACATCGTGACGAAATCATCAGCATCCGCTTCATCCCCCGCCTCTCCATGCAGTCCACCAAGGTGAATTAAAACAAAGGCCGCTCCTCCTCCTCCTCCTCCTCCTCCTCCTCCTCCTCCTCCTTTTTTTCTCCTTCTGCTATGTCGTATCAACATTGTTTCTCTTTCTTCCTTTCTTTTTGCCCCACCCACCTAACCTGAACCAAGACATCGCGACGAAATCATCAGCATCCGCTTCATCCCCCGCCTCTCCATGCAGTCCACCAAGGTGAACTACAACCGGGGCCGCTACCTGATGCTGGGCAGGCACGGGTTCATGACCCTCTGGTCTCTGGACCTCAGCCTCATCAGCACCCACTACATCGGCGCCAACGAAGGTCTGAGCCCCCTTTTCTTCATCGACATGGTGGTCCTCTACCCGTCCACCCTCATCGCTGTCACCTCTACGGATCGTAAGATCAGTATGTACGAGCTGGGCTCCAGAGGTGAGTGAGTTGGGGAATGGTGGGTGGGGGAGGGAGGGATGGTCACCTGGATATTTTAAAGGGGGTCGGTCCCTCTTTGAGTTTGTGATTTGCTAAACACACACATACGCGCGCGCGCGCGCGTACGCACGCACGCACGCACACACTCACACACACACACACACACACACACACACACACACACACACACACACACACACACACACACACACACACACACACACACACACACACACACACACACACACACACACACACACACACACACACACACACACACACACACACACACACACACACACACACACACACACACAAGCCCCTTCCTTGGCTACTTCACCCGCCCCTTTCATGTATTCCAACAGAGAGAAAAAAAGTCAAACGTTTCTGCTCTGACCCATACATACATATCATAATATCATCCATCAAGGCATACAGGAGAAGTACTCCATCGTGGCTCTGGGTAACTCCGTGACGTGCCTGGACTTCTGGTCGGACCTGCACAACAGGACCTCCTCCCTGCTGGTGTGGGGCGACACGGCGGGGGACATCCACTCCCTGGAGCTCAACGTCAACCGCCTGGGGGGCGTCTTCGACAAGGACAAGAACCAGGAGATCATCAACAGAGTGGCCTACGCTGACCTGGTCAAAAACAAGTGAGCATAAAGGCAACGATGGCTGGCAAGGGAAAAGTTCATTTTACGAAGAAACAAACATACAAGCGATGTTCACAAAACGTCCAAAACGAAGTTCACAAAATCCCAAAACGAACAGCAACAGGGGTGGGTGGGTGTCTTGAAAAGAAACGCCTTACAATGTAGGCCAAACCCCATTCCATAGGCCTATATAATTATGATGATTACACATACCAACTAATATTATATGCATAGTGTTGACAAACTAGTCTAGTGGTTTAGGATAGGGGCGAATCAGACAGAAAGTATTCGTGGCCCACCATCAGGCTACGATTACGGGCCCCAATTTTTATCCTGGGACAGCTGTAGGCTTACCAAGTGAGGCATCAGCAAGAATGAAAAGCCTAAGTTGATACCATGTTGTGGTTTAGGATAGGGGCGAACACAGTAATCAGAATATTTTGTTTGAGAAAGTAGACGAATCAGACAGAAAGTATTCGTGGCCCACTATCAGGCTACGATTACAGGCCCCATTTTTTTCACCTGGGACAGCTGTAGGCTTACCAAGTGAGGCATCATCGAGAATGAAAAGCCTAAGTTGACACCATTTTGTTGTTTGTTGAATTCATAATGCAGAGTACCAACGGCCCGTCTGTACCGAGCGGCAGGCCTGCACGACGACTGGGTGACCTCGGTCAAATACATCCCCGAGAATAAAGCCTTCCTGTCCAGTAGTCGGAGCAACACCAGGTATATATGGCGCGCCGAATGACCAAAACTCTATCTAGCAGTTCGACAGAGTTTAAAAACCCTATCGAACTGTTAGATACAGTTTCTAAACTATAGCTAGCAGTTAGATAGAGTTTCAAAACTTTGTCGAGCAGCTAGATAGAGTTTCTCGTCGTAAAACTCTATCGAACACGCCATTTTGATACTTTTTTTAAACGAAGCATTTCATTGGTAGATAGGACTAGTATCTTTGACTGTGACCTACACCTAGCCTAATAGGTGGCATTCTACGAACTCGTTTAGCAGCTTCAATTACAGATGAAACGCCCGGAAGATTCGCTCGTTGAAATCGTTCAGCTGCCATGTTTGTTTGACTACATGTAGGGGCCTAGGCCTATCGTCTTATTCAAATTCACGGGTCATTGCCCTGCCAAGGCCACAGACTTGTCGCTGAAGCCATGTACCAATCATAAATCGCGATAGAAAAACTATATCTCGATAGGGTTATTTTGTGGAAACCCGATCTAGCTATTCGACAGAGTTTTAAAACTCTATCGAACAGCTAGATAGGGTTTTCAAATTCTATCGAACAGATAGATACAGTTTCGAAACTCTATCGAACAGCTAGATAGAGTTTTGTATCTTCGGCGCGCCATAGGTATAGCCTAGCCTTGTGTGCAGAAGAAACTATATAGTAGTGGTTAAGTAGTAGTAGTAGTAGTAGTAGTAGTAGTAGTAGTAGTAGTAGTAGTAGTAGTTGTTGTAGTAATTATGATGAGATAATAGTAGGAAGGCAGTCAAATTGACTGACTTCGCACCAGTCTGTGCTCTTTCGTTTTACTGACTTCATACGAGCAGTCTATATGCTCAGATGATTTAACGAATTTGGAGGCAGTCTGTGCTTTGATGATTTTCAACTGTATTGTAGGCAGTCCTTCTTCTTCTTCTTCTGCGTTCCCATGCTATATGGCCATGATGGGTAAGGTACGTATGTGTCCGGTTTACAGTTTTCACTGGTCTCCCGTTTGAGGAGCTCAAAGGAGAAAAAATAGTTGGAAGATATTTTTTTGGGGGGAGAATGGGCCAATTAATCAGAAAGATAGTAGATGAGAGAAAGCAAAGGGAAAAGGCAGAGTCAAAGAGAGTGGCAGATTAGAGGAGGTTACAAGCACAGAACTTCCAGAAGGTGGGGGGACTATTTTTAGGCAGTTTATTCTCTGGCGTTTTACTTATTTTGCAGTCTATGCTCCTATCGTCTTACTGAATTTGCAGGCAGTTTATTCTGTGGCGTTTTACTTATTTTGCAGTCTATGCTCCTATCGTCTTACTGAATTTGCAGGCAGTTTATTCTGTGGCGTTTTACTTATTTTGCAGTCTATGTTCCTATCGTCTTACTGAATTTGCAGGCAGTTTATTCTCTGGCGTTTTATTTATTTTGCAGTCTATGCTCCTATCGTCTTACTGAATTTGCAGGCAGTTTATTCTCTGGCGTTTTACTTATTTTGCAGTCTATGCTCCTATCGTCTTACTGAATTTGCAGGCAGTTTATTCTCTGGCGTTTTACTTATTTTGCAGGCCATCTATACTCTGGTGTTTTACTTATTTTGCAGGCGATCTATTCTCTTATCGTCTTACCGAATTTGCAGGTAGTATATACTCCTATCCTTGAACCGTTTTGCAGGCAGTCTATGGTGTATTCAGACTGGAACGGCAAGGTGGACTCTCGCTACTTCCAGAGCGACAAAGCCGTGCTTTGCTTCGACTACAACCACGTGCTGAACATTCTGGTCACTGGCTCGCTCGACTGTCGAGTCCGTGTCTGGAACTTCTTCATGGCGCAGCGGCCTGTCAGCGCACTGCTGTAAGTCCTGATCTATTTGCTGTGATATTGTTGAGGAGGATAGTGTGAAGGAGGGGGAGAAGAAGGATGGTAATGATAGTGACGACGACGACGAAAACGATAACGATGAAGATGATGATAATGGTGGTGGTGGTGTTGATGATAATATTGATGATCATGGCGATGATCATGACGATGAGAATGATTGCATTTGCAGCTACTGATTTGCAGTTACTGATTTCCTAAAGATCGATTGTTGTGCATAAAAGCATTGTTAATTCCCGTGTGTTTACCATTAAGCGTAAATATGACCCAAATGGGGGATACAAAATCACACTAATGCGACACTTTAATACACTTTAATGCTATACATTAAACCTTGTATGTAATCTCTCTTTGCTGTATCTTTCGAATGATCGGTTTCAAATTCGATCATTCCCTTTTCTTCTTGTTATCCCCCCCCCCCCCTCCTGGTTTGTTTGTTGGTTTGGATCATGTTATGCGTTGTTTCCTTTGTTAACATGCACATTATTCTGTCTTTAATCGATTTGGCGTATTGCATTTATGTCTGCCTTTGACGCAATCTGTTAGACTTACGCTTGCAACAAGCAAAAGCAATATTATTGCTTGAGCAAAGATGCTTTCCGACTCCGGATTCAATTGTTCATTATATGTTTTGGTTCTTACTCGTAGTCAAAGAAAAAAAAAAAAAAAAAAAAAAAAATACCTCAAACCCAAACTCAGACACAAAGGCAATTTATTATTTCCCAAGGACAAATTTCGTTCAGGTGCCAGAATAACAGAGACATCGACATTCAGCATGCAAACACATTTTGACTTAAGTAAAGTCACATGAGTATAACAAAGATGCATAAAATGTATACGGACATAGATATTTAGCATGCGCGAGTATAATGTACATATTTTAAGGTTACGCGTAATGCACGCTTAAATAGACATTACTGGTGGATACATACAAGTCTAATGGTAAGCACGCACGTGAGGTAGTTTATTTTAAAGACCCACCACGTCACGTGTCAAAATCATGGCTTTCACGTGTTTTCCCTCTTACAGCTGGTAAGAAATCTTAAGAAATCTTCCAAGCATAAGAGGGAATGTGACACGTGACGTGGGGGGTCTTTAACACGATGAACACGCATTTAAGCCTAAAAGGATCATGAGTTTAGGAAGTGGATGGATCTGGGGGTGAAGGATTTATGTGCCCTGGAGTTGACTTTAATAGTTTTGTAGCGGCGTCCAGAAGGTCATAATCGTTCATAATAGGAAATGTTCGGAAATAATTAAGGGGAGTAATTTCATGGTGTGTAGGAGTTATCTTGCCTAATTCAATCGGTCAAACAGGGGAAGTGCGTCGTTCTGAAATTGATGTAATTTATATTTTTACGTCACAGTTTGCAAGTTCTATCACTTTGTAGCAACTGGTCACCCCTTTTTTTCTACAAAATGTTTGCAAGTCGCTGACTCGCATCCTGCGGTTTCAAGCTTCGATGCCATTGTTGCATTGTCGCTATGGTATCTGACCGAGTAATGGAGGTAAGCAACTCTAATTTTCACGAAGTGCTCTCTCCCCTAGTTTTGTTCCTAGAAAATCGTCTATTCCCAATAACTATACCCTGGAAATATTTCAATCAGCTACTGCTGGTATTTGTCAACCCAGTGTGACTTGCTGTTGAGGTGGTGGCTGTGGTTGTCTTCTGAGTTGATATCATCAGTTGAACTGTGAGCTCTGTTCGGCAGAATGTCGTATAATTGTTCACATAGCTTTGTTTCTCATCCACAGGGGTCACACCTCCCCGATCACCCACTTGTGCCTCAACGCGGCCACTCAGCACGTGATCAGCGCGGACAAGTCACGCGCCATCAAGATCTTTAACTACATGGAGGGTACCATCATCCAGAGCTTTAGCGGGCCTTCTCTCCAAGGTCAGATGACAATGGGGGGAAAAAGAAACAAAACATCCTTTGTCTTTTCTAGTCGTTCGCCTAGTGAAATATACCCTGTGACTGTGTTTGCGCGTGTGTGCGTGTGTGTGTGTGCGTGTGCGTGTGTGTGCGTGTGCGTGTGCATGTGCGTGTGCGTGTGTGTGTGCGTGTGCGTGCGTGCGTGTGTGTGTGCGCGCGTGTGCGCGCGCGTGTGCATTTTCAAAGGCTGACTAAACACTAATTTGACTTTTTGTTGCTTCACCTTTTGTGAGTAGTGTTATTGTCGTGAAACGGAAAGAGAGAACTGCTTTTTTGTTCAGTTGCTAGAGAGAAAAAAAGATTAATAATAAAGAATTCGAAAATATGCAAGAAGAAACGTGGGTTTTTTTCTTGTATATGCTGATGAAACAGAAAGAAGGATACGTTGAGGATGATCGAAAGGCCAAGAAATGAAGGGCTAGTGAATAGACAGGCATGGTATTTTTCGGCAAATTCCTTTATTTCAGGGAAAAGTGAATGTAGTAAAAACAAATATTAGAATGGGTTTTAAGCTTGGAAATGTCCTTTTCTCCAATTTCTAACAGTTTTATGGAGTCATCTTCAAAGGCAATAATATTGCCCCCTGATCACCACAAATGGCTCTTTACCCCTTAGCCACTCCAAAAGACAACATCTCCTGAACCCCGAAAAATATTTTCAAAAGAAAATTGCTTTTCGTACAGCAACATGCCTGATAGCTTACTCTGCAACCTTTTGACTTGGTCTGTAAACAAATTAAATGAGGCATGGATGGGCGTGCGGAACTGACGGGGTTCTTCTTCAACGATGTGCAAAAAATATAAAATGCCTTTCCTCCAGTACCGTGCCTGATAGCTAAATCTGCAACCTTTTGACTTGGTCTGTAAACAAAAAGAGGCATGGGTGGGTGTGCGGAACTGACGGGGTTCTTCTTCAACGATGTGCACAAAATATAAAATGCTTTTCATCCAGTATCGTGTCTGAAAGGTTACTCTGCAACCTTTTGACTTGATCTGTAAACAAAAAGAGGCATGGGTGGGCGTGCGGAACTGATGGGGTTCTTCTTCAACGATGTGCAAAAAATATAAAATGCCTTTCCTCCAGTACCGTGCCTGATAGCTAAATCTGCAACCTTTTGACTTGGTCTGTAAACAAAAAGAGGCATGGGTGGGTGTGCGGAACTGACGGGGTTCTTCTTCAACGATGTGCAAATATGTTTTTGTTTCTTTGTTTATTTACGTACCCTGGCTAAAAGACTCCATGGATCATCCCAACAGCTGAAGCACTTGAACACTATGGTGCAAATGCATCAGCTGGGGATGAGAATATTACGTGTGTGACCGTTTTTGATTACCCCGCCACATGAACATCCGCACTACGTCTTAGGGGGAATATGCCAATATAGAATGCTTTTCTTCCAGTATCGTGGCTGATAGCGTACTCTGCAACCTTTTGACTTGTTCTGTAAACAAAAAGAGGCATGGATGGGTGTGCGGAACTGACGGGGTTCTTCTTCAACGATGTGCAAATATAAAATGCTTTTCATCCAGTATCGTGCCTGATAGGTTACTATGCAACCTTTTGACTTGGTCTGTAAACAAAAAGAGGCATGGGTGGGCGTGCGGAACTGACGGGGTTCTTCTTCAACGATATGCAAATATGTTGTTGTTTGTTTGTTTATTTACGTACCCTGGCTAAAAGACTCCATGGATCATCCCAACAGCTGACGCACTTGAACATTATGATACAAATTCATCAACTAGGGATGAGAATATTACGTGTGTAACCGTTTTTGATTACACCACTACATTATGGCAGCCACACTCCGTCTTAGGGGGAATGTGCAAATATAGAATGCTTTTCCTCCAGTATCGTGCCTGATAGCGTACTCTGCAACCTATTGACTTGGTCTGTCTAAACAAACAAAACCAAAAGGCATGGGTGGGCGTGCGGAACTGACGGGGTTCTTCTTCAACGACGTGCGGTGCCAGCTGATCGTGGCCACCACCATGCTGGCCGAGGCCACCAAGCGCACCAACCCGCCCTGCATGGCCGAGATCAGCGCCCACGACTTCCCCATCACCGCCATCTGCTACAGCCACACTTTCGCAGAGGTGATGCTGTTGTTGTTGTTGTTGTTATTGTCGTTGTTGTTGTTGTTGTTACCATCTGTTGTTGTGGTTGTTGTTGTTGTTGTTCCCTGACAGGGATCATCCCAACAGCCGAATATACACTGAACACTATGGTACAAATGTACCAGCTAGAAATGTAGAGAACATTACGTGTGTGATCGTGTTTGATTGCCACGTTACGTGGGCAGCCACACCCCGACTTCGGAGGATTTTCTCAGAGGTAGTAATGCGTTCTGGTATTTGTTTTCTTTTTGGTATTTTGTATGTTGGTCTTATAGTCTTTTCTCTGTGAAAATTCGGGTTTCACTCACATCGAGAGGGCGTCACCGCGAGCTCAGAGCCACCTTTTTAGGGGAGAGGGATGGGGGTGGGGGGTGAGAGGATAGGGATGATGGGCCCGGATGGGAAGGAGTGGGGCGGACTTCGGAAACCTAGCTCTAGCAATTTGGTCAAACCAGGCAGCGGGATTTCTCCCTGCTGTTACTGACTTTTAGGCATAACTGCCGTAGGATGTTTGCGTGCGCATTTTAAAGACCCCCCCCCCCCCCCCCCCCCACACACACACACACACACACACACACACACTTCACGTGTCGCATTCCCTCTTATGCTTGAAAGATTTCTTAAGATTTCTTACCAGCTCTAAGAGGGAAAACTCGTGAAAACCATGGTTTTGACACGTGACGTGGGGGGTCTTTAAGTCCCCATCCAAAGGACTCGACCGATGTTCAGTTCCATTTTCCCGTCGAACTAGAAAGAAAGGAATAATAATAATAATACTGGTTATTTATAGAGCGCTTAACTCCCTTTGCAGGGTGCTCAAAGCGCTGAACAAAGGCCTAAACACTAATATACAGATTAAACACCAAGCCAAAAATAATCAACATGAAGACAAGTATCAATGAATGTAAAGAGGAAGAGGCCAAGTTACGAACCAGGGTCACTCACGCATAGACATTGACAAACGAACGTCTTAAGGTGCATGAGAAAACCAGGCATAATGGATTTTTTGCATAAATTTAGATTTTGCTGCTTTCACGAGATGGACAAGAAGATCCTTATGAATCACACACACACACACACACACACACACACACACACACACACACACACACACACACAACACAACACACACACACACAATACACATACGCGCATGCGCGCGCGCGCGCACACACACACACAAAAACATAATTTAGTATATTTGCTGGATTTGAATTTCGAGTCATTGGAGCATAGCAACCAAGATAAACCATTTTGTACAAATCTGACTTGGAAGAGTTTTGACTCTTAGTTTTTTGTTCTGGTTTCTGTTCTGGGGGTGGGGGTGAGTATGTGTGTGTCTCTGTCTGTCTGTCCTTGTGGTGTTTAGTTGTTCGGGATCTTGTACTGGAAATTACGTCCCGGCCATGGCGGGTTTCCCTCAACTTGTTTCCCTCCATTAAATTTGACCGTCTCATGGGCGGACCATTAAAGACCCACCAAATCCATTGAGTGAAAATCACGGGTTTCGCTAATAAGAAATCTTATTTTGACCAGGTCTGACTCCCATACAAATGCCCCCAAATTGAAAACGAGATACTTTGAAGAACAGTCTCGATTTGAAGTTGGGGGCATTTGTATGTGGGTCACGCCTACCCAGAAAAAAACCCCAAAGGGACTTAGTCTTGTTGGGTCAGTGTGTCTTTAAGTCAACCCTGACCGGACGGTCACCAAGTTCAACTCCATGTTCTTGCTGCCATTGTTTTGTTGTTATCATTGCTTTGTTATTGTTATTGTTTTATTGTTATTGCTTTGTTGTTTTGTTGATATCTTGTTGCTGGGTTGTTGTTGGTGGTTTTGTGTGTGTGTGTGTGTGTGTATGTGTTTTCTGGGACAGATCATCACGGCTTGCGCGGACGCGGTGATCAGCGTGTGGGAAGTGCACACCGGTCGCCACCTCCTGCAGTTCAAGCACCACAGCCCCCGCAGCCGCTTCCAGGACCTGCCCTGGGCCCGCGACAGCATGCGCCTGGAGGTGAGGCACCAGCCACCGCTGCTTTCCGACAATGACTTCCAGATAGCACAGGAGGCAGCTGCTATTCTGGGTTAACCCTTTCGCCGCCAGCCATTTTGCAGCAAAAAAATGTCCATTAAGCTTACCTGGGTAGAGAAAAAAAAGTCTGTCTGTAGTATTGGGGATTCTTCTGTGACATATTTAAAGCAAGGCTTATCCTTACCTCCCAAAATTAAGAGAATAGGGTCTTTGGATAACAGACCTTGATTTGATGCTTTTTAGTGACGTGGGTGTTAAATCATTGTGGTGCAAAAATGCGACATTGGCGGTGAAAGGGTTAAAATGTGTTTATAATAGAAAAGCCTCGTCCAGCTAAGACACCCATTTATTTCGGCCCAAAGGAATTGATGACAGCGGACGTAGAGGAAGCCCCCCACCCCCAAACCCCACCCCCCAAAAGGGGCAACTAATTCCTTTGGCTGCAGCACTAGGATCCAGAGCCTCCAAGTTTGAGAGTCATAATTCTTCACAAAAGATATAGAGTACTATCAGGTCTGCGCGTTGGTTGGGTACGCGCGTAATTGAAATCGTAGAGATTGTAGAGAAATCACGTCATGCTTGCGTCATTGTTTGCGTCATTTTGAGGGGCACGCAACCCCCCTTGGCACTCTAGGGCCTAATATGTGTCATAAGTTTCCACTACCGGAACTCTAGGGCCTAATATTGTGTCATAAGTTTCCACTACCGTAAAAGAAACAATCAGTTATGTACAGGTCTCGATTTAGGCTACTATTAGCCAAATGTTCAGGCTAAAATGTCAGTTTAAAACAAAGCCATGTGATTGAAGGGCCTTGACAGTAGGAGATAAAACAGCTGCGTAAACCAGGGCCTGTATTCGCGTTGAGATAGTATGAGACTTATCATCATGATAGTCTTAGAAGTCCTTTTAAAGTCCTATTAAATCTCACTACTTTAGAAGGACTTCTAAGATAATTATCATGATGATAAGTCTCATAATACTATCTCAATGTGAATACGGGCCCTGGTGCATTGGCCCTTTACTCGTGATTATGGCTTTTTTCAAACATCGGTCGAAATTAGACATGTACAATTAGTAGGGGGCAAAAGTAAACAGAGAGATGTACAACAAATACTTTTCTCCGATAATGGACCATCATGGTACAGCTTGGTCTTTTGTGAAAGAGTGTGACTCTCAAAGGGGGGGGGGGGGGGGGGGGGGGGGTAGGGGGGGGGGGGGGGGGGAGGGGGGGGGGGGGGGGGGGGGGGGGGGGGGGGGGGGGGGGGGCGGGGTGGGGGGGGGGGGGGGGGGGGGGGGGGGGGGGGGGGGGGGGGGGGGGGGGCATTTGCACTGGCTCTAAATGCTGCAACAGCCAATGGAATAGGGCATTTGCCGCGTGCCGGTGACCTTGAATTTCACTGGGTTGAACATAGTTGAAGTGGAAAGGTCAGCGCAACTCGGGCAGAGCGAGCTCGGGCAATTTAGTAGTCTAGTATAGAGTACGAACGCTCGTGGCAAGGACCTTCTCCAACGCCAGCTGTCCTCAAATCCTTTTCATTTGGCAGGGAGAGTGGGGATGTAGGCCTACCCTAGACAAGGTAGGGGAAGACGGGGTAAAAAGCCCATGGGCGGGTAAGAAGCCCATGCCAATTATATCATGAAATAGAGCAAATTTCAGTCACATTTTTTAATCGTCTCATGGGCAAAATGTGACTGAAATTTGCTTTATTTCATGAGATAATTGGCATGGGCTTCTTACCCGCCCATGGTTTTTTTACCCCGTCTTACCCTATCTTCGCTGTAAACGAATTGCAGCCCAACCCAGTGCAGCCGTTCGGGAATGCATCTGCCCACTCTGTTCTCTGGCAGTCGTAGTCAGAAACGACAGACCAGCATGCTCAGAAACTGTACCATGATTTTTATTTTAACCAGATAATTATTAGGGACACGCAAAGTGTTGTAACAGTAGGGGCGTTTAACGGCATATCATCAGACCCCATATACACAGTCGTTTTATTTCTTACTGTCTAGGCCCTACACTACACCAGCATGCTCACAAACTGTACCATGATTTTCCATTACTGTAGAAACTCATGTACTGTACAGCTCTCGCTTTACAGTTGTCCCAAACATTAGGCTTCAATATACGTGTAGTGTATGGCCTAGACAGTAAGAAATAAAACTACTGTGTATATGGGTCTGATTATATGCCGTTAAGCGCCCCTACTGTTACAACACTTTGCGTGTCTCTAATAATTATCTGGTTGCTCCATTGGTTCCCATGTTACTTCAAAAGAACAATACATCTTGGGGAAACTCTAGGGAAACGCGAAGACCAATAACTCTGGATATCTCGTACCTCAAAGAACAATAATATATCTGGAGAAACGCAAGGAACTTCTTCTTTGTCTTCTTCTTCTTCTTCTGCGTTCCCTGGCCATATGGCCTTAACGGGTAAGGTACGTATGTGTCCGGTTTTCAGTTTTCACTGGTCTACCTGCTGTATTCAGCCAACATATTCCACTTTTGGAGGAGCTCAAAGGAGAAAATTATTTGAAGACTTTTTTGGGGGAAGGCAGGAGAATGGGCCAATAAGGCAGAAAATAGATGACAGAAAGCAAAGAGAAAATACAGTCAAAGAGAGTGATAGATTAGAGGAAGTTGCAAGCGCAGATCTTCCAGAAAGTGGGGAAACTATTTGTACGAAAGACCCCCCCCCCCTCCCCCTCCCGTCCCGTATATCCACGGGGAGAGACTCGTGGAGGGGACGGGGTCGTCCAGCTCCCCATGTGGAGGCACAAGGCACACACCCTCTTCCACAAATCGCGAGGAATAATAACTCCGGAGAACTCGTTCTTCAAAGATACAGTATCTCTGGAGAAACTCTCCAGAAAGGAACACAAGGAACATTAACAATAACTGTGGAGGTCGCGTCCCACATCCTAGGTGTCAGCCATGACGCTGGACGACACCCAGAAGTGCGCCCTGACCGGGGCCAACGACGGCACGGTCAACCTGTGGAACTTCTCCACCGGGGTGCTGCTGTCCTACTACACCCTGCCCGAGAACGGCGTGGTCACCGGTCTGGCCTTCGACAGGGTCAGTGAGTGCTAATGAAGGCAACTTCTTCTTCTTCTTCTTCTTCTGCTCGTTATGTTTTCGTCTTGACCCTGAAGATGATTCTTCTTCTTCTGCGTTCCCAGGCCATATGGCCATAATGGGTAAGGTACATAATTATGTGTCCGGTTTTCAGTTTTCACTGGTCTCCCCGCTGCGTACAGCCGACACATTCCGATTTCGGAGGAGCGCAAAGGAGAGAAACATTATTTTGAAGATATATTTTTGGGAAAAAAGGCAGGAGAATGGGCCAATAAGTCAGAAAGATAGTAGATGACAGAAAGCAAAGGAAAAAGGCAGAGTCAAAGAGAATGGCAGATTAGAGGAAGTTATGCAAGCACAGAACTTCCAGAATGTGGGGGAACTATTTTTACGAAAGATTCCCCCGGTATCCCCACGGGGAGTGAAAGGCAACGATAATCACAGTAAAAAAGAATCGTCATCTTGAAGGGAGATCGTCTGTTGACTGACAAAGCAATCGGGTTGGTTTGCTCTTTTCTGTCATAAATTATCTTCCTTCGGTTCCTTCGTGGGAAATAAAAAGGGTCATTAAGCCTATTACCGTGAGGGAAGGAGGGAGGGAGTGTGTTTGGGGGAGGGGGGGAAGGGAGTGGAGGCTGGCGCGGGTGGGATGACCGGGGGGAATGGATAGGGGTGAAGGTTATGGTGGGGGTGGGTAGGTGAGGTAAGAGTGCTTGAATGTTGAAACAAAATTGTGTTTGGGAAAGGTGTGGTTTGTATGCCTAGGCATGCATGTGTGTGTGTGTGTTTGAAATGTTGTAAATGCGCGTGTGTGTGTGAGTGTGTGTGTGCACGCGCGCGCGCGTACGCGTGCGTATGTACCTCCCGGAACAGCAGTGCGGAGTTTGGTTTCGACTGGGCAGGGCTTTCTTGAGTTGGGGGCTGTTGCGCCCGTTTGTATGTTCACGCTTGAGCGGTTGAGTTCATGCATTAGTATGTGTGCGTATCTGCGTGCGCATCCATAAGTGCATAGGCCTGTATTCCAGCCTGCATGTTCGTGTTGTTTGTTGTCTACCAGCTGTCCATTTACGCCACGGGCACCTTCAAGCAAATCTACCAGCTTCAGAAGGACCAGATCAGCTCCAAGGAACCCCCGAAGAACTTCAACCGCTACCACGACGAGGAGATCAACTGCTTGGCGCTCGTCAAGGGGGGCCTCCTGGCCACCGGGTCATACGACGGGGACATCATCATCGTGTCCCGGGACACTGGGCACCCGCTGTGTCTTCTCAACGCCGGCGAGTCCCAGATGCCTCAGCCCATGAGAGGCGCCAAGGTGAGTGGGTGGATGGGAAGTGGGGGTGGGCGGGGGGGGGGGGGGGAGGACGGGGCAGGGGCTTGGGATGGAGAGGAGGCTTCATGCTTCGGGGGGGGCCATCCCTTGTGTCTACTCAACACTGACGAGTCTCAGATGCCTCAGCCACTGAGAGGCGCCAAGATGCAATGCGCGTCGGATTGTATCTTTAAAATGTTACATCTTCGTATTGACCAGGATAACAGAGGTGATCTCTTACCATAATACTTCTTAAAAACATCATACTACCAATACCACTTGGACATTTCTGGTCATCTAAAAGAATAAAATGTCTAAACTATTTAGAGACGGTTTCCTATTGGACTAGAAGGGAAGAAGTTGTGTCTTCTCAACGCTGGCGAGTCCCAGATGCCTCAGCCCGTGAGAGAAGCTAATGTGTGCGTTAGAGGGGTTGAAGGGGGGAGAGGGAGGTGGGGGTGACAGTGAGTAGGAACACGAGGTAGGGTGTCTCTGTGTCCCAGATGCCTCAGCCCGTGAGAGAAGCTAATGTGTGTGTCAGAGGGGTTGAAGGAGGGAGAGGGAGGTGGGGGTGACAGTGAGTAGGAACATGAGGTAGGGTGTCTCTCTGTCCCAGATGCCTCAGCCTAAGAAAGGCCGCGAGGCGCAAAGGTGTGTGTTGGAGGGGCTTGTGTGTGTGTGCTGTGTGTGTGTGTGTGTGTGTGTGTTTGTGTGTTTATTTGTGTATTTGTGCTTGCATATATGTGCGAGTGTGTTTGTGTGTGCGCGTAACGTGTGTGCGCGTGTATGTGTATGTATGCACGCGCGCGTCCATTTGCTTTGCATTCGTGTGTCTGTGTGCGGCATCCTGTTTCAGGAAGAGAGAAGAGAAGCTGCAGGAGTGTCCGAGACCGAAGAGGATAATGGGTCCTGTTTTTCCAGCGAAGATGAGCTGATCAGCACTGAAGGTCATCCATCTGATTGCGTGTGTCTAGTCTAGTTGTCTGCATGTATAAATGACTGTCCTTATTAACCTGCCTGTCGTTATGTATGTATGCCAGTTAGCCATTTCCGACCATGACTACCAGCTGACGGGGCACCTGCTATTCCAGCGGGGTGGGCTAAAAGATTGGTGTTTTTTTTGGGGGGTGATGCCTTGCTCAGGATGCATCCGTACTCTCTCGGTCGAAGGGATTTGAGGACTGCTGCCGTTGGGGATTGTCCCCAAAGGCCAACCAATCCCTATAGCTGCAGTACTAGAGTCACTGCAAATGCCCCCCTAGTTTGAGAGTCGTCTTCCAGTTGTTGGTTTTTTTTTGTTTTTGTTTTGTTTTGGTTGTTTTTTTTTCCAGTTAATTATTAGGTTAATACAGACAAAAGGCTAGATAGACAGACACACCCGTTTAACCTAATAATTCTTCCAGTTAATTATTAGGTTAAACGGGTGTGTCTGTCTATCTAGCCTTTTGTCTGTATTATTGCCTGCCGTGGAGGGCTTGGCAAAAAATTATAGTGGAAGTCTCTTTGCCTAAGGTATATCCCCACTTTCGCGGCCCAAAAAAACCCACACACAGTGCAAATGCCTCCTAGTTTGAGAGCCACAGTTTTTTTCACAAAAGACTAGCTGTGCCATGATTTACTGTAGAAAGCCATTAATTGTAAAGCACTCCCCCCCGTGGGGATACCGGGGGGTCTTTTGTATAAATAGTTCCCCCACCTTCTGGAAGTTCAGTGCTTGTAGCTCCCTCTAATCTGTCACTCTCTTTGACTCTGCCTTTTCCCTTTGCTTGCTGTCATCTACTATCTTTCTGCCTTTCCGGTTCATTCTCCTGCCTTTTTTCATGAAACACTTTCAAAAAGATTTCCTCCAGCCGAAGAAGTCGGACTTGCTGGGCCTAACTATTTCTTAGTCAGGCGCATAACGGCAGCATGACGCATCTGCGCTCATAATTGACAGGAGACTACTGTCTGAGCGATCGAAGAAGAAGAAAGAAGAAGAAGTAAAGCACTCGTTTTACGTTTGTCCCCATCTTCAGGGTAATTTTTTCCAATGAGAAGGACAAAACAAGCGCGGATTCGCAATCGTTTGTGGCAGCGGTCTATTTTTACCACTCCAATCATTACATACACTGAGTCGCCTCCCCTGGCTTTTCAATAATTTTAATCTGTAAACCAGAATGTTATCTCTGCACCATTTCGTAACTTTTCATATCTTTTGGAAAACATTTATAACTATTTATCCTACTTATACTCATCGAAAGAAGCACCGCATACTCGTCGTGTCTGTTGCAGTGTCTGTATTACGTATGTTTATTATTTTGTACGCTTTAAAATGAAGATTCATGTGCTCTGTTCAGTATATAATTCTTTCCATACGTTAGGACTGTAGATATGACAACTGAAATGTTACTTTATGCCCAAGTATTTTTTTTCTCTTGTACAATATGTGCGACAATTTTGTCAATATGTGCGACAATTGTGGACAGACAGACCGACAAAGTGAGTTATAGGTTTGTGGCAAACAAAAAAGGTGTAGGCTTACAGCAGCAGTTTACAAACGTCATCCACAAAGTTGAACGTGGTTTCTTTTTAATTAATATTTTATTTTTATAGCAGCCTCTACCTCGTCTCCTTTCATCACTTCCTCTTTTGTCAGACCAGATCCTCAAATGCATCTGCATCAACGATGAACCCTCGCTCTTCTGTTAGCCCCAACTTCAGGCTAGCGTCTACCAATGAGAAAGGCCGAAACAAAGGGAATAGGCTTACAACAGTTTGTTTTACATCAGCGACGCAGTTCAATCCCTTAAAGTTAAAACAACCTCATCTGTCTCCGAAGAAAGTGTGTTTAACACCCTCCGAAATCCTCATCAATTTCTTCTTTTTCTTCTGTTTTGAAAATACCAATGGAGTTATCATTTAATGGTTTACTTTGTGTTACTGGTAAAATTTTAACTATTTTGTTCATTTCTGTTTTGTTTGATGCATCATATTATTCTGGTTGTGTGTGTGTGTGTGTGCGTGCGTGCGTGCGTACGTGCGTGTGTGTGTGCCTGCATGCGTGCGTGCGTAGTTAGAAAGAGCAGAACACAGGGGATCTTCTTGGATGGTCTTGGATTTGCTTGTGTAATACTTTCTTTTTAAAAACATTTCATCCGTCTTCTTAAGAAAGTAGTAATGCATCCATTAGTTCATGTCATGCTAAAAGTTTCATTGCACTTATTTCCTTATATCCGTTCAGTGGGGTAAAACGCCTGCACTAGTGGGGCAAAAGGCCCATCATAGGCGTTTTGCCCCACAGTGAGTGGCGTTTTCCTCCCATAGGTGGGGGCAAAAAAGCCAAATTAAACATATTATGTTTTTGCCTACTGTGTTCATTTGTTTTTCAACATAACCGAGTGTGTTTGATATTTGATAGCGTAACAACACCCCAAGATATTGTACCTAATTTGAGTTCTCTAGTGCTTCTTTAAGAAGAGAGGTAGCATTTCTTGCTTAGGGTAGGCCCACTTTACACTACATGTGGGATATTTTTAATAATACAGATAGTGAGTCGATCTTGGAGGTACTGCAATGGCAGGAAAGTCCCGTGTTGCCTTTTGTCTATCTCCTTCTTTCTCTTACTCTTTTTGTTTCCAGACCAAGGCATCCTGAAATGCATCCGCATCAACGACGACCTGGTCATGGTGTCCAACCCGGTCACGGGCCACGCGCACATCATAAAGAAGCCCCGGCAGGAGAAGGAGAGCCCCACGACGGGCATGATCTTCGACGTCCTGAAGGGGAAGCACGTCAGCCAGGAGGAGAGCGCCTCGGCTTTCCGGGCCTACGAGAGCTCCGTGGAGGCCCTGCTGTGCCTGCACACCCGCAAAAACCTGGACGCCTACACGGCCACGGTCATCTCGGCTGGCTCCGAGGGATGGATCCGAGCATGGTCCTTGAACCCTAAGGTTTGAATCAATGATGAATTCGGTCTTTGGTCTAACGTGGGGGGAGTTTGTGTGTGTGTTTTTCAACATGTAATATTAAGGTTTTCATACATTGCACAGGGTGGCTTGAAAGACCATGTCTTAGCCATTAGGCCAATGCATTTTACCATAATTATGTTACAGCCTTCATCCCTCTCTTGCATTTGCAAACACTGTAGGCCTACAGGGTGGCTTGAAAGACCATGTCTTAGCCATGAGGCTAATGCATTTTACCATAATTATGTTACAGCCTTCATCCCTCTCTTGCATTTGCAAACACTGTAGGCCTACAGGGTGGCTTGAAAGACCATGTCTTAGCCATGAGGCTAATGCATTTTACCATAATTATGTTACAGCCTTCATCCCTCTCTTGCATTTGCAAACACTGTAGGCCTACAGGGTGGCTTGAAAGACCATGTCTTAGCCATGAGGCCAATGCATTTTACCATAATTATGTTACAGCCTTCATCCCTCTCTTGCATTTGCAAACACTGTAGGCCTACAGGGTGGCTTGAAAGACCATGTCTTAGCCATTAGGCCAATGCATTTTTCCATAATTATGTTACAGCCTTCATCCCTCTCTTGCCTTTGCAAACACTGTAGGCCTACAGGGTGGCTTGAAAGACCATGTCTTAGCCATGAGGCTAATGCATTTTACCATAATTATGTTACAGCCTTCATCCCTCTCTTGCTTTTGCAAACACTGTAGGCCTACAGGGTGGCTTGAAAGACCATGTCTTAGCCACCAGTCCAATGCATTTTACCATAATGTTACAGCCTCCATCCCTCTCTTACTTTTTTCAAACACTGTATGCGTACAGGGGATGTGGCTTGAAAGACCACGTCTTAGCCACCAGTCCAATGCATTTTATCATCTGTTACAGTCATCCTTCCCTTCCCTTTTCAAACACTGTAGGTCTACAGGGTGGCTTTAAATACCACTTCTTAGCCACTAGGCCAATGCATTTTCCTATCTTTTATATTCATCCGTCGCTTGCCTTTTCAAACACTGCACAGTGTGGCTTGAAAGACCACTTCTTACTTCATTTTTACCATATTATATTTCACCCTTCCTTGCCTTTTTGTTTTAGCAAATACCACTTCTTACCACTTGGCCAATGCATTTTTACCCTATTCAGCCACTAGCCCAATGTTTGTTTTTTACTATATTATATTTCATCCTTCCTTGCCTTTTTACCCAGAAACTGCACAGGGTAGCTTGAAAGACCACTTCTTAGCCACTAGGCCAATGCATTTTTAGCCTATTATATTTCACCCTTCCTTGCCTTTTTACCCAGAAACTGCACAGGGTAGCTTGAAAGACCACTTCTTAGCCACTAGGCCAATGCATTTTTACCCTATTATATTTCACCCTTCCTTGCCTTTTTACATAATGGGGAGGCTTATTGATTCAGTACCTGTCACGCAATTCGTACCACCTGGTTTCCTACCAAACGGTAGAAGATTGGGGGTTAATATTTGTGTGTGAAGTTTGGACAGGGGAAGGGAAGTATTTTATCACAACAAAAATGCAACGAAGCGGAACACTCTTTGCAAGACAAACGAAAGTTCATTTTGGCAGCATCTGATGTAATTTTAGGTAACGCTTTTTTTGTTTGTTATTCAGTGCATACATGCAAAGATTAAAACTGGAAATATCACTTTAAAATCTTTAAGTTCTTAGGGTCAATGTTGTCCACTTTGTAAATTAAAATATCCAAATGAAAAATAATTGGGCCATAGTTATGCAATTCGTACCACTATCACGTAATTCGTACCTCCTACGTCTTTTCAATGGCGCAGCGTCAAAAATGCATTCAGGGGCCTGTTTTACGTGACATCAAACTTTTGATGATAAAATGACATAAGAATTACTTTGACGTCACAGAGACTAACTGGAACATTTAGAAGAGAGAATGGTCTATAGCTAAAGCCAAGTCACGAGCGTCCTACCGTTGAATTAGTGCTATAAACCCCCTGGTACGATATCAGTAACTTGGTGGTACGAATTCCGTAACAGGTCTTGTAATTCGTACCTTTTGAAGAAAAAAGTATTTTTACGTTTAAGCCAAAAGTACAAACATTATCCTTATAATTATAGTAGGCCTACATAGTTATAGCCCTCTACCAGTAGTATCCACATTGAAAGTTTCATAGCTTTTGGATTATCTGCCCTTGAGATAGAGATCGCTATCCTTAGGGGGTACCGATTCAATAAGTGTTCCCTACCACTTCTTAGCCACTAGGCCAATGCATTTTTACCTTATTTTATTTCGTCCTTCCCTGTATTTTTACCTATACACTGCACAGGGTGGCCTGAAAGGCCAGTTCTTGGCCACGGAGTTCCTGGGAGAAGAGGTGAAGGCCATGGCCACGGACAAGGAGAACGAGTTCCTGATCACCGGGGACACCAGGGGCTACATCAAGGTCTGGGACCTCTTCGCCTACTGCAACGCCGCCATCAAGCAGATGACGCTGCAGGAACGCCAGGAGCGCCGGGACAAGTTCATCGACATGTTCATCTTCCTCCGCTCGCCGTTTCTGCGGGACAAGGTATGTTGTGGGATCTGACGACATGCCGTCACACGACCTATTATAAATATTACATCTCTTTACGTGTCCAGAACAACAATAACACAGAACAATTTGAAAGAACTCTGGAGAAACTCTAGGCCTAGAAACGCAAAGAACAATAACTCTGGAAATTGCGTCCGATACCATAAGGTTAAAGTCAATGCTAGGCTACAGTGGCGAGGCAATCGTTGTCGCGATTGACTAAGATTGGTAACAGTGACTGCATGTTCGTTCTTGCACACAAGATTCTAAACGTTTAATTTGTGTTCATGTCGCACGAATGGCCTAAGAAAAGGATATTCAATGAGCGCTTTTGGTAGATTTATCCCCTCAGCAAAAATAGATGCCTTCTGCTCTATCAAAGGAAATAAAATAAGCCACGAAAGTTGTGCTTGTCGTGATCGGGGGTCTTTCTTTGCAGCTAGTTTGCGTGGGTTCTTGGAGTTCTAGAAGTTCTGTGATATAGCAACTTCATTTCAATCTAGTCTATCACTCTCTTTGACTGTGCTTTTTTTTTCCTTTTCTTACTGCATGTCATCTACTGTTTATCCGCCTTATTTGCCCCCATTCTCTTGCCTTTTCTATCTAGAATGTTTTAAATTATGTTCATAAATCTGTTTTGCGTGTTGGCGTATTTGTTTGGTTGGTTTCAAATCTCTCTCCACAGGCTAGCGAAGGGTTCAAGCAATGCAAGGAGTTCCACAAGCGGCCTCCCCCAGAAGAATCGAACCCGGACAGCACGCTCAGGACCCCTTCCCTGCTCAACGTGTTCCGCGCGCACATGCAGGACATCACCTCCATCGAGTACGTCAACGAGCACAAACTCATCTTGTCCGGGGGCAAAGATTGCTCGGTGAGTCAAGTCAAGTTAGGTTAATCAGTAGATGGTGACAAAGTCAGCTTTGCGGGTCAGTTATTCTAAGACTAGAATGTACCAAATACCAAAAAAATACAAAAAGTCATGTTTTCCTTTTCAGCCCTCACAATAAATACAGACAGACGAAGAAAGAGTGATAACGAGAAAGAGAGAGAGAGAGAGAGAGAGAGAGAGAGAGAGAGAGAGAGAGAGAGAGAGAGAGAGAGAGAGAGAGAGAGAGAGAGAGAGAGAGAGTGAGTGTGTGTCTGTGAGTGTGTGTGTGGCGTAGGGTACTTTGGTTATTAGCCTATAATAGATGAAAGCTTTGAAAAAAAGCCAACATACAAAACTGTGGCAATGATTATGACATGTAGTTTTACATTTAATAGTGGGGTTGTTCAGCCTTTTATTATTGGATATTCAAATAAACTGATACAACAGGTATTATTCTGCGAGACTCTTTCTGATAATTTATTTTATCATCACAAAATAAATTTTGACTGTAGTGACTGGAAATTATATTTTTGTTCACTCGGACATGTATGTTCAGAGAGAAAAACCCTGAACAAAGCCCTCTTTCTGATTTGAAGTCACATTCTCATGGAAAGGAGAAAATAAACCAAATGTAAGGTTTCAACTGTCGTTCGAATTTGAATGTAGACCTACTTCCATTTTCACGTGCCGGCTAAACATTTGATGCCTGACGATTAATGCATACAGTCCAAGCTGTCCAAGATTGGCACTGCCGGATAGCTGCTGCGCGTCCTACCGCACGACTTCCCGACTTACGAAGGAACCATTTAGCACACCTGTTAACTCTTTTTTAAGGATAGTTGTGTATTCACAAGTCAGGTTCGAAAGTTCGAGCACTGAGCAAGGAGAGTAGAATTCTACTCTTCTTGGTCTGAGGGTCGCTCGTCTAATGCCCAGGAGCCTAAACTCTGCCAGAGATTAGCACCGCCAGACATTGAGACGCCGCGCGTCCCGGATGCCTCGCGACTTGGCACACGCTTGTTAACTTTTGTTCTCCTGTTGATACCTGTGAATTCACAACGCAGGTTCGAATGTTGGAGCATCCGAGAGTGGTACGTAGGTCCTTGCAGCACGCGCTGGTGCCAGCTGCCCAAGATGAACAAAACACTGCCAGAGATTGGTACCGCCAGACATTGAGACGCCGCGCGTCCCGGCTGCCTCGCGACTTGTTAACTTTTGTTTTCCTGTTGATACCTGTGAATTCACAACGCCGGTTCGAATATTGGAGCATCCGAGAGTGGTACGTATGTCCTTGCAGCACGCGCTGGTACCAGCTGCCCAAGATGGGCTCCACATCAGACAGCCGCCGCGGCATGTCACGCCACAGGACTTATCACGCGCTACTACGTGGTCAATGTGAGCAGTGACGTTTGCTGATGTCGATCTTGTTGATACCTATGTATTTTTTTTTTTACACAAGCACAGGTTCGAGTGTGGAGCATCCGAGGGTCGTTCGTGGGTCAGTGCGGCGCGCCCTGGAACCAGCTGCCGGAGATCGGCACGGCCAAACAGCCCCCGCGCGTCCTGCCGCGAGACTTACGCCGCAACGCGTCAGCACGCTCCTTCCGCGTGGTGAAGGCGGGCTGCACGCCGCTGTGGGAGCACGCCGTGCGCTGCGTCAAAAACTACCTGGAAGAACAGCGCAAAGAAGCCAACAAAAAGGTGAGGAGGGTGGGGAGAACAGTGGGGGGAGGGGAACGGGGGGGGGGGGGGGGTAGATGTTGGGAGGGTTGACATGGAGAACGCGGGAGAGGGAAAGATAGCGAGATAGAGGGTGGGAGGGGGGTGGGAGGGGGAAGTGGGGTCAGTTCTAGGGTGGGATGGATAGGCAGAGAGAAACTGGGTGTACGAAAGAGATGGGGGGGGGGGGGGGGGGGGGGGGGGGACAGAGTGTCGGAATGGAAAGTAAAATCTACAGCCTTAACGTGTGTTGGGTTTTTTAAAATTTTAACCCGCAAATTCAATATTTCGCGTTATTTTTCAAGCATTAGATTTAGAAGCTGAATTGTTTATAAATATCGTGCACAGGAATTGGTGCTAAATGGAGTTGGGTGTAGTTCTTTCCAAAAGACATTTCCTTCCATATCTCGTCACTCAGTTTTTGACCTGCTTCATAAGCTTGCTAATATTTGTTTTAATGCTTGCTGTTTAAAAACAAACAAACTCGCAACTATGAATTTCACCACTTCCCCCTCCCACCCCCCTCCCACCCTCTATCTCGCTATCTTTCCCTCTCCCGCGTTCTCCATGTCAACCCTCCCAACATCTACCCCCTAAACCTACTTTACTTTCCTATACCTACGCACGTCCTATACAAACCAGGCGATGCAACTGGAGGCGCAGAAGATGGAAGCTTTGGAGCGGGGCGAGGATCTTGAGCAGGAGATCGTGGGGGTGGAGGCCGAGTCCCCGCTGACGCAGCCCGTGGCCATCAGCGGGGATGAGCTGGAGCTGCCCGAGAACCTGCGCCTGGTCAACGTGGTCACCTTCGACTGGCAGGACCCCAAGAAGAGCCGCCTGCTGGGCAAGTCCTTCAGGCCCAACCTGCATCATCGACACTCGCCCGTGCCACGGGTCACCATCGACGACGACTTTGGCATGGTGGGTTGAGAATTATTGTGGGTGGGTGGGTAGGCTTGGATGTAGGGGTGGGGGTTGGGGGTACGCAAGAAGAGCCACCTGCTGGTTAAGTCCTTCAGGCCCAACCTACACCACACTGACACTCGCCCGCGCCAAAGGTCACCATCGAGGACGACTTTGGCATGGTGGGTTGATATGAGAGTTGTGGGTGTGAAGGTGTAGATGGTAGTGGTGGTGTGCGTGTTTGTGAGTGGCGGAGTGAGAGGAGGAGGGGGGTGGGATACGTGTGTCCTTTTGTATCCAACTTCCACCGATGCCACTCGCCCGTGCCCCGCTCACCATCAAGGACAACTTTGACAAGGTGGGTTGATATGAAAGTTAGCGTTGTTAGGTGTGGGTTGGTGTAGGGGTACAATAGGGTGGGGAGGGGCATGCGTGGTGCGCTTCGACTGGCAGGACCCCAAGAAGACGTCTTCAGGCTCAATCTGCATCGTCGACACTCGCCCGTGCCAAGGGTCACTATCGAGGACGACTTTGGCACGGTGGGTTGATAATTATTGTGGGTGTGTAGGTTTGGATGTAGGGGTGGGGGTATGCGTGGTGCCATTCGACTGGCAGGGCCCCGAAAAAGGGCCGCCTGCTGGGCAAGTCCTTCAGGCCCAACCTCCACCACCACCTCGCCCGTGCCTCGGGTCACCATCGAGGACGACTTTGGCATGGTGGGTTTTAAGAATGTTAGATGTGTACGTGTGTGAGTGTCGATATGATGGTGTGTGTGTGTGTGTGTGCGTGTGCGTGTGCGTGGTGTTTTTTCCTTTTGATTTTACCTTTCTAGCGCATACCTTTTTTCATTTAAAATTCCTATAAAACTTGTCAAGATAAAAAAAAAGTATGCTGTCTTCAATACTGGGGAATCCTATAATTATGTCATGTACAAGATGAGCCCTTTACTTAACTTCCCAAATCAAAACCAGTAGATTATTGAATAACAGAACCTGAATTAATACTTTATACTGTTATTGCGTTTACAAAAGACAGTGTAAGCCTACTTTCAACGTCAATGCTGTATTCTGCATCAGCTATGTAGAATGTCTACAACTTGATGGGCATTCAATTATGTCGTATTCTCCAATTATATAAAACAAGTATTTTATGTATAGTTATATCTTCAACAAGCGTGCTTGGCTGGCTTTGACCTATTAGGCGAAGCTGAAACTTCAGTGAGATGTCTTTTAAAAAAAAGAAAAAAAAGTTGGCATCTTATCATTACGTTCTGTCTTACTCCGAATATCTTTTTTATTATTTTAAATTTTTGCTAGTCACTCGGTTTGACATTTATCGATCTTGATTATTCTACTGTCCTGGTATTGCAGTACCTCCAGAATCGTCCCACTATCCTTTATAGATATGAATGCCTCACGTGTACCTGTCCCAGGTCGGAGGACGTTAAACGGATATTCACCATCACTGACTAATTTATCTTAAAGACCCCCCACGTCACGTGTAACATTCCCTCTTATGCTAAGAAGATTTCTTTTAAGATTTCTTACCAGCTATAAGAGGGAAGACATGTGAAAACCGTGATTTTGACACGTGACGTGGTGGGTCTTTAATATATTCTGGTGGTATTTCAGTACCCGGCGTACCGCAAGATCAAAGTGGCCGACATTACCCACATGACCCGAATCCCCACGCCTCAGCTGGTCAAAGACATGGAAACACGGCGGAGGGAGGAGGAGGAAGTAGGTGGTGTCCGTGGACAGATGGACTAGATGGACTGGGGAGTGTGTCTGTGTGTGTGTGTGTGTGTGTGTGAAGTCAAGTCAAAATGATCTTTATTGAGGGTTAAAGAATAAGCTAACAGGCTTTTTTGTATCCTGCCCTGTGTCTGTGTGTGTGTGTATGTATGTGTGTGTGTGTGTGTGTGTGTGTGTTATAATAATAAATAATAAATAATACTTTTTTTTCATATAGCGCTAAAATCCGTACAGTAGTATGCTCGATGCGCTTTACAAAAGCAACATTGAAAGATGAAAAACATGCATTAAAATCAGCAAGAAAGTCATACTGCCAACATTCCAATGCCAAGAAATAAAGTAACAAAAATAACAAGATTCTCACTCGCAAAGACATCCACCCTCGTTCACCAGCACTGTCACTCTCTGATAACACCTCACCCTCACAGAAACTAATGAGAATATCAACAAGCAACGGGAAGGAATGCTCCAATGCATGCATACACACGGCCCATACTCTCTCTCTCCCTCTCTCTCTCATTATACAGGATCCCTGTTACAATTATATCATTTAAGTGACACACTTTTCGTAACATGAATACATGTATAAACATCCTGGCCACAACAAAACCTAACAATAAAATATAAAAAAGAAAAATACTAAATTTGTATACTAAATGGTTATATTTTCTTCTGGGTTTGGTTTTTGTTGTTGGTTTGTTTCCTTGTTTTTCTTCCCAGGACGCCCAGAGGTGGCGGGGAGGCCCGAAAAAGAAGACCAAAGGGGCGGCCAAACCCCTCGTCAGAGCCTCTCTATCGACAACCACCACCCCCCGAAGGACCAGAAACAGCCAGTCCACCCCGTTGGAGGTCAGTCCTGACCATTCCGAAAGTGACCTGTCCTCGTCCTTTCCCACTCACGCCACCAGTATTGTTATGCCGCCGGACAGGGCTGCCTTGAATATTAGCAGCAACAGATGTGAGCAGTACCCCCAGGATAACGTGGCTGATTTCAATGAAAACCGGCTGGATCGTTTTGCTTTGGATGCCAACAGTAACAGAGAGGAGGGGCAGCAATCAGAAGGACTCTCTGATGCTGTGGGAGACGAGGCTGTCTTGCACGTTGACAGTGAGCATAGAGAAGACAAATGCTCACAGGGCAGACTGCTCGACTCTGTTGAATATCATCCGGATAGCAGCCCCCATGAGGCTACTCACCTGTCTGGAAATGCCGAAGTCAGGCCTTCTTACGATGTGACACCCTCTCCACCCTTAACACTCGTGCTGGCTACGGGCGAGACTGTGTCCTTCGATGACCCGCTAATGTCTGAGAATTCACCTAGAGACCATGCAACCTTCTCTAGTGCAACATCAAGCATCGAGGATTCAAACTGTAGTGACAGCGATTTCGTCGAGGAACTGAAACAAAATAAAATAAAGGGGCCATTGTCTCGTGACAAGGATAGCCCATCTCATAGCAAAAGAAGATCTCGTCAGACGTGTATCTTCCCCCCGCTGTCAAAATCTTGGCAGTTTGATGTTGCTAGAAAACCTGATTCAAGCAGGCCCTTCAGACATAGTACAACTGGAAATGTAGGGTCAAAAACTCCCCAGCTGCCGGCAATGTGGATCAAGCAAAGCACAGATGGCTCATTCAAAGGGACTGGGCTTTTCTTTGGCAGATAACTGGGTTACTTTTTTATGCATACAAGCAATGCACTAGCATCAAATGAACACTTGTCAAAATAACTAAGGTGCAAACAACTAATTCTTATTAAACTATTTACAACACTAGACTTTAATATAGTTACTTACACTTGATTTGTTAAACAAACAGAAAAAATGCCCTAACAGATATCAGAAGTAAAATATATCCTCTATCAATTTATAAACGTGGACGTCAAAGCCACAAATGACTAACTATTGAATGTTGATTTTTTAACCTTGTATTTTATTTGTCTTAACTATAAGAGGTCTGTTTATCTTTTTAGACCTTCTTAATAGGATTTTTGTTTTGTTTGTGTGTACGCAGGTTTTGGTTTGTGATTCTTTTTTAAAATATTTTGTATAAAATTACCAGTTTTGTTGGGATTGGTGTTGTTGTATTGCAGCTATCATCATTTGAAATTGAATGAGACAGAAACGTGCGGGTGAGGGGACGTAAACATTAGATACTGGGATAGAATTTGCTTGAGAGCGATTCTTCTTCTTCACCGTGCATGGCCATGACCAACACTTTGATTATTTTGCCATGGAACCGAAAAGCATAAGAACACTTTATTAACCTTTTTTTTTTTTAAATTGGACTAAGCTTTCTGATTTATTTATTTTTCAAGTTTATTTTCTTGGCGATTTTGTTCAGATTGTTTTCCACATAACATGTCCACTAATCTAATATCTAATTTTAGGCTTGTCATTTCAGAAGATTTTACAGTATGAATGCATGTTACCCTCATAGAATGCAATGGACAGAGCTACTCACCATGGTAATATATAATCACATGGTTCACAGTTTCAAAGAATGTGCATAATTATAGGCATTCACTTCGTTCTTTGCTCAGTCTAGATAAAATTAGCCTGTGAATATGTATTTTTTACCAGATTTATATTTTAATACAAATTTAACATTGATGTTGCCCTCATAATCTCAAGTAACTTTTTTTTAATGTAAAAGTTATAGTAATTTTTCAAAGCTCTTTAATTTTATACTTTTTGCTATATACCATGACAATTTATAATTGCATAAAATTAGCCAACTCTCCCTATGATTTATCTCTCTCACACACACATACCAACACACACACACACTTGACTTGAGCTCACACATGAACATGCATGCACACATTGTGGCAATTCATTTTTGATTAGCACAATTTTTACTTGTTTGTTGGTATATTCAATACTTGCTTTAGAAAGTTTGTCATTTTGTTCATTTCTTTGGATCCTTTGAAGAGGAAGAAAAGTGAAAGCAATTAAGCAGATGTCTTATTTGTCATACACAGTCTGTGTCAGTGTCAATCAATCAATCAATATTTTTATTTTGTCCATATTACAGGAAATTATTTTTGCAGTGATAAAACAAAACAACACAATAAAGACAAAGACAAAAGATAAAATATGCGACTTTTTTAAATATCGCATGCACCTACAATCCTCGGTCACCCACACCCACACCTACACCCACACACCCATCATGCAAATGCATACAACCAACTATCCATCCATCTAACTTATAACTTCATACACATAATGTTTACACGTACAAATATACAACTTGCTTAATAGGGAGGTTCAGTTGTGTTGCAGTTTTGAGTTATCTGAGCTCATTCAGGCACATTGTTATTTCTTCCTTTTTTATGTTTACTGTAACCCTTCTCTTTCATGAATGCAAGACTGGCCTTAAAGCACACTTTAGGGGGACATAACTAGTATAACATGAGCAGACTTCTTGTCTTAGTACAACCTTAGTTGTCTCCTTCTTCAGATTTGAATTATGTTGGTGTTTCAAGGGTTTTTTGGCGTTGTTTTTATAACATTTTATGACATTCACATGTCCTTGATATTAAAGGTGATAAATTTATTTATCATATTAACAAATGCATATGAATAACAGTTAGCGTTGACCATTTATTTTACATATTACAAAGCAGATAGAGGAAGACCTTTTCGAATGAGGTCTAACTTAACAAACTGGCTTAAGCCTGTAGTATAAGTTGCAAGATGTTGGGTTCACGAACAATTTACACAAATTTTTTCAATAAATGCAATTGTTTCAAACCAAAAAGCTGTGTACATTTATAGATGCTGAGAAAATGAATAACGAACGAACGGACAACATTTTATTTATACAGGGTAATGAGAAAAGTATACATACTTTTTTTTACACCCAGCCCTGTGGTAAATGAAAATATTGAATAAACAACAATAATATAACATGCAATGAAAGAAAATAATAAACAACAACCAATAACATGTAAAAAGTGAAAATGTTGAGGGAATTGAATTAAATTGAATTGAACCTTTATTTTACAACGGTGAGGGAGAGAGAGACAGAGAGAGAGAGAGAGAAAAAAAAGAGAGAAACACAGACAGAGAGGCACAGACAGAGAGAGACAGACAGACACAGAGAGAGAGAGATGACAAATAATGCAACATTTTTAAGGGCATTTGTTACATTAGTGTCCAAACATTTTAAAAATCAACTGTCAAAATATAATTCATAAGATGTCTTTGAAAAGATGAATAACCTGATATTTCTTTCAAATTAGTAGGTAAAGAGTTCCATAAGGAACCTCCAGAATAATGCAGACTGGATTTGAATAACTCCAAGCGGGGTCTATGGAGAGAAATCTTGTGCACATGTCTTTTATCATTTAACGTGAATTTATCTCTTAATCTAGATGGTGCCATCCCATTCATTATTTTGTGCATAAGTCTTCCTTTATTAAATATTAGTCGATGCTTAACAGGTAGAATATTGATTCTTAAAATCTTCTGATGTTAAGGAACTTGATTTCAATAGAACTAGTTTAAAGCCGCGGTTATAAGAGCGGACAAGGGGTTTTAATGTCTTGTCACTGGCACAGTCCCAGAGTGTCGAAACATAGTCAACTAGTGATTGAATGCGTGCACTGAAGAAGAGTTTCCTGGCTTCCTGATTTAGAAAATGTTTTATTTTGGATAATTGGAAGAATTTCTTTGGAGATGTGTTTGCTTAAATAAGTGATATGGTCCTGCCAGGATAAATTGTTATCAATCGTTAATCCTAAGACTTTGTGGGATTTTATTTCTTCAATTTCTTTATTATTGGCATACAGTTTTGGAGTAGGTGCATGTAGATTTAGACGTTTCTGTCTGGTAGTTATCAGCATATGTTTTGTCTTTCAATAAGACGATACAAGTTCAGGCTAAGACGATCGTATGCCTAGTTATTAAAACCAATGACGTGACATTACACAAAGATGGGTGTGGCGCATGGTGAATGGGAAACATCAAGGATGGCATCTAGGGGGGTGTTACTGTGCGGGATATCGTAAAAGACAAAAACTTGATATAGTAATTCATATCAATAAAAAGTTTGATAAAAAAAAAATGTTAAGCAGAAGACAGACAGATAGGGTAATGTTTCTTTCTAAAAATAATTTTCAATTCAGTTTTAGAATGAAGCTTGTTGTGAGACAGCAGAAGACAGACAGATAGGGTAATGTTTCTTTCTAAAAATATTTTTTAATTCTGTTTTAGAATGACGCATACAGTATTCAACAATGAAATAAATCATTAGCACACATCCTGATGAAAACGCACACAAAAAGTTTATTGCAGATCAGCAACCATTCAAAATTCTTTTTTGAATGTCAAAACATTCCATAAACAATGTCAATTAATATCACTTTACTGCTTAAGTTTATTGCACCAAAACAACCCATCTTATTACAAATATATTTGGCAACTCAGTTCCAAAAGAATCAGTTTTAACGTACGCACAATTTGAAAGGAAATATTAGGTTAAATGATGCACAGTAAAATTGAATTCGCTTTCCCTTCTTAGTACTGATAAATAAGGACCAAAATAACAAATTATGGGCAAATAATGGGAGACTTAGTGGGATTTTTTTCACGCCAGGTGGCGTGACACTCGAGAGGGGCTTATCACGCTATATTCTTAGTTCGGCGTAGTGAGAGAGAGGGTTGGACTCCTCTCTATCTCTCGCTCTCTCTTTATCCCCAACTAAGAATATAGAGGGGATTAGCCCCACTCGAGTGTCACGCCATCTGGCGTGAAAAAATCCCACTAAATCTCCCATTAGATTCATAGAGATCTGTTCATATTTAAGTGTGTGTGTGTGCGTGTGTGTACACGCACAACATATTAACATGAATAAAATTAATGAAAGCAGAATGAGCACACAGCCATCCACATCAAATGAAAACAATAACAGTTTGGAAATGCAACATGCAAATTACTTTTTTCAGTCATCAAAGATTTCTAAATACCTTTAAAGATCACATTTGTTTTAAATATGTAATTTTCGGACTATAACTATAAGGCGTACCTTATTATAAGGCGCACCCCCCAAATTTTAAACAAAATTCAGATTTTGTTACTATATTTTCTTACTATATTATCAGTCATATTAAAAGGCGCAGGGGTCTCATTCTGGGGGAAAAGTATCGCCTTATAGTCCGAAAATAAGTTTTTTCAAAAAGTGTATAAAAAAAAGAATACAGTTTTAAAAGTATATAAAAAAGTGTGACCCAGAAGAAAAAAAAATTAAAAACAAACACTCACAACTTCATAAAATCTTATCATTATGCATAGACACGATTATCCCAAAGTATCAAAATACTCGTCTCAACCAGCAGCAACAAACAAAGAAGCCAGATTCCAACAACAACTAAAAAAAAATGGATGCTAAATACCCTGTACAGTCAACAGTCTGAATCACCTTCCATATTATGAACAGCAGTCAAATGATAGTTCTCAGCAAGACAAGGACCAAAGCCCAACCTCTTAACTCATTCTACCCTGTTTACGAGTATACTCGTAAACTCAGGCCAACCATTTCTGCCCGTTTACGAGATAACTCATAGCATAGCACAACCCCATCCTCAAACTGAAAGGGTCTAGCTTGGTTCCCATTCACAAATTGTTCACTTTGGTAGCTTTTGCCTGGTTATACAAAATTTCTTTCCGGTCACACTCAGAGTTTAGTAATTTTGGAGCAGATTTCTATTTTTTCCCCAATTTTTTTTTATGATGGAATAATAACCATATTATCTGATTAATGAAACGGCGTGTTAAATTGTGTTTGAATGGATCAAGTGCAATTTTAATGACAAAAATAGTGATTCTATTGAGTTTTTTTGTTGTTGTTTTAATTTATATTTTTTATCACTCAATGGTTACAATGACAACAACAACACGAGCAACACAACAAGACAACAACAATAATAATAGTGACTGTGATGATGATGGTAGCAAGAACAATGATGATGATGACAACAGCAGCCTTATGAATGATAGCAATAGCAATACAAAATAATAACAACAGTGATAGTAAATTGAGGCCATACCTGGCAAGCAAAATTACCATTTTTGAATGAGAAGTTGTCATTGTTTTGACAAAAATAAAGTGTCATAAATCAACTGGTGTATGTGTTTTGTCTTAAATTGAATCATAAATGTGCTTTTAAGGCTGTTTTTATAACACATTGTGTCCAAAATATCCACAATTTCTTCGAAAAACTCGGAAAATATCAATAAATTTGAAGCGCAACGCTGTCTGCTCTAGAAATGATAACAGCAAAAAATAATAACAAAAGCAGGCCGAATACCCATAATAACATTGACAATACCCACTATCCCCACCACCACCATTAATCACCAGCCACAGTGTCTATTGAGTTTTTTGTGAATATAGATGAAGTAGAAAGCTGTACTTTCGTTTATTGCATAAAGAACAAACATTTTTTATATAATTGTTGTGTGTTTTTTACATAAGAGCTATTTTTAGAACTACAATGCGTGTTTCAAATTGTCTGAAACTTTATAAACTGATAAAACACGCCTTGCATTTGACAATAACATTTTAAATATTACAGCGATACAGCAAATAGTTTGAAAGCGATAGGAATTTTTCTAAACATTTCTATAGTTATGCTCAGAGCTCTCTGCACAGCTGGGCCAGGGAAGACAAATGCGGCTGCACGGATGGGGTAAAATGTGTTAAAATGGGCCTATGTGAATAAACGATGCACTGCACAATTCACAATGGTCTCAGAGTGATTACATAGAGTGATAGACACAGATCTCAAAATCAAAGTTTGAAAGACAGCAGATGCCCATAGTCACAAGTAGTTTGGTGGGGGGTTTCTACTTCTTCTCTTTTTTTTTTTTTTTTTTTTTTTTTTTTTTTTTTTTGGGGGGGGGGGGGGCACTTAAGTTGATATGTAAATGAATGTCCTGTCAATCACAACAGAGGGGGGAAAAAACAGCAAGAAAAATGAGACCATGTAACACAAGGATAATGGAACAAATGCATCCATCAATCTTACTAAAAAAGTTAGTCATTCTGTAATCACTCCAGATGCCAAAACGCGCCATAACACAAGTCCAGACAACGAAGTGTAGGTACAGATGGACTGGTTTCCTGAGGTCATACGGCCCCACGCTTGGTGCTCATGTACTTGATGATGCAGTAGGGATCAGGGAGAGTTTCCTCTTTCCTGACGTGGCGTTCTGTGCCTGTTTCGTCAACAATCTGTGGACATTGAACAAGACAAAACAAAGGATCAAACAGAAAACAACAGTAGAAAACGATAATACAGTGTTCTACGCTTTTTGTTTTTCAAATATAAATACATAGACTGTAAACAGATCTTCAGTGTTGTTGTACAGATGCTGCCTTGGATGAGAATGAAAAAAATGACACTCATTGAAATAAAATGACAAAGCAACAGCTATTTGTGTATATATGTGTGTGTGTGCACGTGTGCGTGTGCATGTGTGTCTGCTATCCGGAAGTCATAGTTCGACATGACTGACTGGCCAGTGGCGCGCGTGCACACACACACACACACTAATCCTATGCACCTTTCCTTTGTCATGCTTTCTTCATCAGCGAAAGCTCCTGCAGTTAATCTGGCCAGTAAAATCTTGTTATTTCCCTTGTGTCACCAAATTCCTCCTTGGCCAAATATCTAGCCCAGGAACGCAGAACAGCAGTGAAAATGTGATTCAGTGTTCTCCAAGTGATTCCGATTAAGAATATAAGCTTTGGAAAGTGTAGTTTTTAAACTATGACTACAGCTTTCCGAACTGCCAGACAGACAATGAATTTTATTTAACCCTTTCACCGCCAATGTCGCATTTTAGCACCCCAATGATTTAACGCCCATGTCACGAAAAGGCCTCAAAGCAGGGTCTGTTATCCAAATACCCCGTTTTCTTAATTTTGGGAGGTAAGGATAGGCCTTACACTATACATGTCATAAAGGAATCCCCCATATTGTAGATGATTTTTTTTCTCTCCACCCATGTGAGTTTAATGGGGATTTTTGGCTGAAAAATGGCTGCGGCAAAAGGGTTAAATGTATAGATTTTGCGCACTAGCTCTGACTTCCTGATGTCAAAGGTAGATTCAACACTGTGTACTCACCTCCGCCCTGACGAAATCTCCGGACAAAAGCCTGTGCTGGTGGCAGAGGACCTCGAAGAACTGGATGACCGAGGTCCCAGGTTTCAGAGGTATGCAGTCTCTCAGCACAGTAGTTCCTGCATTGTGGCTGCCTGAGGTCAGTGACTTGAGGGTGGTCAGGTTGGACACGGGATAACCGTACACCGGTTGTTTCAGCCCTACTGCTGCGGTCAGCGCTTGTTGGACGTTGGTGCCTCCGTATCTAGGTACAAAAGAAACAGCAATAAAACAATGAAGTCATAGTATTTGTTGGATATTGGAAATGCTGACACACACAAAAAATACACCTTTTTAAAAAAAAAATGCTGACACAACTTTAGAAATTAAAAGGAAACAATAAAAGAAAGTCTGAGCATTTTTTAAACTTTAGTGCTTAAAGCACCAAAACACAGATGAATTTAAAGGGAAAAGGTTAAAACATTCAAATCAGAAAGTTTGTTGAACACATTAAGTGCTGCCATCCACTATGATTTGAAGGAAACAATAAAATAAGCAAGTCGGAGCGCTTGTTGACATATTGCTGCCATAACTTATGAACTCAGTAAAAGGAAACAATAACACAAAAAGTAACAGCACTCGTTGGACTCAATTAAGGCCTCTACAAATTTAGGGAAGAAAACAAAATTAAAACAAACAAATCAAAAGCACTTGATGAACATTGGTGTTACTCAGAAAGATAGTAGAAGAATCAAAGAGAGTGACAGATTAGAGAGTTACAGGCACATAACTTCCAGAAGGTGGAGGAACTATTTATACAAAAGAAAGACCCCCCACCCCGGTATCCCCACAGGTAAAACCGTACTGTCGAAAAACAGATTCCTTGATGGACTGCAATCGACTGTGCAGATCTTGGCTGCCCTCCAGAAGTGTGAAGTCAGCATCTCCTGGGTGGTACTGCACTTCTTTCCTTTCCTGACACATCTGCAAGAGCCGCTCCATAGCCGCGCTCACAGCTATACACGGTCGATCTAGTTGTGATATTCTGCAACAGTCAGTTGTTCTTGTTGTTTCGGTTCTTTTTCCCAAAGAAATAAGAACAAAAGCATGCCAGACGTTTTCAAAATACAATGAGTTAACTGTTATCAAAAACTTGAGCTGGAGAGAGTTTTTTTTTCTAGTTTATTAGCAAACCTATGTTAAAATATTCAAGTATTCCTAAGAGATCAAAACGCCAATTTATATTTTGATTTTCGCTTCGTGATTTTTTTTCTCCATAAGATTGTGAACACATATTATGAGCATACTAACACACATGTTTAAGAAAAGCCTTCTTTCAGTAGATTTCTTACAGAAAAAAGCAAACTGACCTACTACCTTCATTGCTACTTAGAAAGTCTCTAGATTTGCCTGTTTCTAAAAATTAAATAAAAATATCCAAGGTTCTGAAATCACCTGTGCCAGACTCAAGTACTCCTTGGTACTACCCTAACATGCGGACTACATGTATAAGCTGCTACTTTTTTCCTTAACTTTGCTTCATAGTAGCTCAAAACTGGTTTTGACACTTAGTAGATTAATAGAAAGTGTTTCAGAGCATTGAATACTCAAGTCTCATGTTGGAATAGCAGAATTTCTATTTATGAGTTGTTTTCAGCATATGTGTTGATTTTCAATGGTGGGGTAGGCAAAATTTACAGCTTTTTTCTTTAACTTTGTCAACTGTTTTGTTTGAATAATTTTTCTCTGCGGCTTATAAACTGCTGTGGCTTATATGTGAACAAAAACATTTAACCCCTTCACAGCCCGAAAAAAAGAGAAATTATCAATTTTATTATTATAAAATCTAAAAGAGACCTGTTAAACTCAATCTGAGAAAATGGTCAAGAGATATATCTTCTCTGACTTGTCTAAGCCAAACAAACATTATTCCAAGGCTATGACATCAAAAGTTATGACATAATCAGTGACATCACACATCCTACAGTAGAAGATAAGGGGTTAATATTCTGTAAATATAAGGGATGTGGCTTATAATTCAGGTGCGTCTTATAGTCCAGTTTTCACAGTACATAAAAAAAAGGCTGAAGTTATTAGAAAGTAAATAATTATAGCATACAGTAATTACAATCTTTCCATTATACACACACACACATACATGCAACATTTACCTACGAATGTGATCGGCTGCAGAGGACGCATCAGACTTGTTGAGGGCCAGCAGAATGGGGAAGCGTATTCTGACAAAGTGATTCACCAGTCTCCGCAATACTTGGTCGCTCCACTGAGCCACATTCGACAACTCCCTGGAAGCAAAATGTGATGAAAACTTGCATCAGTGTGAGCTGCAGAGCTTTGTAAAATGTTGACAAAGATGATCTGTATATTGACACAAAAAAGTCAAACATGTGCATTGACTATTCTATGAGGTCAGTACACATATTTAATAACAATAATAATTTAATTTTTTTTAAAGCATTTGTAGGCATTTGGTTGGGTGTATACGACAAAGAATTAATAAAATTTGAAATATTTACGGTTTTAAAGTGGGCGTTCGGTGTTTTCATTATAAAATAGTATTTGTAAAGCGCATTTCTTGATACACAACTCAATGCACTTGCATCCACCATTCATACTAAGTCGTTCACCCAACAGTACATTATATAGTCTATATAACAGCACCAAAATGTGAATAAATAGATGAATAAACAATAAATAAATAGCACGCAAACACACACACAGAAGAGAATAGGATTTTTTTCAAGATAGGTCTTGAGTTGATATTTGAAAGAAGAGAGAGTAGGCTGATTTCGGAGGTCTTCAGGGAGGGAGTTCCAGATGGCAGGTGCTCTGGAATACCCGCAATAATATATCTCAATACGTTGCACACAACTATACTTATATAATACATGAAAGCACATTGAGGCACACATACACACATGAACATCAACACACAACTAACTGACCTATGTTGCAATTATAATTATTATATGTACGGAAATAGTTTTTGTTTAGTTTTATTCTTTGAAGTTTGAATTGTGTGAATTGCCATTGCAACCTTAAATATTTATTTAACTCTCAAAGGACAAAACAACAACCGATAACTCTTTAAATTCAGAAAAGTGAACTGATAAAAATGGAGGGGAGACAAATGATATAAAAATCTAAATAGGGCAATAACAAACAACAAATACATCACTGTGAGCATATATTATATCTTACTTTTCTCCAATGCCAGCGGAGGTCAGAGCATGGGTGATGGTTGATCGAGTGGCATGGTAGCCTGTGAACATGTCGATCAATTTCTGTGGTCGATGCTTAATGCTGTCCCATTTCTCCATCACGTTCTGATAGATCCACTGCCTGAGTGAGTCATGATCAGAAGCACGCACACACGCACACGCACACACACAGTTGTAAAAAACAAACATTATTGTTTATTCAATGTACCATCTGAAAATTAAAAAAATGACTTTGATACACACACACACACACACACACACATGCACGCACACAAACACAAGTTCTTCTTCTTCTTCTGTGGTGGTGACCAACTTCTTTACATAGAAGTAATTGTACACACTTTAGAGGGTGATCATAGAAATCAGTAGAGAGAGAGGGGAAGAGAAAGTGAATACACATACACACTATCAGATTGGCTTATAATCAATAGTAATCAAGTAAAGGAAACATAATTTTTTTTAAATTTAAGTTACACATGCACATACATGTATCATGGTTCGTGGACAAGAGTGCAAAAAAAGGACCTTTAAAGGACCAGCAAATTTTTTTAAAGGACCTATTTAAACCTTGTTTGTAGTTGTACTTGCAGACGTGGTGGGCGCAGAGCCAGTCGCCGACGATTGTAGCTGAGCAGATTTTTTTTTTTTTTTTTTTTTTTTTTGCTGAGCAGATTCATTTGTTGTTAGATTCATTTGCTGCTTGCAAAAAAAGTCGGTCACATTGCACCTCGATTCCGCCTTGTGCCTTCTTTCAGCTTTCTTGTGATTTTCAGTCTTTGCGTGTTGTTTCAGCACCGACTCTCCCATTGACAAGATGTTGATGTTTTTTTCACAATATGCACAACGAACTGCATGTTTGTTGTCCATCACTTTTCGGGCCCAGTCCTTATAAATGTCTTCTCTCAGCCAACGATCCTGAATACGAACACTTTCCAGGCATTTTTACACTTTTTACTTGAAAACAAGCACTGAAGCAGCCGCATGTGCGAAGAATTTCAACATGGCGCATAAGATATCTCGCCGAATCTCGCGCACGTGACCGGATTTACAGTGACTATTAAAATTAGATCGTCTGCTCAAAAGATACAAAGGCGATCGATTTTTGGCAAATTTTATTTCATTTAATATATTTTTTGGAGTTCATTTCTTATGACAAGGTACTTAGTTTTGTTTTTTTGCCCGATTAAAGGATTTAAACATTTTAAAAGGACCTTTGACTGATTTGAAAGGACCTCCTTGCTGATATAAAGGACTTAACAGGCCTTTTGAAGATTGATCAATTTCACAGCACTTTAAAGCACCTGAAAGGACCCCACGAACCCTGTGTATGCACATACGACACACACGCATGTGCACGCACACACAAAACAAAACAAAAACAAAAAATTCTGATAATGAAAGTCATTCAAAGCAAACTGTAAAGCAAAAGCATCAAAATCGGCCATATGAAATACATATAACTTACTGCAGTTCTTGCTCCACCCATGAGACGTCCTGGGCCGGATCGTAGATGTCTGTCTCCTCCCCTTTCTCATCCGTGCGGCCGGACGCGTCCACCACATGCACCAGGACATCGGCGTCCAACAAATCGTTCAGAAATCTGTAAGTCACAGCCAACAATCATCTGTAAGCAACACAGCCTTGTCAAAATCAGAACACACACATCAGCAGAAAAAACAAACACTTATGTGTGTGTGTCAAGAAAAAGCAAGACGGGAAATCAAACTTCTGAACTTTTCATTTCCCTTTAGGCCGGGTTCACATTAGGCGCGTAAGTTCCGTACGGAAAACCCTAAATAAGTGGAAGAAAGAAGGATAAAAGTTTACGCATATAGGTTAAATTCGGACACGTGCGCAAATCTTTTCCCTTCTTTGTTTCACTTATTTATGGACTGCGCATGGGTTTCCGCATGGAATATCCGCTTATGTGTGTACACGGCCTAAGTGATTTCCTTAATTTTCAAACAAACAAAATATGTAAAGGAAAGACTTTCAATTTTTATTTTATTTTTTAATTGGAAAAAGTTCATTTAATAGGAGGAAAGGAGAAGAAAAAAAGGGTGGGTGAGAGAAATTGTAATAAAAAATGAGAAATCACCCAATCTACCTATTATGGTCACACTAAGAGAGAAATACCCCTTGGCCTAAACATTTCTAATCATCTCCAAAACATATACTGTGGTTAAACTAGTGGAAATAACTCTCGGCTAAAAAATTCATCATGGTTACAAGACACTAATCATGTATATGCCTAGGCACCAGTTTTATGTGGGGGGTTTTAATGCCGTGATGCACCGAGGACCAAAACGTAATAGGACAAACTGCCCTGAGACAAGAAAAATCAATAGGACAAAGCTTGCCAGTGCTAAAATTTTAATACGACATTTGTCATAAGGGAAACACAATGAATAGGACATTTTCAGTTTTATTAGGATAAGGTCCTATGATCGGGGACTCGGGACTTGGGACATCACTGTTAACAAATTTCTTCATGTTTCCTTTAATCAAAAACAACACAAAGGGCCAGCCACATGTCCACTAAAATCGCACAGCTGTATGATACGATTCGATCACATGGTCTCCAAGAACAAATGTGACATCGTACAGTCGTGCGATTTTAGTGGACGTGTGGCTGGCCCCTTTAACTCATTCACATCGCAACGATTTTGAATTATTTAAAAAACTCACAAATCACTCCAGCCATACACACAAACAAAACATACATAAACAAAAGGAGAAATGAAAGAAGATTACAGGTTTTTACTTTCAGGCTTAAGACAGACCTGTTTACCCCAAATCGTCACTGTCAGTAATTCCAAGCTCTGAAATCAGTCATTTCAGGCATCTGTCCGTAATTTTGCTGACCGAGAAATCCTTTCACCAGAATTTTTCGCTGCCATCAAACCTTTTGTTGAGCGGGAGGACATACACGCACGCTGCAACTTCCCATCTTCGACAACTGCGTTGGGGACGGACCTCGCCTTTTTCTTTGGCGTCTGATCAGGATCCGAGTCAGAATCATCCGCTTGCGAGTGGGCTTTTTTTTGCATGCCTTCAGATTGCACTTCGTACCTAGACAAATGGTGGCATGGAGAAATAAACCGGAAGTATTCATTCATGGGACATCACTCGAAGTGATACCTTTGATAGCAGATGACACAGTAGTGAGTACGGCTCAAACACCATGCCTTCTTTTGATTTCTTCTTCTTCTTTTTTTCGCACTTGCTTGGTGGAAATGCAGATTTTTTTGTTGCTGACCGTAATAGCGTAATCGGAGGTCTCAAAAGGTAATAATTACGGACAAATCCGTAGGGAAAACAGGTCTGACAAAGGGAAGTGGTAGATCATACTTTTTTATATGTAGACATTATATAGAAAAACTCTCTACACCGATTGGTTTCCCCACAACAAAAGCAAAGTCAGAGGCAAAATTGTGGTCTAAGGGAGCGAAACGAGTTTAGAAGTGCCCACAGATTTACTTCCCTTGAAGCAAATGCATCAAATTGACAGTTATCTATTAATTCAGGACATATTTGGCCAGAACGACTTGAATGAGTTAAAGTAACCAAGATTTACCTTAACCCTTTCATCGCCACTTGGCACCACAATGATTTAACACCCAAGTCACTGAAAGGCATCAAATGAGGGTCTGTCAACCAATGACCTTATGTTCTTAATTTGGGAAGGTAAGGATAGGCCCTATTTTATGCATGTCACAGAAGAATCCCCAATGCTGCAGACGAAATCTTTTCTCTATCCAGGTAAGATTAACCCTTTCACCACCACTAAAAGACATCCAATCAAATCAGGGCCTGTTATCCAAAGACCATATTTTCTTAATTTTGGGAGGTAAGGATAGGCCTAATGTTACATATGTCACTGAGGAATTCAGAATATTGCAGAATTTTTTTTATTTTGGCTGACCCATGTTGGCGGCGAAAGGGTTAATGGTAAATTTTGGCTGAAGAATGGCTGGCGTTGAAAGGGTTGTAGAATGTCCTACCTGTTTCCCCGTCCCTTTCCCTCGTAGGCTCCAGGCACCAGCCCTGCCACGTCTTTCACCGTGACCGGCATGAGGCGCTCTCCCCTCGCTGTGTGACCATAGGCTACCATGGGGGGGGGGAAAGGAGACAAACAAACATACATGCTGCTATTGGAAAGAAAGAAACAAACAAACAACCAAACGACAAAAAACGTGAGTCAGCCAGCTGAGCATTTTACTGCCACAGAATGGTGCGTCAATCTAGAGTTAAAAAATAATGATAAACAAACATATATATATGTGTGCACACCTATAAATACACATTGTATGCATGCAACAAGACTAATGACAACAACTAGACGTGAGAATGAGCACACCCAAACGCACACACACGCATTCATTTTTAGGTAATTTTAACAAATGACTACTTCCTTCAGAAAAACTACTATTTCTGAGCAAAACTAAAATCCAGGTTTACATATTATTTAGGCAATCCAGTTCCGAGATAACATATTTTCAGGGGTATATGAACATTCTTCTTCTTCTTCTTCTTCTTCTTCTTCTGTTCCCTAATGGATAAGGTACGTATGTGTCCGGTTTTCAGTTTTCACTGGTCTCCCCGCTGCGTACCTGTAGCCGAGTCGTCACAGAGCTCAAAGAAGAAAAATTATTTGGAAGATTTTTTTTTTTAAAGGCAGGAGAATGGGCCAATAAGTCAGAAAGATAGTAGATGATAGAAAGCAAAGGGAAAAGGCAGAGTCAAAGAGAGTGGCAGATTAGAGGAAGTTACAAGCACATAACTTCCAGAAGGTGGGGGGACTATTTTTATGAAAGACACACACACACACACTCACCCCCGGTATCCCCATGGTATTAAAGAAAATTGAGCTTGAAGGTAATGCGCTATAAAAATTTCATAAATAAATAAAATCCCCACGGGGAGAGACTCGTGGAGGGGGTGGTCGGGGTTGTCCAGCTCCTCATATGGAGGTATGAGGCATCCACCCACTGCCCCTAGTATGAACATTCAAATGATGGTATAAAAAAAAGAGCCATAATTTATATCACAGTGGAAAAGAGAAACCAAATCAAAGATATTCTAAAAGGGTAAGATGGATTACTTAAAAGGTCGGCGAACCGGGCTGATAAGAGTTATCGTTAGTGCGGACGTGTACACTATTCACAGTGGAGGCTATCCAAAAACTCGGACTGGAACTTGAACGGAGAATTCAACTGGCCTATCGATGTGTAAAATGTGTCACGTTTCAAAGGGACATAACCAGTGTTTCTGTCCTCACTACTCATATAGGGAAAAGAGACCGGATGTTTATCTTCCCCTATACAGTCTTTGACCAAATCAAGCACATGGGAAAACATTACCCGAATCACAGAGCTTGTCCCTCCTCTGGCAGGGGCAGGGAATGGCATACACCGTCTGTTTCACATTAGGCTCTATGGTGGTGAACGGAAAAGCTCCCGTCTTTGCCAGCTCTCCACCAGTGGCCGCGTTAAAGAAGGTGCTTTTTCCTGCCGAGGGCTTGCCCTGGAAACAAAAGCATGGGTGCATGCGGTGACCAAAGCTTTTGCCTGAACCTTCTATCACAACCCCTGATATAACGATCACTCCAAGAGCTTGGTTCTGTAAAGAAGAGCCTTATTTTCAGGCAGACCACTGCCTGAACCTGTATCAAACTGCCTGAATTCAGGCTTCAGGCACACCCACATTCTGTCACAACCCCTGATATAACGATCACTCCAAGAGCTTGGTTCTGTAAAGAGCCTTATAGGCAGACCACTGCCTGAACCTGTATCAAACTGCCTGAATTCAGGCTTCAGGCACACCCACATTCTGTCACAACCCCTGATATAACGATCACTCCAAGAGCTTGGTTCTGTAAAGAAGAGCCTTATTTTCAGGCAGACCACTGCCTGAACCGGCATCAAACTGCCTTGGCTTCAGGCACACCCACATTCTGTCACAACCCCTGATATAACGATCACTCCAAGAGCTTGGTTCTGTAAAGAAGAGCCTTATTTTCAGGAAGATCACTGCCTGAACCTGTATCAAACTGCCTGAATTCAGGCTTCAGGCACACCCACATTCTGTCACAACCCCTGATATAACGATCACTCCAAGAGCTTGGTTCTGTAAAGAAGAGCCTTATTTTCAGGCAGACCACTGCCTGAACCTGTATCAAACTGTCTGAATTCAGGATTCAGGCACCCCTGACAAAGGTTAATGTAACATGATGAAAAGTACTTTCTCTCCAAAACTAGTTAATTAGTGTTAATTAATCTGGTCATTAGTGTCATTTAGTGTTTTTGCTGTTGAACAACATTTCTTTCTTTCTATTTTTGCATGGATAAGCTTGAGGAACCACAGCTTAGAATCTCCAGCTTAGAGTGCTGGGAGGGAGGGGGTGGGGGGATAGTGGCCCCCTAACTCTGAACGAAAAAAGCTATTTTAACTCATTCGCATCGCAACGATTTTGAATTATTAAAAAACCTCACAAATCACCCCAGTCATACACACAAACAAAGCATACATAAGCAAAAGGAGAAATGAAAGAAGATTACAGGTTTTTACTTCAGGTTTAGACGTAGAGAAGTGGTAGATCAGACTTTTTTATGTATAGACTTTATATAGAAAAACTCTCTACACCAATTGGTTTCCCCACAACAAACCACTACCAAAGCAAAGTCAGAGGCAAAATTGTGGTCTAAGGGAGCGAAGCGAGTTTAGAAGTGACTAAGGTATGGTGTGCACACAGATTTATTTCCCTTGAAGCAAATGCATCAAATTGACAGCTATCTATTAATTCCGCACATTCCGCCTGGAACGACTTGAATGGGTGAATTAAAGGCATTTGATAGGCGCAGGCCCTCCTTGAAGCAAAGTATGAAGCTAAGCCGCAAGGCATGACATGGGTAGCGACAAGTGGAAAATCTCCCTTTCTCTCTTCGCAGCTCTCCATCTCTGTCATTCTTCCAAACTGGCCTGAAGACGCATCTTTTCAAAAAATACCTCTGTTAATTTCTGTCTGTCCATCCACCTCAGTCCAACCTGTAAAGATTTGTTTTAAATTTGTGTTTTATGTAAGATATTTTAAATGTGAGTTGTGTGCGTGCAGCAACGTTGCTTTTTTCAAGAAAAGCGATTTTTCTAAATAATTTTAAGAACATGCATTTTGAATGTGTGCGTGAGGCAAAAAAAATGTCCACGTTTTCATGTAAAGCACAGCGAGTCCTGCTGTGTCAGGAGATTAGCGCTACAGAAGAATTATTTATTATTATTATTATTATTAAGTGGTGGTAGGGACAAAATAATTATGGGAAGGTGAGAAAGGGAGGCTGCTCCTCATTTTTTTAAACCTAAAATTAACTCATTCGCATCGCAACGATTTTGAATTATTAAAAAAACTCACAAATCACTCCAGCCGTACACACAAACAAAATGTACATAAACAAAAGGAGAAATGAAAGAAGATTACAGGTTTTTACTTCAGGTTTAAACATAGGGAAGTGGTAGATCAGACTTGTTTATATATAGACTTCATATAGACTTCATATAGAAAAACTGTCCACACCAATGGTTTCCCATCAACAAACCATTACAAAAGCAAAGTCAGGGGTAAAATTGTGGTCTAAGGGAGCGAAGCGATCTAGAAATGACCAAAGTATGATGTGCACACAGACTTACTTCCCTTGAAGCAAATGCGTCAAATTGACAGCTATCTATTAATTTTGCACATATATGCCTGGAACGACTTGAATGAGTTAAGGCAGAGGGAAGTAACTGCATAAAACCTGAACCCAGACATATAGCCTGAAGAGAAGCACCCATGTATTGTTACTCACCACAAGACCAATGACAAAGTGCCATCGTCCTCCGCTGGCTTTGGCATCCAACACCGGTTTAAACGACTCCTGATCCAGATCCACATTTTCCTCACCCCCTACTCCACCACCATCCCCCTCAACCCCTGGATCATTGCACCCATCTTCAGAAGATCCTACGTGTTCGTTGATCCATGACTGGGCAGCTTCCACCAGATTGAACACCATCGCCATGCCAACAAGGTCTTGCGCCTGGAATAACAGAGACCATACAAAACAAGCACTTACACAATAAGCAAAAAGCGACTGTTTTATTCACACACGAAACAAGTAACTAAAATCTATGCAAAGTGTATATATATGATTACTGTGGCACAGGACAAGTATAAACCCCTATTTGTACCCATCCCAGTCCCTCGTGGGGATACCGGGGGGGGGGGGGGGGGGGGGGGGGGGGGGGGGGGGGGGGTCTTTTGCATAAATAGTTCCCCCACCTTCTGGAAGTTCTGTGCTTGTAACTTCCTCTAATCTGTCATTCTCTTTGACTCTGCCTTTGCCTTGTCTCTTTGCTTACTGTCATCTACTATCTTTCTGCCTTACCGGTCCATTCTCCTGCCTTTTTTTCACTAAATACTTTCAAAATATTTCCTCCAGCCGAAGTCGGACTTGCTGGGCCTAACTATTTCTTAGTTAGGCGCATAATGGCAGCATGACTCACCTGCGCTCATAATTGACAGGAAACTGTCTGAGCGATCGAAGAAGAAGAAGTACCCATCCCATACTGATCATAATAATAATTATTTTGTGTTGTGCGCAGTCACTGTGTCAGTAAGTAAAATTACCTTGGAAGTGATCAGCCACAAATAATCAACAATTGCAACACTTTAGTATGGGTCTTGCATTAAAAGGGAAAAAACGTTTCTCACTTTGTTCTCACCTGTTGGTGAAGATGACTCAGAAGCTCACTGCACTGTGACGGAGACAGCACCTGGGAGTTCATGGGCACCTCGATTTCTGGGGGCACTGAAGGGTAGTCCGCGGGTAAGGAAAAACGAAGCCATACTGGACCTGCCCATTAGAAATTACCGGTTCATAAAGTTAACCAGCTACCCAAATTATAGTCAAAAGTCTGATGTTGCATTTTCTTCCCCTGTCCATACAAAAACATCCACATCTGCATCCATTACATTGTCAGAAATTGTGAAAACCAATTCTGCTTAAAAGAATCACCAATGTTTTCCTTAACCCTTTCAACGCCAGCCATTTTTCAGCTAAAATGTTCCACCACTGTTGTTGTGTACTGTATAGGTGATGGTCATATAGGCAGACATGGGTCATCCTTTTTGGAGGATGAACTGGGTATGTCTCCATGTGGCTGCTGCTTATGCTTTGCTAGGCGAATTGGGGCCGAAAATAACTTTGGTGAAGGGAGTTAATTTTAAGTTAATTCCATAAACAAAATCCCACCAAACCACCCGGAATAGCAGCTGCCTCCTATGCTATCCAGAGGAAATAGTCAGACATGCACGCTGGCAATCATACAGTGGAACCTCCCTTACAAGACCTTCAAAAATCATCCCAAATAAGGTCTTAAATGGGGAGGGAGTTGTATAAGGGAGGTAATTTTAATACTTACAAAGAAGGGCAATGTCTCAAAGGGAGGGAGTATTATAATGGGGGGTCTTATAAAGGAGGTTCCACTGTACATACACTGTTGATGCTGAATGATAGCCCCGCTCTGAGTGCAAAAAGCCAATGGAGCTGAGAAAATCAACAATTCGATGCCAGTTAATTAACAACATTGCCTCAAATGCCTCAATACTTACTTTTCAGTTCCACGTCAATATTTGTCAGCTTGATCATAAAGCAGGGTGGATATTTCTTGATAACTGAAAAACAAATCATCAAAGGCACACACACACATGCATGCATACACACACACACACACACACACACACACACACACACACACACACACACACACACACACACTATTTTAAATCCATTTAAAAATCAAACTTAAAGTGAACAGGAGCAACACAAAGACTGAAAAAGCAAGAGGAGGGACACACAGCTTGAGACTGAGAGAGAGGGAAGAAGGAGGGAGGACATCAAGGGGGGGGGGGGGGTGAACCTGTAGAGATGGAGTTCTAACAACTTTAGCAAAATACTGTGCTATATTAGTATATATCATGCTCTTATCAGTATATAACTAGCAGTCACTTCTCTCTCTCTCTCTCACACACACACACACACACACACACACACACACACACACACACACACACACACAGTGACACACACACACACACACACAATACACACACACACATACACACACACACACACACACACACACACACACACACACACACACACACACACACACACACACACACACACACACACACACACACACACACACACACACACACACACACACACACACACACACACACACACACACACACACACACACACACACACACACACACACACACACACACACACACACACACACAAACACACACACACACATGTCATACATAACTGCAGCAGCATTACATGCAGTCCGAGTCTGTCGCGCAAAGGCGGCAAAGGGCCTACCCTTTTCCTGCTCTACATAAATGATCTCCCTGAAAAACTGTCCTCAACCTCCAGGCTCTTTGCTGACGACACCCTGTGCCATATTGGCCCATAAGACCATGGAGTCTCAGAGAGACCAGGCCTCTCTTCAGCAAGACTTGGACCGCATGGCTGACTGGGAAGAAAAGTGGAAGATGAAGTTCCATCCCGAAAACTGACAAACTGTGCACATATCCAAAAAAAAGACCCCTCAAGCCGGCACAAATCACCTTCATGGCCAGAGACTACAGACAGCAGAAGAAGTCAAGTACCTGAGTGTAGAGTTGAGAACCGGTTCAAATTTTCGAACCGGTTTTTCCTCTCCGAACCGGTCTTTTCGAACCGGTTTTTTAACCAGTAATAGCATCAGTAGTTTCACCTATGCAAACACCTATGTATTTGTCAGAATATTCACACACACGCGCGCACACATACACACACACTCAACTAAAAACTCAGCTCAACTCCAACAAACATTTTATCGACTGGGCCATGTCCGTGTCAAAGGAAGGTAAGATAGGAGTGTAGTTGAAAAATATAATAATCATAGGGAAAATAATGAAACCAAAGCAAAAACAAAACGTCATATGGCGGTTGGAGTGTGAAGGATGGTGGCACATTCACAACCGTGACGCAATGAACTAGCTTTGAGAATAATCAGATATATGTAGCGGGAGGATAAGGAATTTTTTTTTAAAGTATAATAATCTTAATTATGTACCTGAACAGATAATCAAAATGAGAAGAGAAAATCTTTCACAATGGAAGGAAAAAATATCACACACGAGCGGGTCCACACACACACAATCACACGTGCATAACCACACACACGCGCGCTTGCACACGCACATGCATGCACACACACATTCTCTCTCTCTCTCTCTCTCAGTCCCAGGGCTGGGTAGAGAAAAGCTGTTATTGCTAATCAGTAATCTCATGTTCCCTGGTTAAATAATATTTCGTTTTCGTTCTCTCTCTCTCTCTCTCTCTCTCTCTCTCTCTCTCTCTCTCTCTCTCTCTCTCTCTCTCTCTCTCTCTTACAACAGTAATGGCATATTCTACTTTTAGACAATATCTTCAGTAAGCGCATTCATTTAAATCGAACAATAACTACTGAATGTTCATTAAGCAGTTTATTAAGCTACCCCCAGTTCAAAAATGAACACCCCCTCCCCCTCCTTCAAAAATAAACCCGCAAAACAAATCAAATTTTAGACAAAACCGTACATCATTTGGATTTTAGAGGTCAGTACATAGAGAGAGATGGGGGATGGGGAGGGAGAGAGAGGGAGAGCGAGAGAGAGAGAGAGAGAGAGAGAGAGAGAGAGAGAGAGAGAGAGAGAGAGAGAGAGAGAGAGAGAGAGAGAGAGAGAGAGAGAGAGAGAGAGAGAGAGAGAGAGAGAGAGAGAGAGAGAGAGAGAGAGAGAGAGAGAGAGAGTATACACATTTACGTATGAATAAAATACAGTGAAAATATCATAGCAAGTTCATGTCCGTTTATTGATAAGAAAAAGCTTGTGTGTGTGTGTGTGTGTGTGTGTGTGTGTGTGTGTGTGTGTGTGTGTGTGTGTGTGTGTGCGCGCCTCTGTGTGTGTGTGTGTGTGTGTGTGTGAGAGAGAGAGAGAGAGAGAGAGAGTGTGTGTCAGTGTGTGTGTGTGTGTGTGTGTGTGTGTGTGTGTGTGTGTGTGTGTGTGTGTGTGTGTGTGTGTGCAGATCAAAATCTTTTCGAACACATTTGCTCATCTTCTTAGCATAAGAAAAGACATCGTTTTATTGTTGTTCCATTCGCAGTTCTCTTGGTGATTAGTCATGTTTGTTGTGCTACCACCCCGATTGATCGCACTGCTACATTGCAAGCACAAAGCAATACTTTCTACAATCACTCCATCACTCTTTCGATTTTTTTTCCAGGAGAAAATGCCTCCAAATGTTTGTTACTGTTAAATGCAGGCCTAATCATTGGCCATATATACTTGCTCCTTACAACTAGAAACACCCAATCTGCGCTGAGATTCAGTGTTGTTCTTCGAAAATAATGTGTTATTCTAAGATAAACTTACTTTCAGTTTGCAGTTAAAAAACCGGTTCACAGCAACTCGAACCAGTTTTTCGAACCGCAGAATTTAAGGACCGGTTTTTTTCCCACCTCTACCTGAGTGTCACAATCTCCCAAGATCTGTCATGGGACACCCACATCAACAACACTGTAAACAAGGCTAACAAGACTTTAGGCTTCCTCAGACAAAATTTGAAGATAGGCTCCATCTCCGTCAAGGAAACTGCCTACAAAGCCTTAGTTCGTCCCACCCTTGAGTATACCGCTCCTGTCTGGGACCCTCATACAGCCAAAACAATCGGCAAGATTGAGAGGGTCCAGCGCCGCGCAGCTAGATGGGTCGTAAATCACCACTGCCAAACATCCAGCGTGGACAACATGTTGACCCAGCTGGAGTGGCCTCCACTCAAGGACAAGTGATACTCCGATAGGTTGGCCACCGTCTTCAAGTTCCACCATGGAGAGGTGGCCACCAACACCCACACCAGCCAGTCCCCAATCCTCCATCATGACAGATGTGACAGACTCACTCATCGGCCTACCTACTTCCTGCCTGTAAAACAAATTACAGGAAGTACTCATTCTTTCCCCGGGCTGTGAGTGAGTGGAACTCTCTTCCACCTGAGGCAATATCATCAGCCTCGGTGGAGGAATTCAAATCCCAGATCTGAGCCCCCTCCCCTCCACCCTCCCCTCCCCCCTTCTTTCCTCCAGGGCTCCCCCCTCCCCCCTGTCCTCACCTTTCCGTTGTCTCAACGGAGTCAACTCCATACCCCCTGTCCGGGCCTCTCACCCAAATCATGCCCACCCCCCTCTCGCCCCCTCCCATTCAATCCCGCATTGAGCTGATCATCTGGGCAGCAAGTCTTTTACACAAGTCTACTGTTTAGTTGGAAACCCCCCACGTGGTAAGCGTCATCATCATCAAATTGTTGATGGAGGACGCTATATGCAAGAAGAAGAAGAAGAAGCACACACTCAGTGAAGAAGAAGAAGAAGAAGAAGAAGAACAACAACAACAACAAGAACAAAAACTGAAAAAGCACACACTCAGTGACAGTGACACGGTCCATACCAGCAAAATCAGCATCATAAATAGCTGTCAGGGCTTCAATCTCATCTTCTTGTTCTTCGGACATATTTTCAAAACTTCAAGATCTTATATTACATAAACTGATAAAGCCTAAAATCACTGACCAAAAACATCACAACTTTCTTTGCGACACGTTTCAATGGGATTGTGAAAGCGGAAGTAGAGTTATTGCTTTCTTCATGAGTAGCTTCCCTTGATTGCCTCCCCCCCCCCCCTCCCCTTTGAAACATTTTATGGTAATCCATTCGAATCAAAAATGCCTTTTAAATCAACCATTATATATATATATATCCAGACAGATAAACAAAACAGACATACCAAAGAGACAGAGAGATGACAACGACGTTGTTGCAGCGTACGTGTCATTTAATTCAAATGCAATGTACAGAATAAGTGATAACTGTATCAATGGTTACGTCAGCATGGTGACTTTACCACAGACCGTTCAGTGAAAGTAACGGCAGGCTTCACCGAAGCCTTTGAATCAGTTACTCGCCCATCTTCTGTGTAACATGTAGGACCGACAGTTCCTCTCTGCTTCTAGGTAGGTAGGTAGGTAGGCTATAGTGCAGTGCAGATCTAGCATTGCACTGTGGACAGGCCATTCATGGTCTACTATAGCATCCAACATCGGCGAGAACGCTATGGGTATAGAAAAGAAACCGCAAGATGGGATTTAGCGAATCGTTTTGTTTGCTCTTTACCTAAATCATCAACATTGACAAGAAATGCCGTAAAAGAAAGCAGCAACTTGTGACAGCAGCAGCAGTAGCAGTAGTCACAACAGCAGTAGCTGTAGCAGCAGCAGAACTTTAAAAAAAGCAGAATAAAAACAACAACAACATTAACAACAATAAAAATTTTAAAAAACACCAAAAACAAAAACAACAAAGCTAGCAGAAAAGAGCATATCAAACGATGACGAAAGAGAGAATAGTAACGAAAGCAAAACAAGGAAAGAAAGGAACAAGGATGACAAACATCAACCATTTATCATCGTTGTCAGAAGAAAATCTTCATCCGTAACGAATTTTCTTAATTCTGTCTTCGTTGAAGAAAGAGGTCCTGACTTATGCACCAACTCTATTTGCCGTATCCCCTTTTTGTGATCAGTCCATGTCTACAGACGCTACCATCCCTCCTGCAGTAAATCATCCCTGATACGAAGACAATGGACCTGTCAGTCTCTGCTTCTGCCATGAGGAACTAAGCCGGTATAGTGGTGGACACTATATCCACTTGCCTCTTCACATCAGCATCAGTCTTAACCTTTGTTCAATCATTGCCGCACAAGAGAAAACTGATAATGCAATAGTGCCTGCTTCATCTTTTCTGCCTCCTCAAGCGTCTCTAGCACAACACTTTTCAGGACAAAGTACATAGCTTATTATCCAAATTCCTCATTTTTCTTATCAAAACTTTTTGCAACCTGAAGAAGAAGAAATGGCAGATGACGAATTAACCTAAGCCTTCAGAATTAACCCTTGGAAATTAGTCGAGGACAATTTCTAGCCTCGCAACATAGTCAGCTAAATTAATCGAATCAGGACCAAGAAAAAGGACAAGTAGGGGAAGACGGGGTAAAAAGCGCATGGGCGGGTAAGAAGCCCACCCCAATTATCTCATGAAATAAAGAAAATTTCAGTCAAATTTGCCCATGAGACGAATGCTCAACATTAACGCTCGTCTCATGGGCAAAATAAGACTGGAATTTGCTTCATTTCATGAGATAATTGGGGTGGGCTTCTTACCCGCCCATGCGCTTTTTACCCCGTCTTCCCCTAATATATTCATCACAATCTCTCTGTCCTACTATTCCGAACGATCCAAACGAGAGCAGAAGAGATATTAGGCCTACTTCTAATATTAAAGATCCTCAAAGTACAACAGAGCCTTCTATTTCTTCTCTGCCAGAGTCTTTAACTTTGAACAATAGACACATAAATAACTCCACTTCCACACTAGTTAGAAGAAAGCTCATAGCCTACATGTCGTCTGACGATCACGAAAAGGACCTTCTGCAGGAAAGCTGATGACACTTTCCAAGTCAATACGCATGACACAGCCAAACTCAACTACAACGTCCACGCCAGTTAAAAGAAAGCGCACTGTGAAGCTGTCATCTGACGATCAAGAAGAAGAACCTTCTGGGGGAAAGAGAATGAAACTCAAAGTCAAAACACCTGGCAGAATCAAGCTCTCTCAGACCAGACGTGGCGAAGAACAGAACAACAGTCCGGGACCCTCTCACGGAAAGAGCTAAGGTACAGTCCTTACAACAGCCTGGCTCTGGCATGGTCGCCAAAGTTCCTCGTCAAAGGTAAAGTATCAAGCAGTAAAATGAACATTCATCGTCGTCATCATCATACCCTGACGTTCGGAACAGTTCAATCCAACACAGAGCAGACTAAAGAAGGCAAAGATGTATTTCAGTTGTGTTGTGTGCGAGTAAAGAAGACGGAGAGGACATTGTATTTCGGTTATGTAATGTATGAGTAAAGAAGGCAGAGAGGACATTGTATTTCAGGTGTGTAATGTATGAGTAAAGAATTCAGAGAGGACATTGAATTCCAATTGTGTTATGGGTGAGTAAGATTCTTTTCCACGAGCTGTTTTGCAACACTTTCCATATTATTGAACGAACGAATATTAATGTTTTACGTCCTCTCGGCCAAAGGCCATATGGGACATTGCTGTTATATTATCGAAGCCCTCGCAGACTTTAAATATAGGACATCATCACGTTTTGCGATGAAGTCACTTACACGGCACAAATGATGATCACGTTGGATGTCTTGTGCTGGAATTGGGATTTAGGAATGAACTATCAACAGAGCTGTGCAAGTGGTGACACACACACACACACACACACACACACACACACACACACACACACACGCGCGCGCGCGCGCGCGCGCACACACACACACACACACATGCACACATGCACACATACACACACACACACACACACACACACACACACACACACACACACACACACACACACGCACGCACGCACATATGCATATACACACGCGCGCGCGCGCATACTTGTTGGTTCACGTTCATTGTCTGCTGCCTTCTTGAGGGACATAAGTGTTATCTCTCAGTGTCTGATCGTGAATCAGCCCCTTTACTAATTCGAACAGGAAGTAAATGTTATTATAACGACAGCATTCTGTGTGGGTGGGTCACCAACTGCATGCCTAGTGGATGACTAATAAATACTGAATTATATGAATGGTGGACTGTTTATCCCAAAAAATATAATAGTAAAAATGCTATAGGCGAAGACAGCACAGGAATCAAAACAATTCACAAACGTGCAGTGCTTTTTTTATTTTTATTGAATCTTCAAGTGGCAACACACACGGACGTTAGCGTTCCAGACAACACGTCTTACCAGAAACGCCTTATAAACAACACGTCATGATCTGCTCAAATGTTGTAAATTTTGAGAACATGGATTTTCACTTTTCCTGGGCCACCAAAAGAGTTGGTGAGCTTCCTAAGAATATCCGAAGTGACGCAGTCATCATAGTTCCAGAACATCAGAAACTGCGAAGAAGAACAAAAAAGTAATCAGAAAGTAGACAGGGTTGAAAATATTAGAATGTGGTTATAGATAAACATGAGGTCAATCAATTTGAAATAAATACGTCCAAATAATAGCGATTGTTCGTACACTTTTTCCCCCGGTGCTGTCTCTGTCTCCCTTCCCTCTTTTTCTTTCGTTGTCTCAGCCGGTCTGTCTCTGTCTGTCTTTCAGTCTGTCTATCGGTCTGTGTGTGTCTGCCTCTCTCTCTCTCTCTCTCTCTCTCTCTCTCTCTCTCTCTCTCTCTCTCTCTCTCTCTCTCTCTCTCTCTCTCTCTCTCTCTCTCTCTCTCTCTCTCTCTCTCTCTCTCTCTCTCTCTCTCTCTCTCTCTCTCTCTCTCTCTCTCTCTCTCTCTCTCTCTCTCTCTCTCTCTCTCTCTCTCTCTCTCTCTCTCTCTCTCTCTCTCTCTCCCCCTCTCAGTCTCTCTCTCTCGCTCTCTCTCTCTCTCTCTCTCTCTCTCTCTCTCTCTCTCTCTCTCTCTCTCTCTCTCTCTCTCTCTCTCTCTTTCTGTCTCCCTCTTTCTTTTTTCTTTCTTTCTTTCAGAATGGACTGAAGCCACTTTGACTCCAATGCACAACGAAACTGGGTGCAAAGTTCCCTCGCGTGTCTATCTGGGTTTTATTGGCCGTAAGGTGGACGCACACATGAACACGTAATTTCTAAATCTTACATATTCCACTAAAAAACAGAAAAACAATCATTTGATTCTGAATTTAAAAAAGTGTTTATTAAGCGAGATTGCGCATTATATAGCAAGGTAAATCAAATTATCAATTTCTTTTCTTATTTCAACAAATATTAAATACTTTACAGGAGATAAACATTGCAATAAACCTCTTGATGTGGATGTTGAAGATGATGATTAGGACGACGACGACGACGATGATGATGACGATGACGACGACGACTACGACGACGATGATAATGATAATGACGATGATAATGATGATGATGGGGAGATGATGGTGATGATGACGACGACGATGATGATGATGATGACGACGATAATGTTAGTGATGATGGGTATGATGATGATGATGACGACGACGATGACGACGACTACTACGACGATAATAATGATGATGGCGATGATAATGATGATGATGACGACGACGATGATGATGATGATGATGATGGGATGATGATTACGACGACGACGACAACGATGATGATGATGATGACGACTACGACGACGACGACGATGATGATGATGATGATGGTGACGATGATGATGATGAATAATGGCGCACCTTGGTAGGATAGGCCCCTGCAGCCACAAACAGTGCGCTCGGTTTCTTGTAGTCGGCAGCTTTGGCCAACTGGAAGTGCTCGTGCATCAACGCCCCGAACTGTTCCTCGCTCGTGCCCTCTGAGAAACAGACAGCAGAGAGAGAGAGAGAGAGAGAGAGAGAGAGAGAGAGAGAGAGAGAGAGAGAGAGAGAGAGAGAGAGAGAGAGAGAGAGAGAGAGAGAGAGAGAGAGAGAGAGAGAGAGAGACAGAGAGAGAGAGAGAGAGACAGACAGAGAGAGAGAGGAGTAGGAAAGAAAGAAAGAAGGAAGGAAGGAAGAAAAAGGAAAGAAAATGGTGTGATAAGAAAGAAAGAAGGAAGGAAGGAAGAAAGAAAAAAGAAGGAAAGAAAAAAGAAGAAAAAAAAAGAAAGAAACAAAACAGAGAAAGAAAAGGGTGTAGTAAGAAAGGGAAAAAAAGGAAAAAAGAAAGAAGGTGAAGAGAGAAAGAAAAAGATGTTGTAAAGCTCCGTGTACATCTTGTGTCCTGGGTAATACAAAGCATCTGTTTTGTTTCAATTCGAGGGGTTTTCACACCTGCTGCCATGTCATTCACACCTACTGGCGTGCGTTGTGTACGCATTTGGTCCGCTGTCGCCCATGCTGCTTGGGTCTTGGGGAAGGGAGACCAAAAGACGCAGGCCTGCTTGTGTGTATGACCTGTCAGCGAGTCAAAAGTAACAAGGCCATTTGTCAAACATGTTGTGTAGTAGGCTACCTACAACACTGATGAACACCCTGCTTAAGAAAGCACGAAAGAATACGAAATTGAAAGAACAGAAGAAGAGGACGAGGACAAGAATAAGAGAATACATATATTTCTGATAGTGTACATAATAACAACAAAAACAACATGACCACAAAACAAAACAAAATTACGCGCGAGCGTGCAATTATCATGGTTCTAAGCCATCACAAAATGGGAATGGAATTTTTTTTAAATTTATAATACATGAAAATCTACTGGACAGTTTAACTTCAGAAGTTTTAAGATACTTCTTATCTATGTATCATCACACTTATTATCATCATACTTTTTTTTCCAAGAGTGGAAAAACTCAGAACCTTAGACTTATAATAACGATATGACATCTGTATGGCAATTAGGCCTACATTTATTCTATTACTGGGTAGGCCTACACGGTGTTTTTTCTCTCTCACTTTGCACTAGGCCTTGCGGTCTGAACGTGGAGTCTTTCGGATGAGACGATAAACCGAGGTCTCGTGTGCTCATGCACTTAGCACACGTTAAACCCAGTGGCAACGAAAAAGTTGTCATTTGGTCCAAATTTACCCCCCCCTCCTTCCTTCCTCATCAGTCACACAAAAATCACATGCAATTTTTTTTTTAATTAGGTGGCGCGCCTCTGGCTGCGACGCGCTCTCCAGGTGGGAGCAACCCTAATTTCACAGAGACGCCTCTGTAACTATGATGTACCTAACCTAACCTAACCTAACCAATTCTGAACCGAATTTACCATTATTTGTAAATTGAAGGAAAGCACATACAATCGTCTTAATCTTTTCTTTTGAAGTAGTTTTTAACCGTGCGTGTTTGCTTTATTTTTAACACAATTACGTCTAGCGCAATTATAATAGATTCCAGTTACAAACAATGAACATTTTCCTTACCTGACCCTGGTTTACTACGGGCAAAATGATGTCATAACTTTTGGTGTCACAGTTCCGAAACACAAACCGAGTGAGCCTTGAAGACTTTGCCTCTTGTTTTCCTTTAGAAGAGCCAGGAAGCATAGTATGTACAGTCGATTGTGCCAGATTGAATGTAACAGGTCTCCAGTTTATTTTATGATAAAAAAGGGATAATCTTTCAATTTTTCTCTGATAAGCAGAGATAAGGACAAAATCACATCTGTTATGTGTATGTCTTCATTAAAATGTGACGCTCTGGTAGGGGAAGACGGGGTAAAAAGCGCATGGGCGGGTAAGAAGCCCACCCCAATTATCTCATGAAATTGAAAATGTCAGTCAAATTTGCCCATGAGACGAATGCTAGACATTCACGCTCGTCTCATGGGCAAAATGAGACTGAAATTTGCTTCATTTCATGAGATAATTGGGGTGGGCTTCTTACCCGCCCATGCGCTTTTTACCCCGTCTTCCCCTACATCGTTTATTGGCAGTTATAGGCTGGGATTTTTGGTAGTGGTGGTGGTGGTAGTAGCAATGTTTTGATTCATGACATATAGCCTGTATCATGCACAGGCAACATACCATTGTGTAACGTTCCCACATACCGCTAGTCCCACACACCGTTGATTTTGCGTATGTGCTGCGCACATGTAGTTTAATACTCTCTGAATGGGTTTGTGTGAAAGTGTGTGTGTGTGTGTGTGTGTGTGTGTGTGTGTGTGTGTGTGTGTGTGTGTGTGTGTGTGTGTGTGTGTGTGTGTGTGTGTGTGTAGGGGAAGACGGGGTAAAAAGCGCATGGGCGGGTAAAAAGCCCACCCCTATTATCTCATGAAATGAAGCAAATTTCAGTCTCATTTTGCCCATGAGACGAGCGTTAATGTCTAGCATTCGTCTCATGGGCAAATTTGACTGAAATTTTCTTTATTTCATGAGATAATTGGGGTGGGCTTCTTACCCGCCCATGCGCTTTTTACCCCGTCTTCCCCTATGTGTGTGTGTGTGTGTGTGTGTGTGTGTGTGTGTGTGTGTGTGTGTGTGTGTGTGTGTGTGTGTGTGTGTGTGTGTGTGTGTGTGTGTGTGTGTGTGTGTATGTGTGTGTGTGTGTGTGTGTGTGTGCGTGTGCGAGCGTGTGTGTGTGCGTGTGTGTGTATGTGCTCGCGCGCGTGCGCGTGCACATGCGTTTATCTAGGTTTGACAGACCAAAAAAAGGGGAACACATTTTGTGGTAATAGCGGTTTGTGGGACTATCCGTATAATGGATGTACAATTGCAGCGTGGGACTAGCAATATGTGGGAACAAAACAATGGCTTGCTTCCCATGCACAGAACTCTGACTTGCCTGGCACCTCCCAAATTCTCTCAACGAAAGTCAGGTTCCCATCGGGCAGGTGGTCAGGGACCGGAATGCTGTTGTTTTTAAATCCACGGATCCCCAGACGACAAAGGAACGAGTTCATGTTTTCTATGGGCATGGAACAAGAGGTCCAAAGAGAGTCCTCGGGCAAGGTCACATTTTTCAGTTCCTCGCTTTGGTCGTTTTTCACAACTGCAACACGTACAACATGATTCAGGAAATGCAGACCTCGCCATGCACGATCTTGGCAATTACATTTTAGTCTAGGCTATCCGTGGTACTCGTGTTATAGTAACTGTTGTTCAAACATGTTGAATGTTAATGAGCTATTTTGCTATCTTAAAGATCCACCAGATCACGTGTCAAAATCACGGGTTTCACGTGTTTTCCCTCTTATAACTGGAAGGAAATCTTGTTTTCACCAAGTCTGACTCCCATATAAATGGCCCCCAATTCAAACCGAAACATCAGTTTAACGAGCTGCCTCAATTTAAAGTTGGGGAAATGTGTATGTGTGTCACAGCAACCCAAAAAAACACCCAAGGGACTTAATCGTGGTGCGTCACTGAGTCTTTAAGATCTCGATCTTACGAAACTGCTTCAAAAGATGCTTGAGGTACCTCGCCGATCTAAAAAAAACACAAAAAAACCAAAAAACCACAGGTAGACTATAACTCAAATTCATCCACGAACCTCCAAAGACATTTAATCAGCAAATGATATTCTCTTTATTTTTTAATCATAGACTCTGGGTTACAAGTTTATACTCGTAAAAAAAAAGGCAAACAAAATAATGCAAAAACAAGTTGCACCTGTGAAAAGTGGGAGTGATAGGGGAAGACGGGGTAAAAAGCGCATGGGCGGGTAAGAAGCCCACCCCAATTATCTCATGAAATAAAGAAAATTTCAGTCAAATTTGCCCATGAGACGAATGCTAAACATTAACGTTCGTCTCATGGGCAAAATGAGACTGAAATTTGCTTCATTTCATGAGATAATTGGGGTGGGCTTCTTACCCGCCCATGCGCTTTTTACCCCGTCTTCCCCTACATAATGACAAATATGCTGTTTCCTTCTTTTATACTGTCAATAATCGCATTTAAAAATAATTATCAATGTTTGGACTTGATACTATTGCTGTTCATACAATGTCACCCCCAAAAATTCTTAATTACGTTTTTGTGTGCATAGGAATATGATGCCAACTGGTTGACAAATTAGGGCTAAAATGATTGTTTTTATAAACCTAATCCGACTCTATCTTCGTCAAAGTTTCTTCGTAAAACATCCGAATATTCTACCAACTAATCGATAAGCGAGTGCTCTATAAAATTCAGCTACTACCTACGACATTTGACGGGGTGTTCTTAGGTGATAGCCCAACCCTTTATAAAACTCAATAGAATTAGATATGGCTTAAAGTTATTCAAAGAAAAACACTTTCACAAACAGATAAACCTTCAATCAAGAAAAAGTCTCCTTGATGAACGGAAGAAAATCAATGGCATTGCAGGAAACGTAACTTACTGAAGAAATAACGTCCAAAACCGTAGACCTGAAAATTAAAGTAGAACGACATTGTTATTACAAATCTACAATGGTTTTACGCGCGCGCCCGCGTGTGCACGCACGCACGCACACACACATACGAACACATACGCACACAAATAGACACACGCGCCCGTGCGCACACACGCACACGCGCGCGTGCGCGCATACATGAACTTTGCGTTTGTCATCGTGTGATCTGTAGTTTATTTATTTATCAAATTATTATTGTTGTTTTTCACTCATACATCGGTAAAATGCGCAAAGGTGACTTATGCTACACTCATACATATTACATTATCTAGTTTGATCGTGGATTAAGTTAATAGGAGAGACCCTCTATTCTCTTTTGCAACGTTGTAGGGGAAGACGGGGTAAAAAGCGCATGGGCGGGTAAGAAGCCCACCCCAATTATCTCATGAAATAAAGAAAATTTCAGTCAAATTTGCCCATGAGACGAATGCTAGACATTAACACTCGTCTCATGGGCAAAATGAGACTGAAATTTGCTTCATTTCATGAGATAATTGGGGTGGGCTTCTTACCCGCCCATACGCTTTTTACCCCGTCTTCCCCTATTTACAAAACATATTTTCCATTCTGATTTTTTTTAACAATACCTTCTCATGAATAAAATATTAATGCACGCACTTTTGCAAATTAAGAATCGAAAGGGAAAGTTTTGCCCGGTTATTTAAAGGCCAACAAGTCCCCTTTAACAAATAAGACAAAGAAGGAAACTGTAAGAACAGAAGGAGAGCAGTAGGCCTTCATGAATGAACACCTCAAACCCCTCCCCCCTCCCCCCCGCCCTAATCGTAATTCAGCCTCACCACACCCTCTACTAACCCTCTTTACCCTACATATTCGTATAATATGTTTCGTCTTCTTCTGTCGATCGCTCAGACAATTTCCTGTCAATTATGAGTGCAGATGCGCCATGCTACCGTTATGCGCATAACTAAGAAATAGTTAGGCCCAGCAAGTCCGACTTCGGCTAGAGGAAATCTTTTTGAAGGTATTTCTTGGAAAACAAAGGCAGGAGAATGGACCGGTAAGGCAGAAAGATAGTAGATGACAGTAAGCAAAGGGAAAAGGCAGAGTCAAAGAGAGTGACAGGTTAAAGGAAGTTACAAGTACAGAACTTCCAGAAGGTGGGGGAACTATTTATACAAAAGACTCCCCGGTATCCCCACAGGGGGATCAAATGTTTCAGGACTTACTAATTGTCTTCCCGTAAGTAATCACCTTAAAACTGTAGATGATTTCCACGTCAGCAAAGCGTTTCTTGACGTCTTGAGGATGTTCGTTGGTGGTGAAATCGAACATGAGATATTGCGTTTCGCACAGCCCTTCCGATTTCCTCCCTTCAGAAGGGACCACCATCGCCAAGAGACTGAGGACGAAACAGAACAACAGTACTATTACGCGAACCATTGCGGAAAGTGTAGTCAACCCACCAGCTCTGGCTGTAACTTTGGGTGAGTGAGGTGAGCCTCCTGTCCTTCTAAGCCTGTCCTGTCCTGTCCTTCTCAGCGGTTTGCTTTTTATAGCGAATACAACAACAATGGTGTATCTTCGCATGTCAGTTTATTCTGATGGTGTTGTGTTGGTGTGGGTTTTTTTTTACAGTTTTACTTGACTTATTGATGGTACCACTTCCATTAAGTAACCGGTTGGTATTATATTCGATATTTACAGTCGACACTAGAGCCTCTATCAAGCGGTAGTGACAGCAGCAAAGGAAGTAGAGAGGTCAAGGGAGTGCACAAAGAACAAGGTGTAGATATTGTGTCTACCACAACATTAACAAACAAACCAAGATATTGATCCTTCCAGACAGCAGAAAGACAGAAAAACACACAAACAGAGAGACAAAAACAAAAATATAACCCTTATGGTGGACGTTAAAAACGTAAGAAATGAACGTTATGAAGCGTCTAAAATGATTATTGGGGACAAACAAACATTGGACATTTGATTTATAACACTACGCTCTATTTATAAGTGGCTTATAAATTTTAAAAAGGAGAATTATATTCATGTTCAGTAATACTTATTATTTTTTTAAAAACCACACACACACACACACTACCAGTGGTGACAAAAATGAACGCATAACATCCTGCACCCAAACGAAAAACGCCATTATTTCAAACGTTTAAAGAAAATACTTAAAGTGATAGATACCCTTGCCCTCTTCCAAACTGAAAACAACCATGTCCATTAATATTTCTATTTATTCTGTTAAATAGATTTTGAGGATAAAACGTTTCCTCGCATTATACTTCAGCGGTTTCCTTGAAGGACGTAAACAGGGTTGATCTGTCACACGATATTTCACTTTTTTTTTTAAACCAAGAGCATTGATCGTTAGCACTCTACACTTTTTGTTCCTGTTAGGGAAAACGCAAGATTTTGAAAACAAATATGATATAGGTCAAAAATTGATAAATTTGTAAATGTCGTGAATGCGAATAATAATAATCCCAAAAAACTACATAGGAAAGGACAGGTTTTAGGTCATAATCAAATCTTCTATTAGGCCTACATTTAATTAGAATCTTCGTGAATGTTACTATCATCATTTGCAGACAGAAAGATAAACAAAGAGACAAACAGGCAACGGAAAACAAAACTGAACGCCTTTGGCGGAGGTAATAGAACTTTGCTGAAACCAATATGATAGTTTCTATTAATGACTTTCTGCTTAGGTTATTATTACGTGAATAACGTTTTAACGGTCCAAGCTATTATCGTGATTATTATATTGTTATATGTAAAAATTGTTGGTCCATCCATGCAAGGTCACCGAGTCCCATAGCTTCTCTCCTAGAAACAAGAACAAGAACGAACGAACGAACGAACGAACAAACGAACGAATTTTATTTATAAAGGGTAATACAAATGAGCAAATAAATTATATGCTTTTTTACATCCAGCCCTCTGAAAAAAAAGTGAAAAACCAAACAAAAAAAAGCTGAACCACAGACAAAGAAACATAAAATATAACTGAAGCACAAAGCAATACAAAGCATGCAAAGCGCAATATAATATAGTCACACATAATGACATCGAGAGGGCGAGAGAGAAGCATTAATCTTATAAGATGTAGTATTATGGAAAATTGAGGAGGCAGACAGAAAGGGAATATCACGAGTACCTTTAGAGTTAAACAAACAAAAACAAAACATGGGCTTACGCAGTTTTATGACCAGAGGAACGCTTCACTTTTATTGCATTGATTAGCCACTAGACTGTTTGGTCTTTCGTCACCTAGCAAACTACAGATTTGCTGAAAGCTAACATTCACTCTGCCAGTCCATTACCAGCAGCTGCTATCAATTAATAACCTTGTTGGTTCATAAATTGGTAATCGGAAAAAAAGACACAGGAAAAGAAGTCACAGGAAAGAAAGTCACAGTTTCACGTAGGAAAAAAAAGTCACAGGAACAAAAGTCATAGAAAAAAAGCCACAGCTATTTATTCATCAAAAATCACAGATCTAAAAGACAAAATATTTCTCTCTCTCTCTCTCTCTCTCTCTCTCTCTCTCTCTCTCTCTCTCTCTCTCTCTCTCTCTCTCTCTCTCTCTCTCTCTCTCTCTCTCTCTCTTCCTCTCTCGCTCGCTCTCTCTCTCTCTCTCTCTCTCTCTCTCTCTCTCTCTCTCTCTCTCTCTCTCTCTCTCTCTCTCTCTCTCTCTCTCTCTCTCTCTTTCCTCTCTCTAAATCACTTTAAAAGAGATCTAAAAGACAAAATATTTCTCTCTCTCTCTCTTTCTTCCCCTCTCCTCCTCCTTCTCCTCTCTCTCTCTATAGATATACATTCATAAAAAATATCTAAAAGACAAACAAAATCTTTCTTTCCTCTCTCTCTCTCTCTCTCTCTCTCTCTCTCTCTCTCTCTCTCTCTCTCTCTCTCTCTCTCTCTCTCTCTCTAAATGTCCTCAACAAGCTCTCTCTCTCTCTCTCTCTCTCTCTCTCTCTCTCTCTCTCTCTCTCTCTCTCTCTCTCTCTCTCTCTCTCTCTCTCTCTCTTTTGTGAATCAACTCTCACAAATCTAACGAATGAATGAACTTCGCTCATCAAAAAGTCTGTCCACATTGTTTGAACATGAAACATGAAATCATGTAATACTTTTTTTGCCAACTTGAACGAAAGAAAACAAAAGGCTCAAACACGTGAAATGTGAAATTCTTTTCTAAACGATACTTTACTGAACAAATTCAAGTACAAGCCATAAACACAAGTGTTCTTCGCGAAAAGCCAACAACAAAAAGGTGTGACTTTTTTTCTGTGATTTTTTTTTCCTATGATTTTTTTCCGTGGCCTTTTTTCCTATGACTTTTTTTCTTGTGACTTTATTTCCGCCAATCCATAAATTAACTTTAGTTTTCTTTCTTAAAGACCTTGACCATAGAATGAAATAGTGAGGCCAAGAGAGGAGATCATAATTTTGAGCAAAGGGGAAAAACTATATTTCTAATTAACTCTCCTCCATCAAAGTTGATTACGCTACCAATCATCTAGCAATGCGTGGATCAGAGCCGAAGTGAGACAAACAAAGCATCATTCTCAATCAATAAATGTGCCAAGTTCGCCTTGACCATAGCTTTTTTATTCGACAGTTAACGAGTCTCCGGTTGACAACAAAA
>CM065680.1:40822714-40840214 GCA_017654935.2 Phymorhynchus buccinoides | reverse complement strand
TTCTTTTTAAAAGAAAAGGTTTTTAGCAGCACAATATATTATGTTCTATGATATGCTAGGATAGGTAGGTCTTCCCTAGACACTTGCTTCTTTCCAGCCCTCTTTTTTGTTTATATCTTTATGATTTGTTACAAAATGTCTATAATTTTGGGAGGACTGGGGGGGGGGGGGGGGGGGGGGGGGGGGGGGGGGGGGGGGGGGGGGGGGGGGGGGGGGGGGTCAGTGACAAGCAATAAGCTGAAATCTTACGTACTCATATCTTTAACCCGATATTTATTTATTTTTTGATCATTTATATTTTTTAAAAAAATAGAGTTCACACACTTTGCTTAGCATTGTGCATGTGTGGACCCAAAAGCTTCCATTGTGTGCAATATGTCTTTGTTTTTACTTCAAGTGTGTGTGTGTGTGTGTGTGTGTGTGTGTGTGTGTGTGTGTGTGTGTGTGTGTGTGTGTGTTTTCAGGTCTATGGATTGGGACATTACATCTTCAGTAAGTATATACCATTGACTCTGTTACTTCCACCAAAAAGATAGTTTTCTTACTTCAATTCACTGCTTTCTTTTTTTTATAGTTTTTCTGTTCATGGCATTTCTCAAAAAACATAAATGACTATTTTGTTGAGAGGGGGGTGGGTTAAACAGTTAGATTATTACCAATAAAACATTTAATGAGATTGACTAAGTTTCTTGGCTTGTGGGAAGAGGGGGGGAGGAGGTTGTCCGTTGCTTTTAGTTTTGCTTTTCTTTTTACTCTTGTTGTTTTATTTTGTTTTCTCTTTATATATAAGTTGGCAGTATTGTAAAAATGAACATTAACAAATTTAAAAAAACATTAAGAAGAGATTTTGTTTTAAACAAAATCGAAAGAGAATGCAATCTGACGCTTATGTAAAAAAATATCCATTCTCTAAATATAATAGCTAGAGTACTAACAGGTCTGCGCATTGATTTGGTACCCCCCCCTCCCCCCCTGCCCCCCCCCCCTGCCCCCCCCCCCCCCCCCCTACCCCTACCCCCCTCCCCCCATCCCCCCCGAAATCATAGAGATTGAAAAGAAATCACGTCATGCTTAGGGGAAGACGGGGTAAAAAGCGCATGGGCGGGTAAGAAGCCCACCCCAATTATCTCATGAAATGAAGCAAATTTCAGTCTCATTTTGCCCATGAGACGAGCGTTAATGTCTAGCATTCGTCTCATGGGCAAATTTGACTGACATTTTCTTTATTTCATGAGATAATTGGGGTGGGCTTCTTACCCGCCCATGCGCTTTTTACCCCGTCTTCCCCTACGTCATTTGTACGCAACCCCCTTAGTACTCTATACAGCTACTGTGTTGTAATATGTTTTTTTGCATATTGCATACAAAAGTTAGTTTGTTTGTTTATTGTTATTGTTATTTTCCCGCTACTTCTTTCCTCTTTGTCTTTCGCCTTCAGAGATGCCAAATTATCCGGCACTTGTAATAGATCGCCTTGTTACGAATCACACTCTCCAAACTACTTTTGTACCTGGAACAATAACGCAATAAACCAAAGTCTCTGTCGAATTCATAAATGGCCCAGTATTTTTTTTCTTCAGATATCAAAATCATTGAATTTTAGACATCGTTAAAGATAGGTTTTGTTCTGATAACCATGACGATACTTACTTTTCGTAGTTAGCTCTTCTGGTGGTTCTATGAAGATGGCTCTCCTGGCTTACTGTACCTTCGCTTATCAAAAGAAGGCGTAATCTATTTGTGTGCGAATGACAGAGCCAGAGAGAAAAAGAGAAACAGAGAGTGAGCTTGCCATCGCTGACAAACTGCCTTCTATTTCGCCACATAAATGATTAAAGGCCGCTAACTCTACCCGAACCGCCCCTTCCTTTTTGTGTTGCAGTTGTGAAAAAACGACGAAAGCGAGGATCTCAAGAACGTGACTCTGCCCGAGGACTCTCTCTTGACCTCCTGTTCGATGCCCGTTGAGAGCCTGGACGCGTTCAACTGTCGCCTCGGCATCCCCGACTTGAAATTCAATGTCATCCCCCAAAATCTGGACGACGGGAACTTGACCTACGTTGAGAAAGTTTGGCAGATTAAAGGTCAATTGATTTGTCAGTTTGGTGGTAGCGGTGGCGGTGGTAGTTAGTGGAGTGGTGGGGTGGAGGTGGCGCGCGCGCGCGCGAGCGCGCGTGTGTGTGTGTGTGTGTGTGTGCGTGTAGCCTACATGTTTGTAATTGGTGAAGATAAGGGTATAAGAGAGACAGAGAGAGAGAGAGAGAGAGAGAGAGAGAGAGTATGAACTACAAACAACAAAACGAATGCCTTAAAGTGCTGTTGATATTGGTTTACTACATTAATATTTATACTGACGATTCCAACCAACAATGATGATGTCTAATCAGACGTAGTAAGTTTGTTTTGTCTTTAGTCCCTATATAAGCTTCAGATATAATTCCAACGACAATGCGATTGCAAAATGATTGCGTGTAATCACTATGTGTGCATTATGTCACAATGTATTTAAGGTGGATTAAGATGATGCCTTAAGTGGTTTGTCTTTAACAGCTGTTTGATTTTAAAATATTGATATTTTTTCTCATATAATATGCCTGCAAATTTAAATGTGGGATAAAAGCATACTAAGACAGCTGTTTTGTTTTTTAGCTTAAGCCACTGCTCTGTAACCTATGTTTTTGTTATTCTTTTTCTGGTTTTTTGTTTTGTTTTGAAAAATAGTAGGTAGTTTGTATGGGATACTTTTAGTTTGAATTTTATTTCTTAGATTATAAGTCTTTTTGTTGTGAATTTTATTTCCTAGATTATTAAGTCTTTTTGTTGTTATTCATATTTGAATGTATGTTTTCTTATTTTCTTTTTTGACTCACCAGTGTCTGCCATTGTGTTTGTTGTTATCTATGTATTAGCTTAAAAGCCCCCCCCCCCCCCCCCTGGGGCCAAAGCTCAAATAAAACTGTTCCAAACTGTTCCAAACTTAAACCCCTGTGAAATTAAAGAACATGATAAACATAATAAAATACAGGAAACTGCATTCAAATATTATACGCATTGGTTCTAAAGTTATAATATTTTAAAAATTGTTTTTAGGCTGTGATTTTGAATAGTTTCCATGGCAACCGGCGACATTAAGGCAAAATCAAACACGTTTTTGTGTTTATTTTTACATGACTAACAAAACATCATCAACAAAACAAATCAAAGGGCATAATGATTTTGGTTAAAAATCAACCCAGGTTCCCCACCTTAATAGGGTTAGGGTGTGTATGTTTCTGTCGGATATATTTCTTTGTAACCATCATCATCAACATTAGAAGCAACAGTTAGCATCACAGTCACATTTCTTTGTTGTTGTCATAATTTCAACTTAGTCTTCTCTTTCTATTTTGAACTCTTACTATTTGCTTGCTGTTTGTCAGTCTTTCATTTTACATTGATAACGTATGTATCACACGAAACGTCTGTATGTTGGGCCTCAATAAAAGGACCAAATACTACCTGAATGTCTTGTGTTTCATGTATAATATACCATTATACCCCCTGATCTGTCTGTGTCGTGTTGGTTTCTCGTATCAGAAGGCACAAACGAGGAACAGTACAGGGCCCTGATGCATGAGCACAACCGTCAAGTGAGGTCTTTCAAGTTCGGATTTCCCAGCGCACTTTTTGCGGCTGTCGGTGTCTATCCGAACAAGGTACAACCAGCATCAGCAGCAGCAGCAGCTGCAGCAACAGCAACAGCAGTATTATCATCAACATCATTAAACTCGTCGTCGTCATCATCATCATTATCATCATCATCATCATCATCATCATCATCATCATCATTTGTAATTTCCTCAGGGATCATGAAAGTTATTGATTGATTGAGTGATTGATTGATTGATTGATTGATTGATTGATCATCAAATTCATAATCATCATCATCATCATCTTTTTTTCATCAATATTCATTGATTCATTCTCTTATTCTGTCGTTCGTGTGCTAATGTATAAAGCATACATTGTTAACGAGCATTTAAATCGGTAAACTTGCATTCGCACGTACGCACGCACGCGCACGCGCACACGCGCACACGCACACGCACACGCACACGCACATACACACACACACACACACACACACACACACACACACACAGAAAGAACGAGACGGGGTCAAAATGAAAGAGAGAGGAGGGGGTGGGGTCCGAAAGGGTTAGATATACAGAAGGGAGTAAAGTCATTCAGTGTTAATATCATGCAGGCCTGCCTATTTCTTCGTTAATCGTTCGCAATTTGATTGGTTTTTCCCCCTCTCAGTTTCTATTCTTCTGGAACCTGGATGACTGCAGTACCTCCAGTGTGCTTTGGAAGACCACCGATTCCTTTGGCGGGCCCGGAGACGTGCAAACCAAAGTTCACAGAATTTACAACATTTAATTTTAAACCTGAGTTGCATTGTATTTTGTTGAGGCGTTTCTACTAATGTGGTGTGAGATGAGTCCCAGAGACTTTTCGTATGCTTAGCATAATAATTATGGAACGCCGTTTCTCGATTTCTCGATGATTCAATAAAGAAGCACAGAGCATGTTCATTCGTTTGTTGTATAATAATATAATCACTTGGGCTCTTTTTGTTTTTTGTTCGCTGTGGTATTATCTTCTATTTTGCCTGTACTGTTTATGTCTCTGTCAAAGTTTGTCTGTCTGTGTGTCTGTCTATCTGCCTGTCTCTCTCTCTCTCTCTCTCTCTCTCTCTCTCTCTCTCTCTCTCTCTCTCTCTCTCTCTCTTCTCTCTCTCTCTCTCTCTCTCTCTCTCTCTCTCTCTCTCTCTCTCTCTCTCTCTCAATCTCAAACTCTCTCTCTCTCTCCTCTCTATTCAGTTTTATTTGTCTGTCTACTGTTTGTGTATGTCTGTCGTTCCCTCTTTGTTTCTCTGTCTGTCTGTCTGTCTCTGTCTGCCTCTCTCTCTCTCTCTCTCTCTCTCTCTCTCTCTCTCTCTCTCTCTCTCTCTCTCTCTCTCTCTCTCTCTCTCTCTCTCTCTCTCTCTCTCCTTTAAATAAAGCTCTTCTCTTCTGTTCTCTTCTGTCGGTACGTTAAGGCAAGGCATGAAAAGAGGAGACAAAATACGAGCAGAAAATTAATCAGAACATTTTTAATCCAACTAGATAATGGAAACGAGTTGTTTTCACAGCCGCTTCCCTGTCGACATCACTCAGAATAAGAGAAGCCAACTTGTGCAACATTCTTCCAGGTATATTCCTTTTAACTTACAGAAATATATTGGACTAAGTTATAAAGCATATAGGCACCAAGACAAAATAAGAAAGAAATGCATAGAATGAAGGCACTTCCCGTGTCACATTCCCTCTTATGCTAGGAAGATTTCTTAAGATTCCTTACCAGCTATAAGAGGGAAAACGCGTGAAAACCGTGATGTTGACACGTGACGTGGTGGGTCTTTAAGTGATAGCAATGGTCGTGGAGCAGCAATGCAAAGAAAGAGGAAGTTACGTGTATCTAAGGAGGACAATCATGCAGCCAAAAGGGAAGGTCAGAGCATGGGACAGGAGTCAACGATCATCGATCAATGAATATTTAATGACCAAGGCCATCTGCCCATGTCATATAGGGAACAGGGGGAGGGAAATACATATAAAAAAAAGTTATCAAAACGGTTATCAAATCAAAATAATTATTACCAAACATGAAACAACATTATACCATTGCAGTAACAACAGTCTAAAAACACACACAAATGTGCGGAATGGACAGCTTCGTGGATAACCGTGTATTACGTTAAATAGAGTGGAAGGGGGATGAAAGGGAGGGGTCAAGATGGACATTCAAGCATTAGGTGAATTTCTAAGTGCAAATGTTTTCGAAATAAAATTTGCGAGACTAAACATGTGTTTAGGGCTTGCTCAAAGAATCAAGTCAAGTCAAGTCAAGTCATCTTTATTTTTTCAAAAAAACCCCTAGGGGCACAAGAAAATAATCACAATTCTGTTGCGGCAATGAACAATATTTCACACATATTGGTTTGAAATAACATACCAGTGCACAATTCCAGACATATAAACTTGCCATAACCATCTGCAAAGGCGCGTACACGCGCCCATATTTTAAATTTCGTGGGATTAGTGAACGATTTCTTAGGCAAGAGCAGCTTTCATAGAGCAAGAGAAACGGTAAGAAGAATCAGACGGAAGGGTAGAAAACACAGATATTTGTAAAAGGCCGGCTACACTGCATACGAATCGATTCACTACGATCCGATTTTGACATTTGTGAGGCATGAGTGACGTGAAATTCTGCTGTCTAAATAAATCGGATGACATCCTACTATAGTTATGTTCACTATGTTTGCAGTCTCCCGTACATGAATCTGATAAAATATCTTTCTTTTTTTGTTAATCCAACATTGTGTTTGATTCGTGTATTGCGGTCTACAGTAGTATAGTGAACGAAAATAGAGGTGTGTTTTTTTAGACGGAAGTATTTCACGTCAATCATGACTCCCAGACATCATCACGATCGTATCGTATTGGGGTCAAATCGTATGCAGTGTCAGGGGGGCGGGGGGGGGGGGGGGCAGATTATTCGTAAGGGGGGTTTCCGCCGGGGATTAAGGGAGCCAGCCAAAAAATCCTTCCACCAGGATTTTCCACCACCATCGGAAGTTTTAAACTCATTTCACGGCCTACCTTGCCTTCTAACACTCACACACACTCTTCATGGGGCGCTACATTGCCATTGTATTGATTATTAAGCCAAATTCGAGTCATTGTCGTATTTTCACCCTTCTATAAGGAACATTTTGGGCTACAGGGGGATGGTCCTCCTTTGGGGGGGGGGGGGGGGGAGGGCCGTTGGGGGGGGGAGGGTTCGGAAACCCTGCCCCCCCCCCCCCCCCCCCCCTCCAAATCCGCCTCTGAGGCCTTAGGGCAACGTAGGAAAACAAAGACGGATGCGAAGTGTCATGGGTAAACATAGAGGGATATACAGACAGGGCAACATATAAAAAAAAAAGTATTAAACAGTATCGAAAAATCAAATTGTTGATTGTGGATACTAAAATGGCAGAAGAAAAGAAAGAGAGAAGAAAAGTATCCAACACCACACAACAGAATAGAATGCTGTAAAACTGTGCGTCTCGATTGACAAAAATAGAAATGAATGTATTTATGTTCAACTCATTCAAGTCACACGCAAGTCAACTTTCAAACTAACATCATTACAAATGTCTCGTTTCATTTGTCCTAGCAAAACTAGAACCCCGATGGAAATTGAGAGTGATAAGAATATTATCAGCAAGATTGATATTCAGCTTAGGGGTAGTGGAGGAGCCTGTGTGCATTTCTTTTCTTGATGCACAGTTTGACAAATTAGGCATGAACAATTAGTGTTAGTGAAAGCGTCCTCAAACTGAAAATTCTCGATATATCTTCTGAGACAGAGACTAATCATTTCATGTAAGCTTAGGTCTCAGCTTATCTTTCACAGATTTTTAATATGAGCATCAACTTTAATATATTTTCTGAGACAGAGACTCATCATAACATTTCACGTAAGCTTAGGTCTCAGCTTATCTTTCACAGATTTTTAATATGAGCATCAACTTTAGGAGAACACAAAAACAAATCTAAAAGGCAGTGGAGGGCAGTGGGGTTGGTCTTCCTGTTCAGTTATCACTCGGTTGGAAAATGTCATGACAATAGACATGTGTACATTTACATTCCTGCATAATGATAGTGATTGCATTGCGTGTTTGCACACACACACACGCACGCACGCACGCACGCACGCACGCGCGCACACACACACACACACACACACACACACACACACACACACAACACACACACACACACACGCACGCACGCACGCACGCACGCACGCACGCACGCACGCACGCACACGCACACACGCACACACGCGCACGCACACGCACACGCACGCACACGCACACGCACACACACACACACACACACACACACACACACACACACACAGAGAGAGAGAGAGAGGGGGGGGGTATGTCCAGGGGGGAAATGTTCGCCGTGAATGGGGGGGCAAGTGTCCGGGGGGGCAAAAGTACCAGGGGGCAAGTGACCAGGGGGCAAATGGACAGGGGGGCAAATGGCCGGGGGGCAAATGGTCTGGGGGGCAAATGTCCGGGGGGGGGGAATGTCAGGGGGGGAAGTGTCAGGGGGCAAATGGCCGGGGGCGGGAGTGACCTGATACCGGACTATGCATCTCTGATCAAACGTGGTAACCTGATGATCATTACAGACTACGTGTGTGACGGTCACTATCATTGGTCACGAGCTCTACGTATATTTTCATGATTTTGACAGGCTTGGCCATCCTAGGTTTCGAGCAAGCGTGACTCTGTCGCGATGAGAGAAATGGGTGGAACAAGGAAGTGATATCCAAGAAGAGGGGTTTGTAATAGTTGTCATTCGGACAACTATGACAGTATCTTTGTTCAATGATATCTAATCATGGCATGTCACCACGATATCAACCCTGAAAAAAACCCTGTCTTTGTCAGCGCCCCCAGAGGCCTTCGCTCTAGCCAGTCCAACTTATTCCTCAGTCAAATTACTACAGAAACCCAAACGCTTAGTTCAAAGAAACCTGATGCTGAAACAGAACCGTTTTACGCACAATGTTGGTTGGGTTTTTTTATCGTTGGTTAACAATGGCCCAAAATTGAGATGAATAATAAAGTGAGAACCGTAGAACAAACAATGTTCTATAATATTGGATAATCATGGTACAGTTAAGTCTTTTGTGAATGACTATGACTTCAACAAGGAAGCATATGCACTGATTCGTTGTGCCACAGCTGAGAGTTGGCCTTTGAGGAACTTTCTAAACACCATTAGTCCTAAATTCTTTTAGACCAAGATAATAGGGATGTCCCCTTGCCAAGACATGAACAAATTTCAACCCAGCCCTCAAGAAGGGCATTGGCTTCCTCTGCTATCTGGAAGAATGACTGACAATCATTGGCAAACAGGAGATCGAAACATTCAATAAGCTTGGCATCAAATGGGGGCAAGCTGCCTGTCATATTTCATACTAAACACTAAACAGTATGATTCTCTCTAATAATGAGCGACCTGGCTGAATCCTTTCACCGTCGGGTGGCGCGATACTCTAGTGGTCAACACCTAATAGTAATATCTCTCTCTCTCTCTCTCTCTCTCTCTCTCTCTCTCTCTCTCTCTCTCTCTCTCTCTCTCTCTCTCTCTCTCTCAGCTCTCTCTCTCTCTCTCTCTCTCTCTCTCTCTCTCTCTCTCTCTCTCTCTCTCTCTCTCTCTCTCTCTCTCTCTCTCTCCCCCCCCCCCCTCTCTCTCAACTCTTCTTACTCTTAGGTTTTGAAAACTTGAGTGTCGCGCTACCTGACGGTGAAAGGATCAGCTTATGTCGAAAATTACAGGCTTTCCTAGACACGAGTAAATATAACACGATTACAGAAAGAAAAAACAACTAATACTTCTTCTGTGTTCCCAGGCCATTTGGCCATAATGGGCGAGACACGTACGTGGCCGGGCTTCAGTTCTCACTGGCCTTCCTGCTGCATTCAGCCGACGCATTCCGATCTCGGAGGAGCTCGAAATTATTTAGGTAAAAAGGCAGGAGAATGCACCACTAAGACAGAAAATAGTAGATGACAGAAATCAAACGGAACAGACACAGTCAAAGACAGCGACATATTAAAGGAAGTTACCACAGAATTTCAAGAAGGTGGGGGAGCTGTTTATACAAAAGATCCCCCGGTACCCCCCAAGGGGACAGACTCGTGGGGCACGAGGTCGTCCAAACCCTCGAGTGGAGGCACAAGGCATCCATCCACTCCCGGAGGCAAATAACGATTGTATCTGCTAGGTCGAAAGGGCACGAATAGCTTGAGAATTTGGACCTAATTTCGCCATATTTTCAACTTCCCAGGCGAACGTTTTTGTTTTTGTTTGGTGTTTTAGTGTAGATGAGTGTCCACGTTTCTTGTGACCAGAATGCATCAACCCACATCTTCCAATACCGTTCCTCCTTTGATTTTCTGCAGCAGAAAAAAGGCCCACTGCAACGTGCACGTCTCTCTCTCTCTCTCTCTCTCTCTCTCTCTCTCTCTCTCCTCTCTATCTCTCTCTCTCTCTCTCTCTCTCTCTCTCTCTCTCTCACACACACACATGTCTCTCACACACACACACTCTCTCTCTCTCTCTCTCTCTCTAAAGTATCTGAGTCTGAGTCTGAGTCTCTTCTCTCTCTCTCTCTCTCTCTCTCTCTCTCTCTCTCTCTCTCTCTCTCTCTCTCTCTCTCTCTCGTAGGTCTGAATATCTGTATATGTGTAAAAGCTAGGGCTAGATGTGGACATAGTATGACAAATTACAGTATAATACAGTGTACTTCTGGCGTGAACAAGGTGATATCTGCATGCAGTCCTATTTTATTTTCTCTTTTCATTGATGAGTTCACACTTCTCTTTCTCTCTCTTTGGGGCCCACGATCATTACATTGATCATTCTGGCACTTCAGAGGTTGTGAGTAATGGCAAACATGGTGAGTGAAAAAATCAAAACAACAAAAAAACTTGGACGAGACGTTTCGCTTTACTGCTTTATCGATCTACATTCTAAGTTACAAGCTAAGTTATATATATAATAATAAAGAACACAAAACAAGCCTAGCCTTTCCGTTATGAAAATAAATATATATATATATATATATATATATATCTCAGTCTCTCTCTCTCTCTCTCTCTCTCTCTCTGGAGACCTGACGTTCACACAAAATAATCTGTTTTAATTAATCTTTTCAAGGAGAAAAAAGTCACCCATTTGCGAAGCTAAGCAGATAATATTTAAAGGTAGGTGTCGGCAGTGGACCGACACTCTCAGTATCGGTTTTAGCAACATTTTATTTTTACCATTCAAAGAAAGACGTTTGTTTGGGGAACTCACACTCTGAAGTGCCTAATCAATGTAATAAAAGTCAAGTTTTTTAACTGCTCATAAACTTTTGTTTGTCCCTGCTTTCATTAAAAGCTAATCTGCATAGAATCGCGTGATACATTTTGTGTGTCTGTCAACTTCCATTACTACTTAATCACACCTTTCTCAGTTCTCTCTCTCTCTCTCTCTCTCTCTCTCTCTCTCTCTCTCTCTCTCTCTCTCTCTCTCTCTCTCTCTCTCTCTCTCTCTCTCTCTCTCTCTCTCTCTCTCTCTCTCTCTCTCTCTCTCTGTATCTCCGCACGAGTATTAACAATTATCTCAAGTGCGTATCTCTTTTTATCAATCCATATTTCAACCTATCTTTCTCTCATAATAATCACCTGCTTTGCTGCCTTTATGTTCATAATATGTATGTGTAATATCATGCCTTGCCATGTTTGTCTTCTATGTTCGTATATGTACCAAGGTGCTACCTTTATGTTCAAATCTGTCTGTGTAATATCATGCCTTGCCATGTCTCTATGCCTTGCCATGTTTGTATTCTATGTTCGTATATGTACCAAGGACAGATTGGAAGAATAGGCGTTGCCTAAAATCTTTATCCTTGAAAAATAAAGTCCCCTCTTTCAAGTTCTCTCTCTCTCTCTCTCTCTCTCTCTCTCTCTCTCTCTCTCTCTCTCTCACTCTCTCTCTCTCTCTCTCTCCTCCCCCCCTCTCTCTCTCTCTCTCTTTTTTCTTTCTCGTTCTCTATGTTTTCTCGTTCATTCTATGCACTCATATACGCACCCACACACTAGCATGCATATTGCTATCTGTCTCTCGGTCTCTTTGCCCCCCCCCCCCCCCCTTCTCTCTCTCTCTCTCTCTCTCTCTCTCTCTCTCTCTCTCTCTCTCTCTCTCTCTCAGTTTTTCATCTATCGTTCTCCATGTTTTCACGTTTCTTCTATGCACTCATATACGCATCCATTCCACGCACTCACACACTAACATGCATAATACAGTCTCGGGCCACTTGTTTGTGTCGTTTCTAGGTTGGACTCTCATAACTGCACTCTCTCTCATGAGTGGACTTTAAAAAATCACAGAAAATCAGTTAATTGCTTGATTGCTTTCCCATCTGGGGTGGTGATATTTTACTGTCTATACTCCACGGATCTTCTAAGAATTGTGTTTTAGGTGGCTATGATGACGTCATTGTGTACACCCTGTAAAAATCAGAGGCAGTCCTAAATTTGGATCATTTAAGCACAGCCCCCTCACTGTTTTCTTTTTAACAGAAGTCAGCCGTTTTTGATCAGATTTAGATCTGGACTCTATGTCTCTCTCAGGGATGTCGTGATTGTTTTATTTCCCTTTAATCTCGTGACTGCAAACGCTTCATAAAGTGGGCTAGTGTCATTTTTTATTATTGAATCTTGACCAAGCCTGTGGGGATATACAGAAAGATTCAGGTTTTCATCCAGCATGTAGACACACAGCCCATTGTTCATATTTTAATCGACAAACACAATCGGATCTATTAATGGGCTAGAAAACAGCTTACCAGAGCTTTAAAGTTACCACTTGGCTAAAATATGTCTTGACGTGTGCAGTAAGACTTCTTTATTGGCTCTTCTCCTGACACACACATGCTGAATTTTGTCAACTTTTATCTTGGTTTCATCAGTAAAGGTTATTTGGTCTCATCCCCCTTCCACACTTTACCACTTCTCCTCCTTGACATATATTAGCCGTTTATTTCCGTTGATCTCCTTCATAACCATGTTCTTTCAAACTCATCACTTTTTGAACCATTGCTATTTGGGAATTTTCCCAACACTTGACAAAAAACATTGTCTTGCCTTGCAATTGCTAAAAATGTAGGCTATATATGTCACAGACCCCCTAGAATTTTTTGGCACAGGTTTCAAAATTGAACTTTCGATTTCTATTGAAGAAGTTCCCTTGTGCCAATGAGGGGCATGCATTCACCTTCATCATGTGTTGAAGAACAAACAATCGAATTGAACACTGTTGTATGGTCTATTTCCCATTCTTTGGCTGTATTAAATACTTTCACTGCATTTCTATGTAGATGATACAATCATTCTTTTGAGTCTACTGAAAAATTACTGTCTCTGCGACTCACGTTATTTCCACTGCCCTGGAAGAAAATCTACGGAATTACAGGGTTTAAGAAATGACGTCATGAAAGTAGACTGATATGACGTCATTACTGAAGCTCCAACTGATATCTACAGGCCCCACACTTTTAACAATCTTGTCAGAAAGTTAGGACTTGATCACAAGAGAAGCAGGCATAACCGGAAACGACACAAATATGTGGACTGGGACTGTAGTTCTATCTCTCTGTCTGCGGTCTCTCTCTCTCTCTCTCTTCTCTCTCTCTCTCTCTCTCTCTCTCTCTCTCTCTCTCTCTCTCTCTCTCTCTCTCTCTCTCTCTCTCTCTCTCTCTCTCTCTCTCTCTCCCCTCTCTTTCTCTCTCTCTCTATCTGTCTGTTCGTCTGGAATCCGAGTAGGTCTAATGCTGACTTTACAAAAACCAGAATGCCACGCACGCCCCAACATGGTAGCCTACTTATTAATTTATAGGTATAACACTTCGTTTTCTCCAAGCACATCGTTTGCTATCGCTGTTCGTGTTAATTTAGTGGGAGGGCAATCTCTTCAACTGCACCTCTCTTACCACTTTCCCAGGGCTTCCTTTCTTACTACCTCGCAGCCTGAACGCCTCATACCGTGATCATAAGTGCGTCTTAAAGGTGGACCCCGACGGATGAGTTTTTTTGCAAGAAACACATCGAGATCACCAGAAAGATCAGCCTTTTCAAGGATCGGAACACTCACTTTGCTCTGGTTTTCTATCAATCAAACCGTCAAAACGGCGATTCCTCCTTGGAGATGCCGGAGAGAGAGAAGCCATTTTGGATGTAGTAGGTGGAGGCCATTCAGTGTGGTTGAAGCTTTTTTTTCTTTTTTGTAGTGCAGTAAAAAAAAAAAAAGGAGCTACTTCCTTTGTTGTGAGCGAAATTCCTTTAGGTAAACTGTATAACATTTAAAAATATATATATAGAAAAAGGCGGTAAAGGTCAAGATGGCACCCCCCCACCCCCTGCATTTCTCGGTTAATTGCAATTTTTCCGCTTTTGCCTTTCTTACCAAACATAAAGCTGTATTTTATTAACCTTTTTAGCTAATAACCTTTTTGGAATACTAACCCTATCCCTAACCCTAGCCCTAACCCTAACCCTCCCCCCCCCCCCCCCTATAAGACGGGAAAACGCAATGAACCACGACTGTGACAAATGGCGCCGTGTACTACAATACATAGGGGGGGGGGGGGGGGGGGGGTCCTATTAGATAATGGCCAAGGGTTAGGGATAGGGTTAGTATTCCAAAAAGGTTATTAGCTAAAAAGGTTCATAAAATACAGCTTTATGTTTGGTAAGAAAGGCAAAAACGGGAAAAAGTATTGTGAAAATTTCGTGCGAACGATTTCGTCTAAACTCAGGTGGCTATTAGAAAAGAGAAGCTCTTTCACTGAAAGAATTTGACTTCCAGCACCTCCGCCAAAGAGGAATCGCCGATTTGACGGTTTGATTTCTAGGAAACCAGAGCAAAGTGAGTGTTGCGATCTCTGTAAAAGGGTGTTTTCCTGGTGACCTCGACGTGTTTCTTGCAAAACCTCATCCGTCAGGGTGCCCCTTTAAACAGTTAACAAGGGTAGTAATATGCAAGTTAGAAGAAACTGCCAATCGTTTTAGCGGTTTCCTCTAATTTGCATGTTACTATCCGTGTTAGCTGTTCAAGGCGCACTCATGAGTACGGTGCCTAGTGTCGATTGTAACTATTGATAATGACACCACCAAGACCTAACGACGCGTCACCATCACTAAAGTGCATGTAACGGTAGCGACAGCAGCATGTAGTGACATTCAATACGACGCAAAACATTCCCTCGACGGTATATAAAGGGACACCGATGGACACAGACTCCTCAACAGGAATAGGAGGCTTCTTCGTCATCTTCATCCAAGCAAGTCCTTGACTACTAAGCTTTCAACCATGTTCCGCTCAGTTCTCTTGCTCTCTATCCTCTGCCTATGGGCAGCTGAAGCGAAAAACAAAAAAGCGTCGAAGGAATGCGAACAACAGTACATCATGTTTGAGTTCACGACCAACGAACCCTGCAACGAAGTGAAGGAACGGTTTGACAAGGTGGACGTTGTCTACAGCTTCAAGGTAATTTTTCTTTTGAAAGGATGACCTTTTTAAGGTACCATGCAAAATATTTGTACGAAATATAGGTGGGATGCGGAGTAAGTCTTCAATGACAGACATCTTTCTGTTGAGATATTCCTAGATTTTCCTTTTTAAACCTTTGGATATGCAGTATCCCTTTTTGTCCATTTTTAAACGGTATTTAATAACACAATTAATAGGCTGAAATCTTAAACTCTCTCTCTCAGTAAAGGAACCATTGAACGAAATCAACGCGAAAAACATGTGAAAGTATCCTAGTGCCATAAACAAAAAGGGAAAAGAATGCGTTTTTATAAGTGAGTTACTCTGTAATGTTACAGTATAATCTTACGGCAAATCATCTAACAGTCCTCATGTTTTAGAGTTACTGACCTGAGGAAAATATAACTTACCAGCAAGAACAAATCGGCATATAGACTATATACACAGACGCAGTCGTGGATGCCAAGAGACAGACGAATAACCAACACAATTTCAAGCTTTCTGTTCGCAAGGCATTCCTTTCTTTCTTTTTACCGTTGACTAAATATAAAACAACAGAACATGTCCTCTCATTATGTTTCTTTAACGTAAGACGCTTAAGGTCATTTTGGCAAAGGATTGACATCATGTTCTCTCTGCAAATCTCGAGACACAAAAAGCGACATGTTAAAGTTCTTAAATGTGACTGTTAGATGGAAAGTAGGCAGTGTCCAAAACCATCAGCTCATGTTTCATCCGTAAAGACCTCCCACGTCACGTGTCACATTCCCCTTATGCTTGGAAGATTTCTTAAGATTTCTTACCATCTATAAGAGGGAAAACACGTGAAAACCATGATTTTGACACGCGACATGATTTGTAAAAAGCGGAATACCTACCTAATACATAAATACATTTTAGGCACACTCATACAGATACTAACGGGTAATGCAGACAGGCATAAATGCACTTGTGTTCGTAACAATTGCAGGTGACACCTTTTATTTGGAAAGTCAATACAAACCAAAACCAAACAACCCAGAGTTTAAGTCATCACCAATGGAAAAAAAGGATTAACCGATAGTTACTGTATCTGACAGCTCTGGTCAGGCCTTATAACTATAAAAAAAACCCGCAAAAGCTTACATTTGTTCTCTAGTTTTAAAATGGTTTATAAAAGTGTGCATTATTTTATAATAATGGGATAGCAATGCATGTGCTGTTTGTCTGTATATTGTATCCCTTCATGAGGGGCAATGGCCTAAAGTGATTAAATCATCCGAATCTCTCTCTCTCTCTCTCTCTCTCTCTCTCTCTCTCTCTCTCTCTCTCTCTCTCTCTCTCTCTCTCTCTCTCTCTCTCTCTCTCTCTCTCTCTCTCTCTCTCTCTGTGCGTATGTGTGTGTGTGTGTGTGTGTGTGTGTGTGTGTGTGTGTGTGTGTGGAGGGGGGACGGTGACTGAATAGCTACAGATTAATTCCTAACAAATTATATTTTATGCTTGTTTTACTTTCAGGTCTACGGGCTCGGACAATACATTTTCAGTAAGTTTAATTTCTGATATGCTAGGGGGTTTTGTTTGTTGTTTTCTATCCGATATTATTTTAAGGAAATGATTCTCTTTATTTGTTGGTTCCTCTGTGTCTGCATGTGTTAATGTTTCTATAAAGAAATCTTATATAAAAGCTAGAATAAAACTATTTAGCTTTTTTTCTTCCAAACATATTTGCTACCAAGGCATAAAGAGCGAGTGTATTATATAGGTGAAATAAGCTCAAGAGTCAGATTGGATTGGCGCATAGGCTTTAAAATAATTAATCGACGGAAAGTATTTTCCTTCAATCAATACATCTTCTCTTTTTCTTAATGATAGCACTAATTTAATTCGTCCACAATATGTTGTGTTTTGTTGTTGTTATTATTATTATTGATGTCAATGTCTTTGTTGTTGATGATGTTGTTTATTTATACAAACTCGTGTCTCAGAGTCAAGTACGAAAAGATAATGTGTTATTTTAAAGGCTACATGCGTATATGACTTTGTGGGCGGGTTAGCAGGATTGATAATGACCATGATGAAGATTTTACTGGGTGTTTGTTTAGTCTAGCTCTTGTAACCTTGCAGTCGTGCAGAACGACGGAAGCATTGAACTCAAAAACCTGACTATGCCCATGGAATCTTTCCTGACTGGCTGCTCCATGCCCATAGAAAGCCTGAACTCCTTGTTCGGTCGTCTGGGCATCCCCAGCCTGAAGAACAACGTCATCCCTGACCCACTGATGGACGACAACTTGACTTTCATCGAGAGAACCTGGGAAATGGCAGGT
>CM065680.1:40815214-40817714 GCA_017654935.2 Phymorhynchus buccinoides | reverse complement strand
TTGCTATTAGGGTGCGGCCTGAGGGCTTTCTTTCTCTTTTCCTTCCGTTTGTTGTGATAAACGTGCTCCTTTTTGAAATTTCTGATTTTCCTTCCTTTTTCAAATTCTCCCCACCCTTCTCGACAATAGGCTCCTATCTAGTTGTAAATATTCATCTCATATTTTAAGTAAGGTTTTCCGAATAGTATTTGTTATTCCCCCTCTTTTATAAATGTTTGTCCCTCATTCGTAATTTCGTACTCATTTTGTGTGTTAAAGCGTGCATTTGTATTTTCTATTTTCGCCTTGTAAATAATCACGTGATAGCGTGTGCTTGCGGAGTTTGCTGTCTGCTTGCGGGGTTGTATGCGAGTAAATGACAGTATGACAGGGACCTTCCCCAACGCCATCTGTCCTCAAATTCCTTTGTATAACGGAATGGGAATGCGCCCTACACCACCATATGCACATTTTTGCCCAGCCCGCTGGAATAGCAGCTGCCCCCTCCGCTATCTGGCTGTCATTTACAAACGACCAACAGACAAGCACGAATTCGCCCGTTCTCTTAACTTAGTCATGGTTTACATTATGTTCCTTTTTCTTTCTTTCTTTGACAGTGCCTGATGTTCTTGAATGCTGACGACTGCTCATTTGCGGACTGGTTTTTGAAGATCACCGATCCTCTCGGCGGCCCAGGCAGCGTGAAAAGCACCATTCACAAAATCTACAATTTTTGAGCAGATCGTGATGCTTAAAGCATGAAAGTATCCATGATTGGTCTCATTCTTGTTGTTATCGAGAATACGATATCTAAGTGTAACATCTTCACAGATTCAATAAAATGAAATGAAGCACAAAAGTGTCGTGATTCGTTTGTTATCGTTTACTTCGGTTGTATTTTGGCGTTTGTGTTTCAGTTCTGTTTGTTTTTATTTCTTTCCGTCCTTTCTCTTTTTTTCCATCCATAGGTAGTAACATTGAGTGAACAGGTGTTCGAATGTGTTCACGTCTTTGTGTATTCGCACGCGTGTTTGTAAATGCACGTGCATGTGCTTGTTGGCACGCTCGTGTGTAATCTAAGTACATGTTGGCTAAGGTATGTTGCAAATTATTGTATTTGTGTGTAAGGGAGTATGCGAGTAAGAATACTAATTATGTGTGTAAAGGGCCAGCCACACGTCCACTAAAATCGCACGACTGTACGATACGATTCGATCACGTGGTCTCGATGCGCGAATCACATTTGTTCTTGGAGACCGCGTGATCGAATCGTATCGTACAGTCGTGCGATGTTAGTGGACGTGTGGCTGACCCTTAAGTGTGAGAGTGCACGTGAATGTCAGTGAGGGAGCGCGAGCGTGTATATGTGTGCGTGTGTGTGTGTTCGCTTGTGTTCTCTCTCTCCCTCTTTATCTATTTCTGTCTCTCTCTCTCTCTCTCTTCTCTCTCTCTCTCTCTCTCTCTCTCTCTCTCTCTCTCACTACAGTCTCTCTCTCTCTCTCTCTCTCTCACACACACACACACACACACACACTCTCTCTCTCTCTCTCTCTCTCTCTCTCTCTCTCTCTCTCTCTCTCTCTCTCTCTCTCTCTCTCTCTCTCTCTCTCTCTCTCTCTCTCTCTGTCTCTCTGTACGACGCAAATGTAAGTGTGTGGGTGTGTATATGAGTGCGCATGTGTGCGTGTGAGTATATGTGGTGGAGAGTGGGGGTTTGTGGGTAAGGGGTGTGGGGGTTGCAGATCTCCAACGAGATTCTTTACGTTGTGTGAGTTACGTCTACTAGGGTGTATGTGTAGTGGGTTCTAGAAAATTGGCAACAGAATGATGCAAACCCCCAGGCACGCTCAAGTACACTCAAAAGTAAGTTAATACGAGACAATGGTCAACCTATGGCGATATTTTTCACGCCAGAGGGCAGTCAATGCACTAGGGGCTTATCACACGATTTTCTTACTTGGGCGTAGTGAGAGAGAGAGTGATGGTAGGACCACTCACTGTGTCTCTCTCTTTCTTTATCCCCAACTAATAATATAGAGAGGATTAGCCCCACACGAGCGTCATGCCCTCTGGCGTGAGAAAAATCGCACTAAGTCTCTCATTCACCATGTATTCACTCACTCACACATCAATTTTCACAGCATTAAAATTAGTACTAAGGGACCTAAGCTATAATAATGTTTCCTAATCACCCCACCCCCACCCCACCTTCCTTCGACAACCTACTATCCAAAAACCTAGAGCAGGAAACGCCACATCCGTGACCCCCCCCCCCCCCCCCCCCTTCTATGCGTCGTATTTGCCCATTAATACGTCGCCCTGTCACACAGGCAACAACCACTACAAGTAGACAACGTTCAACTACATCAACATCCCTCTCTAAACTTTGGGACTCCTGTTCAAATAATCTGCACGTATGTTGTCAACACCTGTGATGACTCGTCTTCTTCTTCTTCGTTTGATCTTCCACCTTCATCGTACCGAAGATTCTGAAGATAACTCTGAATAGTTGGAAAGGGTA
>CM065680.1:40787714-40810214 GCA_017654935.2 Phymorhynchus buccinoides | reverse complement strand
AGACATCTATATGTGTGCACAGTTTTTGAACAATGTATGCCTTCTCTTTCCCGAGAGAAAGCAAACGTTAAAGTTTGGAGATTAGACCATGGACGCAACACACACACACATACACCAGACAACACACACCCGAAACAATCTATCATACTATAGACTCACTTCGTGTTAACTTCGTTAACACGAGTGAGCCAATGATAGGTCTGATATGGTGTTATTTTCGTAGACTGGTGGTGTTTTATAAATGAGCAACTAGTTTATCTCCAAATTATCATACTGTCGCATTGGCGTATCTTATGTGTCTAAAGGAGAAAATTGTTATCCATTTAAGAATCTAAGCAGGTACTAATTAAAGGCAGATGTTGGCAATGGACTAAGGCTGTCAATTAGTTTACACCGCGAAGAATATCGTTTGTTTTTTTGGGAGCTGTGTAATGTCAGTGCGTGTGTTAAGTCCTTTCCTTTCGCAACATTTATGTTCTCGTCCTCTCGCGGATACCATGATCCACAATACTCCTTGGGTCTCCTATAACCATATATATTCTGGATCAGCATGTCACAACCTATTCAGATCCTGAATTTTGAACCGCCAGTGCAAACCCTCCGCCAAGGAAGACTCACAAAACATAAATTTCTTTCCTTCATGTCCGAGCTGTATCTCATGAACCAGTAGGTATAGAATGGCTTCAGATTTTGTGTGGTAATGTAACATGGCGAGTATTGAAATAAATACTTGCAATAAATACCCCAAAAAGCAAAACAGGGTCATTTTAGACTAAATGTGCACATAAGGACAAAATGTGCGCGAGAGGACTTTACACACGTGTCTGAAAATCAATGTAATAAAAGTCGTGGTTTCAACTATAAAACTACGCTGGCATGTGCATGCTTCTTTTTAATTCATATTATTTGTATCTATTTTCTGTACGTTTGTCACTATTTCATATTATTCTCTGTGCGTGTATGCGAGTGTGTGGGGAAAAAATCGAAGATGATTTATTGTGAGCTGCAGTGCTGAGTTTTCGTGCATTCAAATTCTTCAATGCTTGTTGCTGATGTTGGTATAAATTCAACGGTAGCACTTCCCCTCAAGTTGCCTCTTCCCCCTACTCTCTTTCCGCGTCTCCCTTCTCTATCACCACACTTAGGTTAAAGGCCTAATAATGTCGACCGTAAATATTGAAAACCACCACCAACGGCACTTAATGAAGCGCCACCATTACTAAATCGGATGAAACGGCAACACCAACAGCATGAAGCGACAAACAAACGATGCGGTTTTGTCCTTTCTCAGTATAAAACGAACACCGTTCGGTAAGGGCCACCACGGATAAAAAGCTGATCTCATCACTCAGCATCATTTGCTAGACTTGGTCTCTGACAACGATCTCTGCAATGTTCCGCTCCATTTTGCTGCTCTCTATCCTCTGTCTCTGGGCGGCAGAGGGGAAAAACAGAAAGAAAATGCCCATTATGGAATGCGAGCAACAATATCTCATGTTTGAATTCTTGACCAACGAAGACACCCAGAGAGTTAAGGAACGTTTTGAGAAGGTGGACGTTGTCTACAGTTTCAAGGTAATTTTCTTTTTAAAGAAAAAAACACCCTTTCTTTCGCTAACAAAACTTTTCCATAAAAGAATGAAAGTGGAGTAAACAAAATCTTCATATATCATATGCATATTATACTTGCTAAAAAAAATTCAAAAACATTATAGGCCTAGTATGGGTCCACCTTGTATTGCAATATATTGATGATTTATCCACTATCTTTACATATATAGAAATGTCCTATAATTTTATGGACCTGTGCCAGGTCGGGGGACGTTAAACTAATTTTTCAATAAACAAACTCTTCTCTCAAATGTATTGCTTCTATACAACTCCAGTAACTTACTTTCACCTTTGAGAGAAAATCGTCGAACTGTTCATTTTCGGATGGTTATCTTTTCTCAAATACGCTTCTCGATAGCAACATTGAAAAACATGAGTGCATCTTCAAACACACACACACACACACACACACAAAACGAGAACTACTCCATAACGTCACAGCTAACCATTTTCATTACAATTTAATAGAATTAGGATACATTCCGCTCGTTTTAAAGCAAAGGGGGTTAAAATAACTAAACGGCTAAGAGAATAGTATTATGTTTACCTGTAAACAGACAGAACGAGCACACATGTTCTCTCTTTGTTGCAAACCATTCCTATATTTTTTTTATGTAAGTGTACATGAAAAATAGCTTTTTTTGGTGTTGGAGGGGTTTGAATTTTGTGTTGGTGTTCTATAACAAAACTGGGAGTGGCCTTCAATCTGGTCTTTTGTAATGTTTACATACTTTCTCTCACAAGTGAATTCTTGATTCATGTGTGTACGCGGCGCGTCTCCTCGCCCTGTGTGTGTGTATTTATGCATGTGTGCACACGTGCACGCGCACGCGCCCGTGTGTGTGTGGTCGTTGCGTGTGCGTGCGTGTGAGAAAAACTTCTGCGCGTGCGCGCCGTGTGTGCTGTGTATGGTGTGATTATAGTGTATGTTTATGTGTGTGTAGATGTGTTTGTGGGAGTGCTGTGTGCGTGAAGAGAGAGTATGTGTATGACGTATGGTTTGACTGTGTGTGTCGTATGTATGACCATTGTGTGCGTGCGCGCGTGCGTGCGTGCGTGCTGTGCGTGTGTGTGTGTGTGTTGTGTGTGTGTGTGTGTCTGTTGTCTGTATTTGTGTATGCTTGTATGCGTGGTGTGTTGACGAGAGAGAGAGAGAGAGACGAGAGGGGAGAGAGAGAGAGATGTGTGTGAGCGTGTTTGTGTGTGCGTGTGTACATGTGTGTGCGGCACATGTATCTGTACATCAATGCTGTACAGTAATTCTGTATCATCGTGTTTACTTCTTTTCAGCGTCTTTGGTGTCGCGGATTTTATCTTCATTTAAGGTAATGTCCTCCTGGAGAAATTTCGTTTCAACTTCACTAGTATACGTTACTTGGTTTTCTTCTTTTTCTTGCTCTTCCTCTGAAATTAAATAAATAGCTATCATTCATCGGTGAGGTGTGGGTGTGTTAGCTTGGTTTGGTTCTTTCTCCGACATCAAATAAACTGTTATCAAAGAACTGTGAATTCGAAGATGACATTTTCCCATTAATTAAAATAATATATCAAGGCTTAGTGTTGAGGGTGCTTATTGAAGTAATACTGTGTGTACGTGGTCGATCTGTCGTTTCGGATTATGGACTACCAGATAGAGAGGGGGCAGCTTATATTCCGGCAAAGCTAGGCTGAAATTTGTTTATAGTAGAGATGCCTTGCCAGAACAAATCCCATTATCGGCCTATGGACTGAGCAGGTTTGGTTGGGAAGGTCCCCAAAGGCCAACCCACCCATTTCGGCTGCACATTAGAGCCAGTGCAAAAAAATGCTCCCTGGTATGAGAGTCATGAGAGTCATATATTCTTTCATAAAAAGATTAAGCTGTTGCGTGATTTCTGATATTGTAGGAAATCATAATATTGTACGCTGTTATTCAATTAGCCCCTGTTACAGACAGTGTACAGCCAGTTAATTTTAAAACCTGTGAGCGAAGAGCCAAAGATGCGTGATATATATTAGATATCTATATATATATATATAGATACTATTATATATATATATATATTATATAGGATATATATAATATATATAATATTATATATATATATATATATATATATTATATAGAATAATAGATATGCTTATTATCAGTCATCCTCAGTAACATCAGGTAGTCAAGTTTCTTCTCTATCTCACACAAATTCATTAACTTCGTGTAAGCTGGGAAAAAAATCGGAATGTTCTCGGGGGAAAATCAGAATCGGGAATTTTACCGAGACAATGGGGGAAAAATCAGAATTCCAAATTTCCAGGAAGATTCCGAAGTCCCAATTCGGAAGATTCGGAATTTTCCGGATTCCAAAATTTCCCGTGACAATACATATATCCATTCCTGCTCATGTCATGTGAACGAGGAACATAATAAAAGAAAAGCCATCTGACAATTCAAAGCATTATTTTTTTCCAAATTAAATTCAATGTAGAAAAAGCTCTTCGCTGAAATTGAAGTGATTTTTTTTTAACTCGGAATACACATCTTTTGTTGGGGGGGTTCCCTTTTATCTTCATTTATCAATTGTCTAAAATAAGTGATTGGATGCCAACATAATAAAGCTCAAGAGTGAGTAGAAACTGTATTGGTTGAGAGAATAAGTTCAATTGTATTCATTATAATAAAGATTCCATTTATTTAAGTTTTCTGCGTTGCAGTTGTGAAAAACGGACCGCACACAGCGAGAAGCTTAAAAAGGTGACCCTGCCTGAGGAGGTTCTCTTACTCTACGATGCTACATGCCCGTTAGAGCTTGAACTCCTACTTCTGGCGCTGGGGCATCCCCAACGTGAAGGACGAACGTCATCCTGACCCACTGCCTGACGGATATTGACTTTGTCGAGAGATTTGGGAGATTCAGGGTCAGAGGAGAATGCGAGGCTAGGAGTCCCCCCCAAAAACGGACTATTTGTCGATAGTCCATTGAACATTATTGTGAAAACAATAACCTGTTTTCAAAAAAAAAAAAAAACAAACAAAAAAAAAAAGGGAGACTGCAGAAATATAAAAGCATTATCCCCGTTTTTACACTAATTGCAGTTTTGTCAATACAAGTCTTAGTTTTTGCAATAACATCAATAATAAAAATTCAATGGGACTATTAAGATAGTTGTTTTGACTCTAAGTCATCGTTATGTTTAGTTTCTGTCCTCTGGTGGTCGACTAGCTGGGTGATAGTGTGTTGTGTAGTGTGTGTGTTTGTGTGTGTGTGTGTGTTTGTGTTGTGTGTGTGTGTGTGTGGTTTTGTGTGTGTGTTGCGTGCGTGCGTGTGTGCGTGTGCTTGCGTGTGCGTGTGCTGTTCGTGTGTGTGTATGTGTGTGTGTGTGTTGTGTGTGTGGTGTGTGTACTTTAATGCTCGCATGTTTTCTACTCTAGGTTATACAGTACCAAACACAATCTGAAGCGCTTCTGTCAATTTACAAATGTGGAAAATATGGCTGGAAACCGAAGAAAAACAATTTTGTAGACCCCTACCACTTTCAAGGCCTACCGATCTCCCGGACCATGACCTTGACCTTGCAACCATCATCAGAACGGCCATAAGCCAAAGTACCTACATGCCAAATTTGAAGACTCTAAGAAGCCAACGGTGTAGAAGTTATGGCCCCTTAAAGATTTTCGGTTTTCAAGGTCGTACGCCAAGGTCAAGGTCACATTACGGAAACAATTTTGCGCGGATGCCTTCCTCTCATGGTGACACACCACCACACAAAATTTGACGCGATTCGGTCAAGCGGTTCGGGAGATATCCTTGGGACCGACCGCAAAGTCATTCACCTATGGTGACGGACAAAAAAATAATCACATAATGATAAACCATCAATAACAATAAATCCCCACCACCATCATCCACACACACACTTCCCTCTCTGCATCTCTGTCCAACCACTACAGTTCTTCACACACACACACACACACACACAACACACACACACACACACACACACACACACACAGAGTCTCTCTCTCTCCTCTCTCTCTCTCTCTCTCTCTCGCTCTCTCTCTCTCTTTCTCTCTCTCTCTCTCTCTCTATCTCTCTCTCTCTTTGCTCTCTCTCCAACTGTAACAACAAAACTGCCTATGAGAGTGTATAGATGTTTACAATTCAATCCCAACCCCAACCCCAAAACATAGTATTTCCATCGGTAATTACAACAAACAAAAACCAAGAACAATAATATATGTATAACTTGAATAAGAAATCATTACATCTTACATAAAAGTACATTATCAACAACATCAATATTAAATGTAATATAACATAGACATGTGCCAGATCAAGGTCATTTTGCATCAGTAATAAATAACATCACACAAGTAAAATCTGAAACTCACTCACATAGGCCCAACACACACGCACGCACGCGCGCACGCGCGCGCGCGCACACACACACATGCACACACACACACAATGTAAATGTTTATTAAGTAGTTCACTTAGTATATATCTTTAACATTGTTCATTGATCGGTTATATTCTTTAAGTGTACGTTTAACATTTTAATGAGGTGGGGGGTGGAGAGAGTTATGATTAAGCCTGCATAGCTATCCTGTTACTTACTTTAATGCATGCACACACTCACAGGCACAGGCACACACACTCACCACACCAACATCACAACACAATATAATTTTGTCTGTGTGTGTGTGTGTGTGTGTGTGTGTGCGTGTGCGTGTGCGTGTGTGCGTGCGTGCGTGTGCGTGCGTGTGTGCGTGTGCGTGCGTGCGTGCGCGTGTGCGTGTGCGTGTGTGTGTCACTGTGTGTGTGTATGACCGGAACTCACCCGGGCACGCAAGGGACATCACTCGTCCGAACTTTCTTAATTGGTTGTAGGATAGGGCTATGGGAGCGGAAAGGTATCATCCGATTGTATTTCATCGGATGGGTATCTTTCTTGTGTTGTAGGAAGGCAGCTTGCCTTTCTCTGTTGTCTGCTTTTAGGACTTCCTTGACAGTATTTGGTACTGTCGAGGTGCGGACTTCAAAGTTGGCACATCTTCGGTGACATTCCTCCCAGAGGGGGAGCCACCCTGCTTCTTGGTATACCAGAGCATTGATCGCATGCGAGCGTAATCCCAAGGCGTGTTTGAGGGCGGCTATCTCTACCCTTTCCAGGTTTTTACAGTTTGTGTCCGTGGCATTGAAGAATGCTTCATGTCCGTATGTTAGTTTGGAGCGGACAAATGCATTTGTTAGATGCACTAGGTTTGTGGGCGTGACCCAAGATTATCTGCTGAGAAGCTTGATATAGTTGACAGCTCTCCCAGCTTTCGCTATTAGGTGTTTGACATGCATTGTCCATGAAATACAGACGCGCGTCAAGCTGTTGCGGTATTCGACTATAAACGGTGCGCCTTTCCTGTGCATCCCAGGTGAATATCAGGGCCGGACCTAGGGAGGGGGGTTTCCTGGTTCCGGACCCCCTCCCCCTCCCCACAGCCCCAAGCATGTACCTTATACAAGGGTGACAAATAAGAACAAGGGCGTCGCCGAGCGGCAGACATGTCCGTCACCAGCAATGCCACGCACTTGCGACACCCCGTAGAGTGTCACATCCTAACACAAAATTGGAAGGGAATTCTGTCTTCTAGTTCACGAGATACAGCTTGAAGAAGAAACATATAGCGCAAAGAAGGAAATTTCGGTTTTCAAGGTCACACTTCAAGGTCAAGGTCAGCATGGTGATAATTTATGCTCGGATGTTTTTTTCTCTAGGGTATACAGTACCACACACAATCTGAAGCGCTTCTGTCAAGTACCAATGTGGAAAATATGGCTTAAAACCCAATTTTTAGACCCCTACCACTTTCAAGGCCTACGGATCGCCCGGACCGTGACCTTGACCTTGATCGGTATGCCACCATCAGAACGGGCATAAGCCAAAGTACCTTCATGCCAAATTTGAAGACTCTAACAACGGTGTGGGAGTTATGGCCCCTGAAAGATTTTCGGTTTTCAAGGTCGTACGCCAAGGTCAAGGTCACGACGGCAATATGGTTTGCGCGGATGCCTTCCTCTCATGGTGACACACCAGCACACACAATTTGACGTGATTCTGTCAACCCGTTCGAAAGATATCCTTGGGACAGACAGAAGGAGAAAAAAATGACCCTCCGATTTTCAGGCTCCAGCGATCTTTTTGACCTTGACCTTGACCTTGATCTGTATGCCATCATCAGAACGGGCATAAGCCAAACCACCTTCATACCAAGTTTCAACATCCTATGTTGATCGGTGCCCGAGATATGGCTAAAAATAGTTTTTCGGTTTTCAAGGTCGTACGTCAAGGTCAAGGTCACGACGGCAAAATGGTTTGCGCCGATCTCTTCCTATTAAGGAGGCACACCTTCACACAAAATTTGACGCGATTCGGTCAAGCGGTTCGGGAGATATCCTTGGGACAGACAGAAAGAAAAAGAAAAAAAAGAAAAAAAAGAAAAGAAAAATACAAACCAGCCCATCGCTGAGTCCGTCTTGTTGACGGACTAAAAACGGCTCGATTTTGGTCGTAATAATCACTAAATTGCCCCTTAATTCGAAGCCTATGCAGCTCCCTTGGCCCTCCACGGACCCCCCCCCCCCCCCCCCACCCCACCCACCACCCCCCCCCCCCCCCCCCCACCCCCCCCCCCCCCCCCCCACCCCCCCCCCCCCCCCCCCCCCCCCCCCCCTTCTCCTCGTTACGAATCACTTGGTCCAGTCCTGACTGATGTCACACACCCACACGCTGGCACACGCGCACAGAGTACCCCCCCCCCCACCCCACCCACCCACCCCCCCCCCACCCCCCCCCCCCCCCCCCCCACCCCCCCCCCCACCCCGTTACGAATCACTTGGTCGGCCCAGACTGATGTCACCTGCTTGTGAGGAGTATGTGTGTGTGTGTGTGTGTGCGTGCGTGCGTGCGTGTGTGGGCGTGCATGCGCGTGCGCGTGCATGAAGCTTAATAATGTAAGACAAAATTCCAGAGAGAAAGGGCTGTTTCAAAAGACATCCGTTTTATTTTCTCTGAGAGACTAAACATCAGACATCTCGACATGGGACAGAGAGAGGAACGGGAGGGAGGGGGGGGGGGGGGGGCAGGGACGCAGGTAGAAGAGATAGATCGTTGCTTTGTCCTGAGAAGAGAGGGAGAGGGGGGGAGGGGGGGCGCAAAAACCTGAGGTGCCGTGTTTGTGTCCAGTAGAGAGCCAGTCTTTATTGAGGGGAAAGCTCTCTGTTATTACATTAGCCAATAGCGAGCGCTTCAGACAATTCGGCGTCAAAGAAACAGACTCGAACGAAAACATACTCCTTTGCGATCTACGATCGGCAAAGGACAATAAGGCAATGGACTATCTAAAGATAGTCCGTTTTGACTCTAAGTCATCGAATGTTTAGTTTCTGTCATCGTGGTGGTAGACTAGCTGGGTGATAGTGTGTGTGTGTGTGTGGGGGGGGGGGGGTGTAGGTGTGTGTGTGTGTGTGTGTGTGTGTGTGTGTGTAGGTGTGTGTGTGTGTATGTGTGTAGGTGTGTGTGTGTCTATGTGTGTGTGTGTGTGTGTGTGTGTGTGTGTGTGTGTGTGTGTGTGTGTGTGTGTGTGCGTGTGTGTGTGTGTGTGTAGGGGGTGTGGTGTGTGTGCGTGCGTGTGTGTGTGTGCGTGTGTATGTATGTTTTTATTCTGTCTGTCTGCATGTCTGTAATGAAAGAGAGAGAGAGAGAGAGAGAGAGAGAGAGAGAGAGAGAGAGAGAGAGAGAGAGAGAGAGAGAGAGAGGAGGGGGGGCACAGAGAGAGAGGGGGGGAGAGAGAGAGAGAGAGAGAGAGGGAGACACACACACAGAGAGAGAGGGACAGAGAGAGAGAGAGAGAGAGAGAGAGAGAGAGAGAGAGAGAGAGAGGGGGGGACAGAGAGAGAGAGAGAGAGGGGACAGAGAGAGAGAGAGAGAGAGAGAGAGAGAGAGGGACAGAGAGAGAGAGGGACAGAGAGAGAGAGAGGTACAGAGAGAGAGAGAGAGAGAGGGACAGAGAGAGAGAGAGAGAGAGAGAGAGGGACAGAGAGAGAGAGAGAGAGAGAGAGAGAGAGACAGAGAGAGAGAGAGGGGACAGGCAGAAGAAAAAAAGAAAAAAACAACAACAAAGAAACAAACCCGAACGAAAACATACTCCTTTGCGATCGTAGATCGGCAAAGGACAAAGAGAGACAGAGAGATACGGAGATAGAGAGGCAGGCAGAGAATGAGACTGAGACAGAGAGGCAGAGAGAGAGAGCGCGCGCAAATACGAATACAAAGGCAGTTAAATTTAAATGTCATCAGAAATATGTTTTGTCCCGAACCTATCAGCATAATCGAATTTTGTATATATGAACTTTAGTCTTTCTTTGTTGAACATTAATTTGTTTCCCAGAAGGCACAAACGAGGAACAATACAAGGCGTTGATGTCTGAACACAGCAGACAGGTGAAATCTGCCAGATACGACGATCCTAGCGCACTTTTCGTGGCTGCAGGGTCCTATCCTACCAAGGTTGGTTGGTTATTTGTCATTCTTTACCGACATCATAAGCATTACCATCATCAAAATCATCATCGTGATCGTCGTCGACGTCATCCTAAACCTTATTTTCGTTTAATCATTATGCCCGTTTACCATCATTACAACAACAAAAATCATTATCGTCAACTTTTTTTCATACTTCGTTTTGTTTATTCCTTTTTTTATCTTTTTCTTTTTGCTGTCCCATCTTCTGGGCCGTACAGTGGCATTGCTCCCACGCCGCTCGTTCCGAATCCCAATTCGCAGCTACACCCCGGCTTGTTCAAGTCGCAGAATCCGAGACCAGCAGTCCAAGGGGAGCGAATCTATGTTAGGCCGTCAGGAGGCAACCAACCGAGGAGACACTGCACTTCTGCTGAGTCACTTCGGTGGAGTTCAGTGGAGCCTGTTCAGGACACCACCTACTAAGCCCCCTACTGACGACACTATTCTCTTAGTCGCGGAGCCAGCGTGAGTGAGGTCCTCCTCCGAGGGCGCCACCACGACCGTCCACCGACAGCTCCCCAGAACACACTGATCCCCATGACTTTGACCCAAACGCACCAAGGCATAGACTGGATTGGAAACCGAAACTGAGGTCACCATGAGAGCAGGGCATACAAAGCCATAGAATTTGAGACATTTTTTTATTTTGATGATTGATGGAAAATGAGGCCGATGATAACGATGATTGATGATGCTATGGAGTTCCGTATCGGTCTGAGACTGCATGGCAGGGCTGTATTCTACGCTTCCTTTCATAATGATATCCCGGCGTTAACCAGGCCCGAGAACTACAGACACCTGCAGTGTTGGTCTTGCAATTAGAGCAACACTCTCAGAATCGCATCCGTTAAGCGGATGAAGCTCGACTGTGTGGTTTCAGTCTTCCCATTGAGCCCATAGCCACTCACTCCGGGTAGGAGTCGGTCCAGGACCGAAAAAACCATCGCCTCTGATGGGATTCGAACCCAAGACCTCCCAGCCAGTAGTCCGCGACGCTAACCACTACAACACGGCGGCTGGTGTTTTGTTTATTCCTTGATGAAACAATCAGTTTCTGTATCTACAGGATGCCATTACTATTTCGTATGTTATGCAAAATGTATATAGACTTATATTGTGCGATATGTGTACTGCGCAATGGTTTTGAGAACAGCGCGATCTTGTCTACTGCATTGCCAATTACAATGCCAAAATTCATGAATGGTGCAAAACCTCTGCGCAATGCACGATATGCGCAACATCCCCCTACGCAATGCATGTACTATGCAAAATGTAAAATATGATAGCTGACTTGTCATTTTGCAAATTGTGCAGTTAGTGCCTGTAAAAGGTAAACCTATCGTACGCAATCAACTTATTATCGTCAGCCCCTCGCGGAAGATAATGCTTGTCGTACAAATCAAAGACTTTTTTCCAGACTGGTGTAGGAAACCCGTGCGCAATCTGCAAATAAGTAAAAGAAAGAAGGGAAAAGATATGCGCACGTGTCCGAATTTCCCCTAATCCGTAAATTTTTACCCTTCTTTCTTCCACTTATTTACGGATTGCGCATGGGATTTCCTCACGGAATCTCCGCATATGTGTGTACAAGGCCTTACACCATAAGCTTTTACATGAATCGTGAGTTTGTGTGTTTGTATTCATTTTGACTCCATTCTGCTTTTGTTTTTCCTTTGGCAGTTCTTGTACTTCTGGAACCAGAACGACTGCACCACTTCAGAAATACTTTTCAAGAACACCGATTCTTTGGGTGGTCCAGGAAACGTGGAAATCCACATTCGCAGAATCCACAACATTTGAGCGGGTCGTGTTTCTGCGGAAAAAAAGACGCGTCGAACATTGATCTTATGATGTCCGAAACGCTGTTTTACTCAGCATGTCATTTGAAAACCTTAAAATTCAATAAATTAAGTTAAGTAAAGCAGTCTGAGCTTCACTTGTTGGTTCGTTTGTTGTGGTGAGTCTGTCATGTTTGTCTTTCTGGTTTCCTCTTCGGTTTTGTTTTAGCTGTTCTTTTCTGCTACCAAGTTCTGTAAAAACAGGAGTACATTGGAATGGAAACGAGGGCCTCTCTCTCTCTCTCTCTCTCTCTCCTCTCTCTCTCTCTCTCTCTCCTCTCATCTCTCTCTCTCTCTCTCTCTCTCTCTCTCTTCTCTCTCTGTGTTTGTGTGTGAGAGAGAGAGAAAGAGAGAGAGAGTTTTAAGAAACTCTTCCACTTCACAGAGCCTAAACTGCTAATCCAATCTTAACACAACTTGGCAGAAATTCCTTTAGGCATACCAAAGACTGTACAGGGGAAGATAAACATCCGGTCTCTTTTCCCTATATGAGTAGTGAGGACAGAAACACTGGTTTATGTCCCTTTGAAACGTGACACATTTTACACATCGATAGGCCAGTTGAATTCTCCGTTCAAGTTCCAGTCCGAGTTTTTTTGGATAGCCTCCACTGTGAATAGTGTACACGTCCGCACTAACGATAACTCTATCAGCCCGGTTCGCCGAGCTTTTAAGTAATCCATCTTACCTTTTAGAATATCTTTGGGCATACTAGGTGCCGCCCGTGTTGCCATATTTACCAAATGGCTAGCCATAGCAATGTAATCCCTGTGGGTCAGATTTTAATATTACAAATATACTGATTATTCCGAAGATATTGTATGGATTTCAACCAAACTTTGGTTTGTTGGGGGTGGGGTGGGGGTGTCATCTAAGAAAATGTGTTTGTAACATAATAAACTACTGGGTATCGCCCATACCAATAGGCCTACAGGAAAATCGTTAACACAAAAGACTCACAATAATCCAAGAGTCAAAAATGATCTCCCTTGACTTTCATCACTAACTGGGAGTACAGTTATATGGCTCTGCAATCTTGTTGTCTATTAATTTATTTGAATTGGAACAGAATGTAAAATTATATTAAAGGTGCTTATTTTTTAACCTGTTTGGTGAATCAGTCTGTCTTCTAAAAAAAAATGTCTATGATATCAACTAACGGCAGATAAAATTGATCTTCGAGTAAACCTTAAAACTGAGATAACAAGATTCAATCCTTCACCCCTAGGATAACAGAGGGCAGTCAATGCACTAGGGGCTTATCACGCGATTTTCTTACTTGTGCGTAGTGAGAGAGAGAGTGATGGTAGGACCACTCACTGTGTCTCTCTCTCTCTTTCTTTATCCCCACTAATAATATAGAGAGGATTAGCCCCACACGAGCGTCATGCCCTCTGGCGTGAGAAAAATCGCACTAAGTCTCTCCATTCACCATGTATTCACTCACTCACACACATCAATTTTCACAACATTAAAATTAGTACTAAGGGACCTAAGCTATCATAATGTTTCCTAATCCCCCTCCCCACCCCACCTTCCTTCGACAACCTACTATCCAAAAACCTAGAGCAGGAAACGCCACATCCATGACCCCCCACCCCCCCTTCTATGCGTCGTATTTGCCCAAATACGTCGCCCTGTCACACAGGCAACAACCACTACAAGTAGACAACGTTCAACATACATCAACATCCCTCTCTAAACTTTGGGACTCCTGTTCAAATAATCTGCACGTATGTTGTCAACACGTTTGATGACTCTTCTTCTTCTTCTTCTTCTTCTTCTTCTTCTTCTTCTTCGTTTGTTCTTCCACCTTCATCGTACCGAAGATTCTGAAGATAACTCTGAATAGTTGGAAAGGGTAACAACTCAACAAAATACTCTGGATGACTGTCGACTGACAACTAAAAAGAGCCAATAGAAAAGCAAACATGTTACACTACCTTTACAACCAAAACTCCAAGCAAAAGTCACCTCAAAGTCAATAAATCTCACAAAGAGCTAGACATTGAAGTAGACAAACTCCTCAGGAAATGTAAGAGAAAAAGTACGCTAACAAACCTGGCCACAAGAAAAAGAAATCAAACGACACAAATCAAAGGCACTGATAAAACAAACCCAATGAGTCAGTGGCCACAACTACCTTCAGCATTGTTGAAAATTACCTTCCACTTCGCTGAAGAAGTACCGTCTACATTACTAAATAAAGTCCTTCCTCTTCACTCAAGACGTTAATTTTAAAAAAAGACACATTTGAAGGTTTTCAATAACCCTTGAAGGTTAAGTTATAGTCCAAAGGGGGACGACCCCTAATAAAAACAAAATCTACCTTCCTGGTTCAAGACACATAGAACTGTAGTAGGCTATACTCACCGAGTTCTCAATGAAAAGCACAACTTGAAATCTGGCTATGAATACAGCGCCTCAAAGAAACAGTCTGTCGACTTGAACGACGTCCTAAAGAAGTTCGATTAGTGCCCTAGGTCACTCTAACCAACTGGCCAATAGTTGCACTAAAAGTTACCATGCCCAAACTTCCTCTTAGAAATACAGGGATCAATGGGAATAACAGGCACTGCTGCAGCCGAACCCGCTTATAAGAAACTCGCTTATAAGAAAACTCGCTTATAATCAAGCAAAAATAATTTTCCCCGCCGAACTTCTTCTTTCTTATCTATTACCAAAACTCGGATATAAGAAACTCGCTTATAAGAAAACTCGGTTATAAGCAAGCAAATTCCTTCTCCCATCCGCAATGGAAACTTGGATATAAGAAAATTATGTCATACAAGAGAGTTGGTTTGCAGTTCATTTTCTTATAAGCGAGTTCTATTTTCTTATAAGCGAATTACCATTGACAACATTTTCTTAAAGACCCACCAGATCACGTGTCAAAATCACGGGTTTCACATGTTTTCCCTCTTATAGCTGGTAAGAAATCTTGTTTTGACCAGGTTTGACTCCCATACAAATGCCCCCAAATTTGAAAACGAAACATCATTTTAAAGAGCAGCCTCAATTTGAAGTTGGGGGAATTTGCATGTGGGTCACAGCTACCCAGAAAAAAACAAGGGTCTTTAATCGTGTTGGGTCAGTGTGTCTTTAAAAGTGAGTTGGACCTGAACTGAAAGGATGTTCCGAGAAAATTGAAGTCATTCCAAAAAGGGAAAGTTTACCTCATACCAGTTGTGTCACAGACATTCTAAACAATACAGGCACTTGATTGCAAGACTAATTGAGTTGTTTTTGTTCCTTTATTTCATACTTTCCTTCAGTATTCTGTGCAAAATAAATGTTGAGCAGAAGAAAAAATATGAGTGCCTGTACTTTTGTGTTGGTGGTAGAGAGACTGTCCATCCTTTTATTTTCAGCAGCAATGGCAGAGAGGGAAAAGGCAACCCATTTATTTTAGACGATAAATACAAAGCTGAATATTTGGACAAAAATCCACATAAACACAAAAGCAAATGATTGATGAAAAGCTGCATGGGTGGACAGTAAATGGTAATAGTTCAGTACAAGAAAGGTGAAGAGGTACGCATTTGATAACAGTAAACATTTAAAAAAAGCTTGTTAGTTGAGTGGTTGTAGGCACCTTTAAATCTTCTTCTTAGTAGACGATATTGATTTTATGATGTAATACAGTCATGCTCTTCGTTTTGTTTTTCTGTCTTTCTTTTCTTTCTTTTTTTTATCTTTTCTCTTTTCCCTTTTCCCCCCGTTCAGTCTGGTTATAAAAAAAACAACTTCAAAATGTTTTCTTATATTCGAGTTTCGGATATAAGAAAACTCGGATATGGTAAAAAAAAAAAAATCATCTCCCTTCGATTTTCTTATAACCGAGTTTTGCTTTATTTAGATTTTATGATATAAAGCATGAGTCATAAGTCATAAGTTTCTTTATTGGCATTGTACAAATGCAAATGGAAAATTGTCTTCCTTCCGTGTAAAATAAGTTAAATACATCCAAATAAAAATAATGATTAAAAACATGAAACAGAAATTTACATTTAAACAAATATGTTACTCTCACACCACACCCAATCATTCATCTGCTCTCCGCTATCTTGCTCGCTCATCATGCTGCTCACACAGCTTCTGCCTTCATTTTAGTTTTTAATCTTTTGATCTGTTCTTTTTTTTTCCTCCTTTCTTTGCATTTTTTCCCTTTTTCATGCACCAAATTAGGTAAAAGCATTTTGTCTTCGTTTTATGTTTCTGTTTGTCTTTTATTTTTTTCTATTTTTTTTCTTTTTCTCTTTTATTTTTTCTCTTTTTTTCCCATTCAACTCGGTTATAAGAAAAAAAATTCAAAATGTTTTCTTATGTCCGAGTTTCGGATATAAGAAAACAAAAATGATCTCCCTTCGTTTTTTCTTATAACCGAGTTTTGCTGTAGCATTGAAGCAACAAAACAATTACTGGCGTAAGTGAATTGTCTCCCTTTAATCTCAAGAGAATGAATACAGATCTTGGCCAGTGTCGTAAACTCCCTGTACACGCTGTCTCTGTCTCTTCCTATATCTTCCTCTGTTTCTTTGTCTTCCGTTGGGTCTCTGACTGTTATCCATGTTCTCGAGGTTACTTGCGACGCAAGCTTGGGCCCTGTAATACGGCGGATAAAGACAGTAGGAATAACCAGTGTGCTGTCTTTCACGTGGCACTGTATCAAATGCCTTTTTGAAGTCAAATATACAATATCAAAATTATGATCCTGAGCTAACAACAATATAACTACTTTCATGATTTCCAACAACTGAGTCACACATGATGGGTTTTTTAAATGGGAATTAGCGTATAAGTCATTGTCGGTGAAATGAGATACTATAGCATCTCGAATCAGACTTTCTCAAATGTACATTCAACACAATGATATAATTACCAGGACCAGGCTTTGACCCCTTTTTTGGCTCACTCATGTTAACAAAATGAGTCTATGTTCTCATGATAGTGTGTGTGTGTGTGTGTGTGTGTGTGTGTGTGTGTGTGTCGTGTGTGCGTGTGCGTGTGTGCGTGTGTCGTGCGTGCGTGCGTGCGTGCGCTGCGTGCGTGCGTGTGTGTGTGTGTGTGCATGGTGTGTGTGTGTGTGCGTGGTGCGTGTGTGTGTGTGTGTGTGTAATGTGTGAGTGTGTTGTGTCTGTGTCGTGTGTTGTGCGTGCGTGCGTGCGTGCGTGCGTGCGTACGTGTGTGTGTGTGTGTGTGTGTGTGTGTGTGTGTGTGTGTGTGCGAGCGTGTGCGTGATGTGTGTGTGTGTGTGTGTGCGTGTGCGTGTGTGTGTATGTGTGTGTGTGTGGGGGGGGGGGGGGGGCGTCTGTGGTCCTAACTTTAACGTTGCTTTTTTCTTGGGATCTACAATGTGTACGTTGTTTAACCTTTGCATACATATAGATGTTTATGCAAGCTTTCAATAAATATGGTTTGTATATTAAAAATAACCAATGACCTTGACCTTTGACTTTTATCTCTTAATTTTGTCTTGCCATATCCTTTGCATTTTCACAGTTATGGTCCCCGAATTGGACTTGTTGGTGTATTAGTTACAGGTGATATGACACGTGGGGTTACTTATATCCGTTTGACCTTAGCTTGACCTTTGACCTTGAAATTATCAATTATTTGTTTTGGTTTCATATCTTTTATATTCTGGCAGCTACAATCCCCAATTTGCTGTGTAGGTAGACTAGCTGAATGTCATATGGAATGCTAAGTATTTATGACCTACAAAACCATGAAGGCCTTGACCTTTGATATTGATTTTGATGTCACATGAAGCACAAAATCGCTTAAAATTTTGTAGAGTGGTGCATCAAATTTTGTAGAGTGGTATATCAAATTTCTGACCTTGACCTTGCACCTTTGAATGGAGTGTATTGAAATTGAACAATCTGACATTTAGATATATCTCCAAAAACACAAAGCGAGTGAGCCCTTGGATGGAAGTTCAGTTTAGCGTCGCGTATCGGCTTTCGCCATGTACGACGGGCTGAACAAACCAACCAGGGTATAAACAAAAATTTATGTTCCTGAATCACTGTCTTAGCCAAAAGGCCGAGAAGCGATCAGAATTCCACAGTGAGGCTTGCAACTTGACGGCTTTAAATACTGTTGTAACCTCTACTAATATTCACCCTTGGGATGAACCTCTTGATTCTTACGCTTTGTTGAAGAGTTAACATAATAATTTTAAAAAAAGAGGCAAAGCCTTCAAGGCTCACTCGTACAGGAACATGTGGGACAACAACAACAAAGATTGAGGGGTTGTCTAAAGTACTAGATTGCCAATGAAATTTTAAAGTACAAATGAAAACTATCGTTAACCCTTTCACCGCCAATGTCGCCTTTTTGCCACCACAATGATTTAACACCCATGTTTTACTAAAAGGCATCAAAGCAGGGTCTGTTATCCAAAGACCCTATTTTCTTAATTTTGGGAGGTAAGGACAGGCCTTACTTTATACATGTCACTGAGGAATTTCCAGTATTGCAGATGATTTTGTTTTCTCTAACCAAGTAAGATGAATGGAACATTTTTGCTGAAAAAATGGTGGGCGGCAAAACGGGTAATGAATACAACTACAAAACAAAACAATTATTTTTTTAACTGCAAGCTGACGGGCCGAGAATCGTACCCGATTGGCATGGATAGAAAGGAAACTATACCCATGAGCTATCGCGGCTTTCAGTGTTGATGAGTATCTTAAATCATGTTGCCTGTTGAATACTCTCTAACCCATAAATCTAAAATGTTATCTGTTGTTATCTCTTTACAGTGTTATTTTAAGTATCTGATTATTCAATTCATATATTGTTTGAAAGCTTGCACATACATCTATAATGTGTGCAAAGTTTGAACAATGCATGCCTTCTCCACTTCCAGAGAACAATGACCAGAGTTAAAAGTTTGGAAGATTAGACCACTGGACGCAACACACACACACACCATACACACAGGACCACACAATACGAACAACTATCATACTATAGACTCACTTCGTGTTAACTTCGTTAACACGAGTGAGCCAATGATAGGTCTGATATGGTGTTATTTTCGTAGACTGGTGGTGTTTTATAAATGAGCAACTAGTTTATCTCCAAATTATCATACTGTCGCATTGGCGTATCTTATGTGTCTAAAGGAGAAAATTGTTATCCATTTAAGAATCTAAGCAGGTACTAATTAAAGGCAGATGTTGGCAATGGACTAAGGCTGTCAATTAGTTTACACCGCGAAGAATATCGTTTGTTTTTGGAGCTGTGTATGTCATGTGTGTTAAGTCCTTTCGCAACATTTTTGTCCTCTCGCGGATACCATGAGGACCACAATACTCCTTGGGTCTCCTATAAAAACCATATATATTCTGGATCAGCATGTCACAACCTATTCAGATCCCTGAATTTTGAACCGCCAGTGCAAAAAACCTCCGCCAAGGAAGACTCACAAAAACATAAATTTCCTTCCTTCATGTCCGAGCTGTATCTCATGAACCAGTGGTAGAATGGCTTCACATTTTGTGTGGTAATGTAACCATGGCGAGTAATGAAATAAATACTTGCAATAAATACCCCAAAAAAAGCAGAAACATGGGTCATTTTATACTATTGTGCACATAAGGATAAAAAGTGCGCGAGAGGGACTTTACACACGTGTCTGATCAATGTAATAAAAGTCGTGGTTTCAACTATAAAACTACGCTGGCATGTGCATGCTTCTTTTTAATTCATATTATTTGTATCTATTTTCTGTACGTTTGTCACTATTTCATATTATTCTCTGTGCGTGTATGCGAGTGTGTGGGGAAAAAATCGAAGATGATTTATTGTGAGCTGCAGTGCTGAGTTTTCGTGAATTCAAATTCTTCAATGCTTGTTGCTGATGTTGGTATAAATTCAATGGTAGCACTTCCCCTCAAGCTACCTCTCCCCCTACTCTCTTTCCGCGTCTCCCTTCTCTATCACCACACTTAGAACCTAATAATGTCGACCGTAAATATTGAAAACCACCACCAACGGCACTTAATGAAGCGCCACCATTACTAAATCGGATGTAACGGCAACACCAACAGCATGAAGCGACAAACAAACGATGCGGTTTTGTCCTTTCTCAGTATAAAACGAACACCGTTCGGTAAGGGCCACCACGGATAAAAAGCTGATCTCATCACTCAGCATCATTTGCTAGACTTGGTCTCTGACAACGATCTCTGCAATGTTCCGCTCCATTTTGCTGCTCTCTATCCTCTGTCTCTGGGCGGCAGAGGGGAAAAACAGAAAGAAAATGCCCATTATGGAATGCGAGCAACAATATCTCATGTTTGAATTCTTGACCAACGAAGACACCCAGAGAGTTAAGGAACGTTTTGAGAAGGTGGACGTTGTCTACAGTTTCAAGGTAATTTTCTTTTTTAAAGAAAAAAAACCCACCTTTCTTTCGCTAACAAAACTTTTCCATAAAAGAATGAAAGTGGAGTAAACAAAATCTTCATATATCATATGCATATTATACTTGCTAAAAAAAACAAAACAAAAACATTATAGGCCTTATATGGGTCGACCTTATATTGCAATATATCGATGATTTAGCAGATACTATTTTTCGAATCAATTCTTGTGGCGGTGCCATAGCCGATGAGGTTTAACCGAGGCGTGGTCATCGTTACAGCTATCTGTATCAATTTAAAAAACGGGACTTTACGGTTTCGTACTGCCTCCGGGCATTGCTCCAGTATTGTTCCACCATATTTTGTATTTACAAATGTCCCCATATGTGTCTGATTCAGACCAAGAGGAGACGTTAAACTCCATTTTCTCTCGATGATTTATCCACTATCTTTACATATATACAAATGTCCTATAATTTTATGGACCTGTTCATCAAATATATTGTAAACAAACTGACCTGATAGACTAAAACTTCAACTTACTTACCTTTGAGAGAAAATCGTCGAACTGCATTTGCGGTAGAGTTACTTTTCTCAAATACAGCTTCTCGATAGCAACATGAAAAAACATGAGTGCCTCATTCCAAAAACACACCACACACACACACACACACACAAAACGAGAACTACTCCATAACGTCACAGCTAACCATTTTCATTACAATTTAATAGAATTAGGATACATTCCGCTCGTTTTAAAGCAAAGGGGGTTAAATAACTAAACGGCTAAGAGATAGTATTATGTTTACTGTAACAGACAGACGAGCACACATGTTCTCTCTTTGTTGCAAACCATTCCTATATTTTTTTATGTAAGTGTACATGAAAAATAGCTTTTTTTGGTTTTGGATTGGTTTGAATTTTGTGTTGTTGTTTTATAACAAAACTGGGAGTGGCCTTCAATCTGGTCTTTTGTAATGTTTACATACTTTCTCTCACAAGTGAATTCTTGATTCATGTGTGTACGCGCGCGCGTTCTCACACACGCCGTGTCGTGGTGGTGTATTATCATGTGTGCAAACGTTGCACGCGCACCGCCATTTTTAGTGGTTTAGTAGTGTTGTGTCCGGTGTCTGTGCCGCGTGTGGTGTGCGTTGGTGCGTGCGTGTGGGGGCCGTTGGTGAGGGGAAAAAACTCTGCGCTCTGTGCGCGGGCGCTCGGCAGCTGAGCGTTCCTACTGTATTGTGTTGGTCGGTTGTATTGTGTGTGGATTATATTTGTGTATGTTTATGTGTGTGTATCTGTGTGTGTTGCGACGCCCCGTGCTTGTTGTGTCAGTGACGCGGGTTTCGATGCAGAGGAGAGGGAGGTGAGGAGAGAGAGTATGTGTATGACTGTATGTGTTTGACTGTGTGTGTCTGTATTGTATGTGTGCGTGCGCGCGTTGCGTGCGTGCGTGCGGCGTGCGTTGTTGTGTGTGTGTGGGTCTGTTTTTGGCTGTGTCTGCGCGTATGCGTGTGATGAGAGAGAGAGAGAGACGAGAAGAGGAGAGATAGAGAGAGGAGAGAGAGAGAGAGGATTGTGTGTGAGCGGTGTGTGTGTTGTGTTGTCGTGTGTACTATGTGTTTTGTGCCGTTGTGCGTCATGTATCTGTACATCAATAGCTGTACAGTAATTCTGTATCAACGTGTTTACTTTTTCAGGTCTTTGGTGTCGGGCATTTTATCTTCAGTAAGTGTAATGTCCTCCTTTGAGAAAATTTCGTTTCATCTTCACTAGTATACGGTACTTTGTTTTCTTCTTTTCTGCTCTTCCGTGCTTTATAGACCTATGCAAACTTTATCTGTTATGGATAATAAGTAACCGTGGGGGATCTGTCCTAAATAGTTCATCCACCTTCTGGAAGTTCTGTGATTTTAACTTCCTCTAATCTGCCACTCTATTTGACTCAGCATTTTTCCTTTACTTTCTGTCATCTACTATCTTTCTGACTTTTGGTCCATTCTCCTGCCCTTTTTTTTTTTTCAACAACAAAATCTTCCAAATATGTTTTCCCTTTGAGCTCCTCCAAAAACGAATGTGTCGGTTTACGCAGCGGGAGACAGTGAAACTGAAAACCG
>CM065680.1:40769308-40781808 GCA_017654935.2 Phymorhynchus buccinoides | reverse complement strand
TCTCGGTTAATTGCAATTTTTCCGTTTTTGCCTTTCTTACCAAACATAAGCTGTATTTTATGAACCTTTTTAGCTAATAACCTTTTTTGAATACTAACCCTATCCCTAACCCTAGCCCTAACCATACCCCCTAACCCCCCCCACCCTTTAAGACGGGAAAACGCAATGAACCACGACTGTGACAAATGGCGCCGTGTACTACAATACATAGGGGTGGGGGTGGGTCCTATTAGATAATGGCCAAGGGTTAGGGATAGGGTTCGTATTCCAAAAAGGTTATTAGCTAAAAAGGTTCATAAAATACAGCTTTATGTTTGGTAAGAAAGGCCAAAAAAAACGGAAAAAGTATTGTGAAAATTTCGTGCGAACGATTTCGTCTAAACTCAGGTGGCTATTAGAAAAGAGAAGCTCTTGCCTCACTGAAAGAATTTGACTTCCAGCACCTCCGCCAAAGAGGAATCGCCGATTTGACGGTTTGATTTCTAGGAAACCAGAGCAAAGTGAGTGTTGCGATCTCTGTAAAAGGGTGTTTTCCTGGTGACCTCGACGTGTTTCTTGCAAAACCTCATCCGTCAGGGTGCCCCTTTAAACAGTTAACAAGGGTAGTAATATGCAAGTTAGAAGAAACTGCCAATCGTTTTAGCAGTTTCCTCTAATTTGCATGTTACTATCCGTGTTAGCTGTTCAAGGCGCACTCATGAGTACGTTGCCTAGTGTCGATTGTAACTATTGATAATGACACCACCAAGACCTAACGACGCGTCACCGTCACTAAAGTGCATGTAACGGTAGCGACAGCAGCATGTAGTGACATTCAATGCGACGCAAAACATTCCCTCGACGGTATATAACGGGACACCGATGGACACAGACTCCTCAACAGGAATAGGAGGCTTCTTCGCTCATCTTCATCCAAGCAAGTCCTTGACTACTAAGCTTCCAACCATGTTCCGCTCAGTTCTCTTGCTCTCTATCCTCTGCCTATGGGCAGCTGAAGCGAAAAACAAAAAAGCGTCGAAGGAATGCGAACAACAGTACATCATGTTTGAGTTCACGACCAACGAACCCTACAACGAAGTGAAGGAACGGTTTGACAAGGTGGACGTTGTCTACAGCTTCAAGGTAATTTTTCTTTTGAAAGGATGACCTTTTTAAGGTACCATGCAAAATATTTGTACGAAATATAGGTGGGATGCGGAGTAAGTCTTCAATGACAGACATCTTTCTGTTGAGATATTCCTAGATTTTCCTTTTTAAACCTTTGGATATGCAGTATCCCTTTTTGTCCATTTTTAAACGGTATTTAATAACACAATTAATAGGCTGAAATCTTAAACTCTCTCTCTCAGTAAAGGAATCATTGAACGAAATCAACGCGAAAAACATGTGAAAGTATCCTAGTGCCATAAAAAAGGGAAAAGAATGCGTTTTTATAAGTGAGTTACTCTGTAATGTTACAGTATAATCTTACGGCAAATCATCTAACAGTCCTCATGAGGAAAATATAACTTACCAGCAAGAACAAATCGGCATATAGACTATATACACAGACGCAGTCGTAGATGCCAAGAGACAGACGAATAACCAACACAATTTCAAGCTTTCTGTTCGCAAGGCATTCCTTTCTTTTTACCGTTGACTAAATATAAAACAACAGAACATGTCCTCTCATTATGTTTCTTTAACGTAAGACGCTTAAGGTCATTTTGGCAAAGGATTGACATCATGTTCTCTCTGCAAATCTCGAGACACAAAAAGCGACATGTTAAAGTTCTTAAATGTGACTGTTAGATGGAAAGTAGGCAGTGTCCAAAACCATCAGCTCAAGTTTCATCCGTAAAGACCTCCCACGTCACGTGTCACATCCCCCTTATGCTTGGAAGATTTCTTAAGATTTCTTACCATCTATAAGAGGGAAAACACGTGAAAACCATGATTTTGACACGCGACATGATTTGTATAAAGCGGAATACCTACCTAATAACATAAATACATTTTAGGCACACTCATACAGATACTAACGGGTAATGCAGACAGGCATAAATGCACTTGTGTTCGTAACAATTGCAGGTGACACCTTTTATTTGGAAAGTCATACAAACCAAACCAAAATCAAACCCAGAGTTTAAGTCATCACCCAATGGGAAAAAAAAATGATTAACCGATAGTTACTCTATCTGACAGCTCTGGTCAGGCCTTATAACTAAAAAAAACAACCGCAAAAGCTTACATTTGTTCTCTAGTTTTAAAATGGTTTATAAAAGTGTGCATTATTTTATAATAATGGGATAGCAATGCATGTGCTGTTTGTCTGTATATTGTATCCCTTCATGAGGGGCAATGGCCTAAAGTGATTAAATCATCCGAAAACGTCTCTCTCTCTCTCTCTCTCTCTCTCTCTCTCATCTCTCTCTCTCCTCTCTCTCTCTCTCTCCTCTCTCTCTCTCTCTGTCTCTCTCTCGATCTCTCTCTCTCCTCTCTCTCTCTCTCTCTCTGTGTGGTGTGTGTGTGTGTGTGTGTGTGTGTGTGTGTGTGTGTGTGTGTGTGTGTGTGTGTGTGTGGAGAGGGGGGACGGTGACTGAATAGCTACAGATTAATTCCTAACAAATTATATTTTATGCTTGTTTTACTTTCAGGTCTACGGGCTCGGACACTACATTTTCAGTAAGTTTAATTTATGATATGCTAGGGGGTTTTGTTTGTTGTTTTCTATCCGATATTATTTTAAGGAAATGATTCTCTTTATTTGTTGGTTCCTCTGTGTCTGCATGTGTTAATGTTTCTATAAAGAAATCTTATATAAAAGCTAGAATAAAACTATTTAGCTTTTTTTCTTCCAAACATATTTGCTACCAAGGCATAAAGAGCGAGTGTATTATATAGGTGAAATAAGCTCAAGAGTCAGATTGGATTGGCGCATAGGCTTTAAAATAATTAATCGACGGAAAGTATTTTCCTTCAATCAATACATCTTCTCTTTTTCTTAATGATAGCACTAATTTAATTCGTCCACAATATGTTGTGTTTTGTTGTTGTTTTATTATTATTATTGATGTCAATGTCTTTGTTGTTGATGATGTTGTTTATTTATACAAACTCGTGTCTCAGAGTCAAGTACGAAAAGATAATGTGTTATTTTAAAGGCTACATGCGTATATGACTTTGTGGGCGGGTTAGCAGGATTGATAATGACCATGATGAAGATTTTACTGGGTGTTTGTTTAGTCTAGCTCTTGTAACCTTGCAGTCGTGCAGAACGACGGAAGCATGGAACTCAAAAACCTGACTATGCCCATGGAATCTTTCCTGACTGGCTGCTCCATGCCCATAGAAAGCCTGAACTCCTTGTTCGGTCGTCTGGGCATCCCCAGCCTGAAGAACAACGTCATCCCTGACCCACTGATGGACGACAACTTGACTTTCATCGAGAGAACCTGGGAAATGGCAGGTCAGAGGGTTGTGTGGTTCTTTTTTCAGTGTCTGTGCGCGCCCACATATTGGGGATGGCGGGTGTAATACGCACTGGCGTAGATGATGGTGGAGTCAGGGCCGGACCTAAGTTTTTAAACCCTTTCATCGCCACTGTCGCCTCTTGGCACCACAATGATTTAACACCCATGTCACTGAAAGGCATCAAATGAGGGTCTGTTATCCAATGACCTTATGTTCTTTATTTTGGGAGGTAAAGGATAGGCCCTATTTTATGTATGGCAAAGAGGAATTCTCAGTATTGCAAATGAAATCTTTTCTCTACCTAAGTAAGTTTTATGGAAAGTTTTGGCTGAAGAAATGGCTGGCGGTGAAACAGTTTTAAGGGGTGGGGGCTACTTCATCGAAGGTGCTAAGCACCAAGACCCCTTGGGGGGTCCTGGGGCATGCTCCCCCGGAAAATGTTTTAAATCCGAGAAGCAAAATAGTGCAATCTGGTGCAATCTGGGCATGAAATAAAGGACTAATGCCATTACTGTTCATACCCCTATTGAAACATGTTTTGAACCATTAAGTACCTATCAACTGGTGGTGCTGATGAGTGCTAGGTATAGCCCGCGAGGAAATTTAGCTGCCGCTCGGCGACATTACTCTTTTTTTTTAAGGAAAAAGGGTGGGGGCTGCAGCTGTCCCCCCCCCCCCCCCCCCCCCCCCCCCCCCCCCCCCCCCCCCATAGGTCCGGCCCTGGTGGTGGCATGGTGACCGTTGTTTTAATAGTAATTTGGTGTGTGTACGTGCACTAGCGCGCTTTTTGTGTATGTGTGTGACATGAGGGTATATTATATTTTTGTGTTGTTCTTGTTTGATTTGGTTTGTTGTTGTTGTTGTTGTTCTTTCTTCTTCTTCTTCTTCTTCTTTCTTCTTGTTCTTGTTGTTGTTCTTGTTGTTGGCTTACCTTGGCTAAAAAAAACCTCCAGGGATCATCCCAACAGCGGAAGCACTTGAACACTATGGTGCATGTGCATCAGCTGCGGATGAGAACATTACGTGTGTGGCCATGTTATATTACCCCGCCACGTGGGCAGCCACACTCCATCTTCAGTGGATTTTGGAGACTGATGATGTTATGCTGGGAGCTTGTCGTGGCTAAAGACAATCCCCGCATAATTATCAATCAATCAATCAAAATATGCATAGCATAACAACATTTTGATGTAGCCTTGGTGTTCTAGCCTATGTCAATTGGTCTGACACAGCCTTAAGCCAAGGCGAGTTTGATTTGGTTAGAATGTGTATCATTGTGTTGCGAGTGTAAAGCGCATAGACATTAAATATGTTTGCTTAAATTTCCTTAATGAACAACATTCGTATAAATGTCAAAAAAGCAAGTCAAGGTCTGGGTTCCCCAACGTTTCATCGATTGACTTCTTTCAGGACTTCTTTCCATAATTAATATATAAACAAATAATCCATTTCTCTCTCTCTCTCTCTCTCTCTCTCTCTCTCTCTCTCTCTCTCTCTCTCTCTCTCTCTCTCTCTCTCTCTCTCTCTCTCTCTCCCCCCTCTCTCTCTCTCTCTCTCTCTCTCTCTCTCCTCTCTATCTCTCTATCTATCTATCTTTGTCTCTCTGTCTGTCTGTCTGTCTCTCTCTCTCTCTCTGTCATTCTCTCTCTCTCTCTCTCTCTCTCTCAGGGCTGGGTGGAAAAAAAACTGTAATTGCTTATCTCATGTTCCCTGGTTAAATACAATTTCGTTTTCGTTTTTTTGTGTGTGTTTTCGTTTTCGTTTTCGTTTTCTCTCTCTCTCTCTCTCTCTCTCTCTCTCTCTCTCTCTCTCTCTCTCTCTCTCTCTCTCTCTCTCTCTCTCTCTCTCTCTCTCTCTCTCTCTCTCTCTCTCTCTCTCTCTCTCTCTCTCTCTCACACACACACACACTCTAATATGTCTCTGTTGCATGTCCTTCTCAGAAGGCACAAACGAGGAACAATACAGGACTTTGCTGCATGAATACTACGAAACGGTGAAATCTTCCAGACACCAATTTTCTGCTGCGTTTTTTGTGGCTGTCGGGGCCTATCCTCACAAGGTGAGATGCTCATTATTCTTATCATCATCATCATCAGCAGCAGCAGCAGCAGCAACATCTCCATCATCGTCATCGTCATCATCATCAGAGGCCTATTACTCATTTGCATAAAACGTATCATGTCCATCATCACCATAACCATGATCATCATTGTATTTATCGTCATAATCGTTAGGTCTTTGTCATCCTCATCAGGATCCTCATTTCCATCGTCATCATTAGAAATATCATCATCATCATCATCTGCTTCTTCTTCTTCGTCTGCAAAATATGTCTCTCTCCTCTGTGTGTATCTGTGAGTATGCGTGTGTGCACGCATGAAAAAAGAAACACACACAAAAACAAAATAAAGAAAAAGCATTAGATCCACCACCAATTACTTCTAAGTTCTGCTACTATTACTACTCCTAACTAAAGGTTTTATAGCGCTGCTCGATGGCAAGCCATCCTCACAGCGCTTTACAAATGATCACATTAAAAACAGCACGTATACTAAGACAAACACATAAACACACACGCGCGTGTGCACGCAAGCACGCTCGCACAAACAAATACACTCACACACATACACACACAAACATCACACAAACACACTCACGCACGCATGGACAGAGAGAGAGAGAGAGAGAGAGAGAGAGAGAGAGAGAGAGAGAGAGAGAGAGAGAGAGAGAGAGAGAGAGAGAGAGAGAGAGAGAGAGAGAGAGAGAGAGAGAGAGAGAGAGAGAGAGAGAGAGAGAGAGAGAGAGAGAGAGAGAGAGAGAGAGAGAGAGAGAGAGAGAGAGAGAGAGAGAGAGAGAGAGACAGACGCTCACGCACGTATTTCAGGTGTACAATTAGGCATATGAAAAAAACATTAATTAAATCAAACACGAACGGGAAAAAAGCATGAGTCATTTCCACAAAGCAAAACGCACGAGAGAGAGAGAGAGAGAGAGAGAGAGAGAGAGAGAGAGAGAGAGAGAGAGAGAGAGAGAGAGAGAGAGAGAGAGAGAGAGAGAGAGAGAGAGAGAGAGAGAGAGAGAGGAGGGGGGCGGGATGATAAACTTGAGAGATAATGAGAAACGAGTCCAAGGGTAATTGTTGTCAGCCACAATCGCCGTAAGGTAGCCCGCTTTCTTGCCATTTTCCAGAAATTATTTTTTTATAACTTTTGCATTACCGATATTCAACTGTTCAATCGACTCTAGTGCATGCACAGCCGTTCCAAACACAACAAATCAAGCTGTGTAGTTAAAACGCTGAATCAAGAAATCTTAGATAAAAAAAACCACCTGTACCAAGCATGTCCATATCAAAATATTTTGGCTGTATGTTCTTTATGGTATCTCTGATATATGTCGTCCATCAGATCGATGGTAAAAACTATTCTTTTAGCAGTATCATGCAACATATTTAGTAAAAACAATGTTCTTAAATAATACACTTACTATCGCAAACATAAATATAAACTACTCATGAGTGCAAATCTAGCAATAGCAAAGGAATATAGCTTATTTCTAAACATACTACAACATAATTCTTGACTGTTATTTGTGAAAGGTTACCTATGGAAAACTTCGGTTGGCTTAAAACATTTTTATGAAAATATAGATAAACTAAACATCCCTCCATAAACAGCAGTGAGTGCTGCAGCCAAAGGAACTGATTGGCCTTTGGGGACTGTCATGGTGTGTGGTACTATGATATTTTTATGCACATTGTTTTTGGTATAAAATAGGCTAATAGTTAAAATAAATTGTTTTTGATTACTTTGTGGTGTACAACCAAGTTAGAGGCCCAATGAATTGCCCGTGCAAAGGTAATAACAGCCTGTGTTCTTTTTAGAGTTTTACTCACACAAATTGTGTCTCGGCCTCGCACGGTTGTTTTTGTATTCACTCCTTGAAATTGTCTTGAAGGAAGGCTGGAGTCTGTTTTGTGTGTGCGTGGGGCACACAGGCCTATTTGTGGCGAGCCTGCATGGTTTTGCAGGTAATATAAGTTTCTATTGTAAAAGTGAAAATAACGCATAATCATATGTAGTGATGATTATAGTGTGGTGGTGTTTCAATATGTGTGATGGTTAGGTTGTGGCAACCAAACATGTGTAATGATAAAAAAGGGAACATGAAAAAGAAATGAAAGAGCATAGGGAAAAAATGAAAGTACTTGAAGATAAAGAGGCGGAAAGAGCGTTTCAGCTCCGCCAACTCGAAATTGCAACAGATGCAGAGTTGCAAAAGTTACAAATGACTAAAGCCCCAGTTCAAAATTCCCACACAGGAAATTCTCAACCAAAATTGGCCTACATCCCCAAGTTACCCCCTTTTGAGGAACAAAAGGATGATATTGACTCCTTTCTCTTTCGGTTTGAGAATCATGCTACTTCATGCAGTTGGCCCAAAGATAAGTGGACACTGTATGTCGCGTCCTTGTTCAAGGGCAGTGCTTTGGTGCTTTACCACACACTCGCGGCGAAAGGTGGTCTCACGTGGGACACTTTAAAGGAGGAACTACTGAAAAAATTTCAGTGTTCCGCTGACGGTTTCCGCGAGAAATTCCGTGCAGTTCGTCCGGAAAAAGGCGAATCGTTCCCCTCCTTTCGGATTCGCATTTCTCATTATCTCGATCGTTGGATCGACCTGACACAAACCAAAAAAGAGTTTGACAGTCTCCGTGATCTTTTCTTGCAGGAACAACTACTGCAAAGTGTCAGCAAAGATCTTGCCGTCTTTCTTCGAGAAAGAGAGTTTAAAACCTCAGAAGAAATGTGCCGTACCGCGGAACAATATCGGACTGCGCAACCCGAAAAAGGCACTGCGCGAAAAAGTGACACGACCATTTTTGAGGGGAATGTTGCGGTTTTCACACCCCCTCAAAACCAAAGATTTCGAGGCAGAGGTGGTTCAAATTTCCAAAATTCCCAACCACGTATCGTGTACCATTCACAAAATGAACCTCCTCCCAACTCGTTTCCGCGTGGTGGACAAGCAAACCGCCGTCCTTACGGTCGAGGACAGGGACAAAATCGTGGAGGACAATCGGGACTCCCTCGCGGACAAAGCTGCGGTTCATACTCCCATCGAGGGCAAGGACAACAGACCACAGACATTCGTTGTTACCATTGTGAGGGAAAATTTCACATCAAGAGAAACTGTCCCTTCTTACAAACAGGAAATAATGTCTCTGTGGGAAACGTAGCAGTGGATTCTTCTGAACTTGAAGTAACGTGTGTGCTAGCTCCCCAACAGTCTGTCAAGGGTCTTGTTGTAGAGCAAGGATCAGTGAATGGTCTACAAGCTTCAATCCTTCGAGATACAGGGTGTACCACAGCAGGCATCCGGAAGTCTTTTGTGCTCCCAGAACAGTACCTGGATACTGTTCAAAAGTGTCGGTCATTTGGAGGAAAGATCGAACAATTTCCTCTTGCCGAAATCTGTGTGGACACTCCCTATTACACAGGACAGCTCACAGCCTGTGTGATAGACGACCCAGTGTGTGATTTGATTCTGGTTAACATGCCAGGTATAGCCACTGTACATGGCGGTTCAGGAGGCTCATATGTCCCTTGCCTAGTTAGTACTAGGGCACAAAAAGCAAAAGAAGCAAAAGCTCCAGTCCCCCTCAAAGTCCCTGACCTTGCTGTTTTTAACCTTGACCCCAGAGACTTGGCTGCACTCCAAAAAGATGATGAGTCCCTTTCCCACTTGTACCCCTCGGTGACTGACAAAGCAGATCAGTCCAAACCAGAAAAGCCCTACTACAAGGTAGAGTCAGGCATACTCTTCCGCTTTTATTGGAAAGGTGACCAGTGGCAAAAACAGGTTGTTGTCCCTCAAGGCCTTAGAGACACAGTACTTCATACAGCTCATGATGCTATTTTTGCAGGCCACTGTGGCATCAAAAGGACACTTCAACGCGTGTTGACCTCGTTTCATTGGCCCGGTGTCGCAAACGCAGTTACACAGTATTGTCGTTCATGCGACATTTGTCAGAAAACTGTCCAAAAAGGCCGGATTACATGTGCACCATTGCACAAAATGCCCCTCATTTCAGTCCCATTTCAGAAAATCGCGATCGATCTCGTGGGGCCATTTTAGCCATCTTCGTCCGGTAACCGCTATGTGTTAACCATTGTGGACACAGCCACTCGTTTTCCAGAGGCGATTCCTCTCAAGAAAATTGACACCGTATCAGTCGCGGAAGCTCTGTTGACTGTGTTTTCGCGAGTTGGCCTTCCGCAAGAAATTTTGTCAGACTGCGGAACTCAGTTCATCTCAGATTTGATTAAGGAAATTTACCGGCTTTTGTCCATTTCATCCGTGTCCACCACTCCATATCATCCACAATCTAATGGGATGGTGGAACGCTTTAACGGAACATTGAAATCAATGTTGCGCAAGGTGTCAATGAAGGAGCCACGTGAATGGGACCGATACATTCCGGCATTGCTCTTTGCATACCGAGAGCTCCCAAACGAAACACTGGGATTCTCTCCTTTTGAACTTGTGTTTGGGCACTCTCCCAGAGGTCCTCTTGACCTCCTGGCTCAAAAATGGACAGGCAATTCCACACAAGACGATGAAAAAAATGTGTACCAGTACGTGTACGATCTACATAACCGCACCAAAGAAACATGCGAATTGGCACAAAATTCCGCAGATCGTAACACTGACACATACAAACGGTTCGCCGATCGAAAGGCAAAAGCTCGGTCGTTGTCAGTCGGTGACAAAGTTCTTGTTCTGCTCACCGATGAGCACAACAAACTCCGTGTGTTGTGGAAAGGCCCCTTTGACGTCACAGAAAAAATGTCCCCAGTCAACTACCAAATCAACATGCGTGGTCAGAAAAAGGTCTTTCACATCAACATGCTGAAAGAGTACACAGAAAGAGTGAATGTTGCTGTGAACCAAACTCTTGACTGCAACGTTCCCGTTCCTTTGTCTTGTTCTGGTTCAGACATGTCAGACATACTGTCTGTTGACTTTGTCCCGGACACACAGTATCGACAGCGACCAGACAGACAAGCGGACATTGCAACAGCGACCGTTGGACTGATGACAGACTCTGTTCCAAACGAGTCCGCCCCCGTACCTACCCTTTCAGTGAAAGGAGAAACATGGGAGGATTCAGTGATCTCTGAAGACCTATCTGACACACAGATTGACCAACTGAAGACACTACTGAAAGAATATCCGGACGTACTGACTGACAAACCTGGCACAGCTGTAGGTGTTGATCCCCACCCCATTCACCTGATGACAGAGAAACCTGTTCGAGTTCGACCATATCCCCTTCCTTTTGCGAAGAAAGCGGTTGTTGAAAAAGAAATTCAAGTCATGCTCGAGCTAGGTGTTATCGAACCCTCCACCTCACCTTACAGCTCACCGGTTGTTCTTGTCGGTAAGCCAGATGGCTCGGTTCGCTTCTGTATCGACTACAGACAACTTAACAGAAGTACCGTCTTCGATGCAGAGCCCATTCCAGATATTGAAGAGCTCTTGTGTCAAATTTCCGAAGGCCGCTATTTTGTCAAAATTGACTTAACGAAAGGGTATTGGCAAATACCAATGGCCGAAAGCAACAAGGAAAAGACCGCGTTTCAAACCCCGTTTGGTCTATACCAGTGGACAAGAATGCCATTCGGTCTACAGAATGCTCCAGCTACTTTCGCTCGGACAATGCGAGCGTTGAGACTGCATGAATGCGGAGCAGTAAGTGTTTTTGATGACATCATGCAGGCTCCAAAGACCTGGAACTCGCTACTCTCTTGCTTGCGAGCAATCCTTGAGCGTCTCCGTGCTTTTGGCTTGAATTTCTCGGACATACCATTGCGGTAGGCAAACTGATGCCAGAGGAAACAAAGATCAAAAAGATCTTGTCGCTGAAACAACCGACCACAAAGAAGCAGGTCAGATCTGTTTTAGGACTCCTCTCCTACTACCGACGCTATGTCCCTCACTTTGCCTCTTTGACTGCACCACTGACAGACCTTACTAAAGGAACAATCAGTAGGCAAATCCATTGGACGAAAGAGTGCCAAGTAGCTCTAGAACAGGTACAGAAGGTGCTTAACACATTTCCTGTTCTTCTTCTCCCCTCTCTCACAGAGGACTTCATCCTTCGAACTGATGCCAGTTCAAAGGGGATGGGAGCAGCGCTCCTTCAGTGCAAGGATGGTCTTTACCATCCCGTCCAATATGCCAGCAAAAAGTTTTCCCTGCCCCAACAGAAGTATTCCACTATTGAGAGGGAATGCTTGGCCATAGTTTGGGCTTGCGAGAAATTTGCTCGGTTCTTGACTGGCAGAGAATTCACTCTGCAGACAGACCATAGGCCGCTGACTTTCCTTCAGTCAGCGAAGACAAAGAACAATCGCTTGTTGCGATGGGCTCTTGCTCTGCAAGAATTCCGGTTCAAGATTGAACCAGTTCCAGGGACGTCCAACGTCCTTGCAGATCTCTTGTCAAGAGAGTAGATTGCCTGCCAGTCGATCATGTCAAACTACCTGCCATTGTTACCAGAGTAACAGTATTTGTGTGACATGTGAAATTATGTAGATTTTTCCTCTGTAAATAGTTTTGTTGAGTTGGATGAATGTATGAGGATGGAATATTTTATTATGATGGATATACTTCTGCTTATTGATGTTGGATCATATTATACATAGAACCATTTTAAAAAAATCTTTACGATTGATGGAAAATATGCTAAAATTAATTTCCATCGGTGCTTAAAGACAATGGGTGTTTGATAAGGATAAAAATGTGTTTTGCTCCATTTTGATTGCTTATTCAATTTGGAATGTTGGAATTTTCTGTTTTCATTTGGATTGATGTGTGGAAAACAGATGACTGTGGTCAATATTGGTCTTGATCATATTTTGATTGATGAAATGAATATTTCAAATTTTGACCATATTTGGACGGATTTTTGTGTGTATGTGCGAAGATTTCTTAAAAAGTAAATCATTTTGAGAAAATTTTGTTCTTTGTGGTACTATGAT
>CM065680.1:40751808-40764308 GCA_017654935.2 Phymorhynchus buccinoides | reverse complement strand
GGGGGGGGGGGGGGGGGGGGGGGGGGGGGGGGGGGGGGGGGGGGGGGGGGGGGGGGGGGGGGGGGGGGGGGGGGGGGGGGGGGGGGGGGGGGGGGGGGGGGGGGGGGGGGGGGGGGGGGGGGGGGGGGGGGGGGGGGGGGGGGGGGGGGGGGGGGGGGGGGGGGGGGGGGGGGGGGGGGGGGGGGGGGGGGGGGGGGGGGGGGGGGGGGGGGGGGGGGGGGGGGGGGGGGGGGGGGGGGGGGGGGGGGGGGGGGGGGGGGGGGGGGGGGGGGGGGGGGGGGGGGGGGGGGGGGGGGGGGGGGGGGGGGGGGGGGGGGGGGGGGGGGGGGGGGGGGGGGGGGGGGGGGGGGGGGGGGGGGGGGGGGGGGGGGGGGGGGGGGGGGGGGGGGGGGGGGGGGGGGGGGGGGGGGGGGGGGGGGGTGGGGGGGGGGGGGGGGGGGGGGGGGGGGGGGGGGGGGGGGGGGGGGGGGGGGGGGGGGGGGGGGGGGGGGGGGGGGGGGGGGGGGGGGGGGGGGGGGGGGGGGGGGGGGGGGGGGGGGGGGGGGGGGGGGGGGGGGGGGGGGGGGGGGGGGGGGGGGGGGGGGGGGGGGGGGGGGGGGGGGGGGGGGGGGGGGGGGGGGGGGGGGGGGGGGGGGGGGGGGGGGGGGGGGGGGGGGGGGGGGGGGGGGGGGGGGGGGGGGGGGGGGGGGGGGGGGGGGGGGGGGGGGGGGGGGGGGGGGGGGGGGGGGGGGGGGGGGGGGGGGGGGGGGGGGGGGGGGGGGGGGGGGGGGGGGGGGGGGGGGGGGGGGGGGGGGGGGGGGGGGGGGGGGGGGGGGGGGGGGGGGGGGGGGGGGGGGGGGGGGGGGGGGGGGGGGGGGGGGGGGGGGGGGGGGGGGGGGGGGGGGGGGGGGGGGGGGGGGGGGGGGGGGGGGGGGGGGGGGGGGGGGGGTGGGGGGGGGGGGGGGGGGGGGGGGGGGGGGGGGGGGGGGGGGGGGGGGGGGGGGGGGGGGGGGGGGGGGGGGGGGGGGGGGGGGGGGGGGGGGGGGGGGGGGGGGGGGGGGGGGGGGGGGGGGGGGGGGGGGGGGGGGGGGGGGGGGGGGGGGGGGGGGGGGGGGGGGGGGGGGGGGGGGGGGGGGGGGGGGGGGGGGGGGGGGGGGGGGGGGGGGGGGGGGGGGGGGGGGGGGGGGGGGGGGGGGGGGGGGGGGGGGGGGGGGGGGGGGGGGGGGGGGGGGGGGGGGGGGGGGGGGGGGGGGGGGGGGGGGGGGGGGGGGGGGGGGGGGGGGGGGGGGGGGGGGGGGGGGGGGGGGGGGGGGGGGGGGGGGGGGGGGGGGGGGGGGGGGGGGGGGGGGGGGGGGGGGGGGGGGGGGGGGGGGGGGGGGGGGGGGGGGGGGGGGGGGGGGGGGGGGGGGGGGGGGGGGGGGGGGGGGGGTGGGGGGGGGGGGGGGGGGGGGGGGGGGGGGGGGGGGGGGGGGGGGGGGGGGGGGGGGGGGGGGGGGGGGGGGGGGGGGGGGGGGGGGGGGGGGGGGGGGGGGGGGGGGGGGGGGGGGGGGGGGGGGGGGGGGGGGGGGGGGGGGGGGGGGGGGGGGGGGGGGGGGGGGGGGGGGGGGGGGGGGGGGGGGGGGGGGGGGGGGGGGGGGGGGGGGGGGGGGGGGGGGGGGGGGGGGGGGGGGGGGGGGGGGGGGGGGGGGGGGGGGGGGGGGGGGGGGGGGGGGGGGGGGGGGGGGGGGGGGGGGGGGGGGGGGGGGGGGGGGGGGGGGGGGGGGGGGGGGGGGGGGGGGGGGGGGGGGGGGGGGGGGGGGGGGGGGGGGGGGGGGGGGGGGGGGGGGGGGGGGGGGGGGGGGGGGGGGGGGGGGGGGGGGGGGGGGGGGGGGGGGGGGGGGGGGGGGGGGGGGGGGGGGGGGGGGGGGTGGGGGGGGGGGGGGGGGGGGGGGGGGGGGGGGGGGGGGGGGGGGGGGGGGGGGGGGGGGGGGGGGGGGGGGGGGGGGGGGGGGGGGGGGGGGGGGGGGGGGGGGGGGGGGGGGGGGGGGGGGGGGGGGGGGGGGGGGGGGGGGGGGGGGGGGGGGGGGGGGGGGGGGGGGGGGGGGGGGGGGGGGGGGGGGGGGGGGGGGGGGGGGGGGGGGGGGGGGGGGGGGGGGGGGGGGGGGGGGGGGGGGGGGGGGGGGGGGGGGGGGGGGGGGGGGGGGGGGGGGGGGGGGGGGGGGGGGGGGGGGGGGGGGGGGGGGGGGGGGGGGGGGGGGGGGGGGGGGGGGGGGGGGGGGGGGGGGGGGGGGGGGGGGGGGGGGGGGGGGGGGGGGGGGGGGGGGGGGGGGGGGGGGGGGGGGGGGGGGGGGGGGGGGGGGGGGGGGGGGGGGGGGGGGGGGGGGGGGGGGGGGGGGGGGGGGGGGGGGGGGGGGGGGGGGGGGGGGGGGGGGGGGGGGGGGGGGGGGGGGGGGGGGGGGGGGGGGGGGGGGGGGGGGGGGGGGGGGGGGGGGGGGGGGGGGGGGGGGGGGGGGGGGGGGGGGGGGGGGGGGGGGGGGGGGGGGGGGGGGGGGGGGGGGGGGGGGGGGGGGGGGGGGGGGGGGGGGGGGGGGGGGGGGGGGGGGGGGGGGGGGGGGGGGGGGGGGGGGGGGGGGGGGGGGGGGGGGGGGGGGGGGGGGGGGGGGGGGGGGGGGGGGGGGGGGGGGGGGGGGGGGGGGGGGGGGGGGGGGGGGGGGGGGGGGGGGGGGGGGGGGGGGGGGGGGGGGGGGGGGGGGGGGGGGGGGGGGGGGGGGGGGGGGGGGGGGGGGGGGGGGGGGGGGGGGGGGGGGGGGGGGGGGGGGGGGGGGGGGGGGGGGGGGGGGGGGGGGGGGGGGGGGGGGGGGGGGGGGGGGGGGGGGGGGGGGGGGGGGGGGGGGGGGGGGGGGGGGGGGGGGGGGGGGGGGGGGGGGGGGGGGGGGGGGGGGGGGGGGGGGGGGGGGGGGGGGGGGGGGGGGGGGGGGGGGGGGGGGGGGGGGGGGGGGGGGGGGGGGGGGGGGGGGGGGGGGGGGGGGGGGGGGGGGGGGGGGGGGGGGGGGGGGGGGGGGGGGGGGGGGGGGGGGGGGGGGGGGGGGGGGGGGGGGGGGGGGGGGGGGGGGGGGGGGGGGGGGGGGGGGGGGGGGGGGGGGGGGGGGGGGGGGGGGGGGGGGGGGGGGGGGGGGGGGGGGGGGGGGGGGGGGGGGGGGGGGGGGGGGGGGGGGGGGGGGGGGGGGGGGGGGGGGGGGGGGGGGGGGGGGGTGGGGGGGGGGGGGGGGGGGGGGGGGGGGGGGGGGGGGGGGGGGGGGGGGGGGGGGGGGGGGGGGGGGGGGGGGGGGGGGGGGGGGGGGGGGGGGGGGGGGGGGGTGGGGGGGGGGGGGTGGGGGGGGGGGGGGGGGGGGGGGGGGGGGGGGGGGGGGGGGGGGGGGGGGGGGGGGGGGGGGGGGGGGGGGGGGGGGGGGGGGGGGGGGGGGGGGGGGGGGGGGGGGGGGGGGGGGGGGGGGGGGGGGGGGGGGGGGGGGGGGGGGGGGGGGGGGGGGGGGGGGGGGGGGGGGGGGGGGGGGGGGGGGGGGGGGGGGGGGGGGGGGGGGGGGGGGGGGGGGGGGGGGGGGGGGGGGGGGGGGGGGGGGGGGGGGGGGGGGGGGGGGGGGGGGGGGGGGGGGGGGGGGGGGGGGGGGGGGGGGGGGGGGGGGGGGGGGGGGGGGGGGGGGGGGGGGGGGGGGGGGGGGGGGGGGGGGGGGGGGGGGGGGGGGGGGGGGGGGGGGGGGGGGGGGGGGGGGGGGGGGGGGGGGGGGGGGGGGGGGGGGGGGGGGGGGGGGGGGGGGGGGGGGGGGGGGGGGTGGGGGGGGGGGGGGGGGGGGGGGGGGGGGGGGGGGGGGGGGGGGGGGGGGGGGGGGGGGGGGGGGGGGGGGGGGGGGGGGGGGGGGGGGGGGGGGGGGGGGGGGGGGGGGGGGGGGGGGGGGGGGGGGGGGGGGGGGGGGGGGGGGGGGGGGGGGGGGGGGGGGGGGGGGGGGGGGGGGGGGGGGGGGGGGGGGGGGGGGGGGGGGGGGGGGGGGGGGGGGGGGGGGGGGGGGGGGGGGGGGGGGGGGGGGGGGGGGGGGGGGGGGGGGGGGGGGGGGGGGGGGGGGGGGGGGGGGGGGGGGGGGGGGGGGGGGGGGGGGGGGGGGGGGGGGGGGGGGGGGGGGGGGGGGGGGGGGGGGGGGGGGGGGGGGGGGGGGGGGGGGGGGGGGGGGGGGGGGGGGGGGGGGGGGGGGGGGGGGGGGGGGGGGGGGGGGGGGGGGGGGGGGGGGGGGGGGGGGGGGGGGGGGGGGGGGGGGGGGGGGGGGGGGGGGGGGGGGGGGGGGGGGGGGGGGGGGGGGGGGGGGGGGGGGGGGGGGGGGGGGGGGGGGGGGGGGGGGGGGGGGGGGGGGGGGGGGGGGGGGGGGGGGGGGGGGGGGGGGGGGGGGGGGGGGGGGGGGGGGGGGGGGGGGGGGGGGGGGGGGGGGGGGGGGGGGGGGGGGGGGGGGGGGGGGGGGGGGGGGGGGGGGGGGGGGGGGGGGGGGGGGGGGGGGGGGGGGGGGGGGGGGGGGGGGGGGGGGGGGGGGGGGGGGGGGGGGGGGGGGGGGGGGGGGGGGGGGGGGGGGGGGGGGGGGGGGGGGGGGGGGGGGGGGGGGGGGGGGGGGGGGGGGGGGGGGGGGGGGGGGGGGGGGGGGGGGGGGGGGGGGGGGGGGGGGGGGGGGGGGGGGGGGGGGGGGGGGGGGGGGGGGGGGGGGGGGGGGGGGGGGGGGGGGGGGGGGGGGGGGGGGGGGGGGGGGGGGGGGGGGGGGGGGGGGGGGGGGGGGGGGGGGGGGGGGGGGGGGGGGGGGGGGGGGGGGGGGGGGGGGGGGGGGGGGGGGGGGGGGGGGGGGGGGGGGGGGGGGGGGGGGGGGGGGGGGGGGGGGGGGGGGGGGGGGGGGGGGGGGGGGGGGGGGGGGGGGGGGGGGGGGGGGGGGGGGGGGGGGGGGGGGGGGGGGGGGGGGGGGGGGGGGGGGGGGGGGGGGGGGGGGGGGGGGGGGGGGGGGGGGGGGGGGGGGGGGGGGGGGGGGGGGGGGGGGGGGGGGGGGGGGGGGGGGGGGGGGGGGGGGGGGGGGGGGGGGGGGGGGGGGGGGGGGGGGGGGGGGGGGGGGGGGGGGGGGGGGGGGGGGGGGGGGGGGGGGGGGGGGGGGGGGGGGGGGGGGGGGGGGGGGGGGGGGGGGGGGGGGGGGGGGGGGGGGGGGGGGGGGGGGGGGGGGGGGGGGGGGGGGGGGGGGGGGGGGGGGGGGGGGGGGGGGGGGGGGGGGGGGGGGGGGGGGGGGGGGGGGGGGGGGGGGGGGGGGGGGGGGGGGGGGCGGGGGGGGGGGGGGGGGGGGGGGGGGGGGGGGGGGGGGGGGGGGGGGGGGGGGGGGGGGGGGGGGGGGGGGGGGGGGGGGGGGGGGGGGGGGGGGGGGGGGGGGGGGGGGGGGGGGGGGGGGGGGGGGGGGGGGGGGGGGGGGGGGGGGGGGGGGGGGGGGGGGGGGGGGGGGGGGGGGGGGGGGGGGGGGGGGGGGGGGGGGGGGGGGGGGGGGGGGGGGGGGGGGGGGGGGGGGGGGGGGGGGGGGGGGGGGGGGGGGGGGGGGGGGGGGGGGGGGGGGGGGGGGGGGGGGGGGGGGGGGGGGGGGGGGGGGGGGGTGGGGGGGGGGGGGGGGGGGGGGGGGGGGGGGGGGGGGGGGGGGGGGGGGGGGGGGGGGGGGGGGGGGGGGGGGGGGGGGGGGGGGGGGGGGGGGGGGGGGGGGGGGGGGGGGGGGGGGGGGGGGGGGGGGGGGGGGGGGGGGGGGGGGGGGGGGGGGGGGGGGGGGGGGGGGGGGGGGGGGGTGGGGGGGGGGGGGGGGGGGGGGGGGGGGGGGGGGGGGGGGGGGGGGGGGGGGGGGGGGGGGGGGGGGGGGGGGGGGGGGGGGGGGGGGGGGGGGGGGGGGGGGGGGGGGGGGGGGGGGGGGGGGGGGGGGGGGGGGGGGGGGGGGGGGGGGGGGGGGGGGGGGGGGGGGGGGGGGGGGGGGGGGGGGGGGGGGGGGGGGGGGGGGGGGGGGGGGGGGGGGGGGGGGGGGGGGGGGGGGGGGGGGGGGGGGGGGGGGGGGGGGGGGGGGGGGGGGGGGGGGGGGGGGGGGGGGGGGGGGGGGGGGGGGGGGGGGGGGGGGGGGGGGGGGGGGGGGGGGGGGGGGGGGGGGGGGGGGGGGGGGGGGGGGGGGGGGGGGGGGGGGGGGGGGGGGGGGGGGGGGGGGGGGGGGGGGGGGGGGGGGGGGGGGGGGGGGGGGGGGGGGGGGGGGGGGGGGGGGGGGGGGGGGGGGGGGGGGGGGGGGGGGGGGGGGGGGGGGGGGGGGGGGGGGGGGGGGGGGGGGGGGGGGGGGGGGGGGGGGGGGGGGGGGGGGGGGGGGGGGGGGGGGGGGGGGGGGGGGGGGGGGGGGGGGGGGGGGGGGGGGGGGGGGGGGGGGGGGGGGGGGGGGGGGGGGGGGGGGGGGGGGGGGGGGGGGGGGGGGGGGGGGGGGGGGGGGGGGGGGGGGGGGGGGGGGGGGGGGGGGGGGGGGGGGGGGGGGGGGGGGGGGGGGGGGGGGGGGGGGGGGGGGGGGGGGGGGGGGGGGGGGGGGGGGGGGGGGGGGGGGGGGGGGGGGGGGGGGGGGGGGGGGGGGGGGGGGGGGGGGGGGGGGGGGGGGGGGGGGGGGGGGGGGGGGGGGGGGGGGGGGGGGGGGGGGGGGGGGGGGGGGGGGGGGGGGGGGGGGGGGGGGGGGGGGGGGGGGGGGGGGGGGGGGGGGGGGGGGGGGGGGGGGGGGGGGGGGGGGGGGGGGGGGGGGGGGGGGGGGGGGGGGGGGGGGGGGGGGGGGGGGGGGGGGGGGGGGGGGGGGGGGGGGGGGGGGGGGGGGGGGGGGGGGGGGGGGGGGGGGGGGGGGGGGGGGGGGGGGGGGGGGGGGGGGGGGGGGGGGGGGGGGGGGGGGGGGGGGGGGGGGGGGGGGGGGGGGGGGGGGGGGGGGGGGGGGGGGGGGGGGGGGGGGGGGGGGGGGGGGGGGGGGGGGGGGGGGGGGGGGGGGGGGGGGGGGGGGGGGGGGGGGGGGGGGGGGGGGGGGGGGGGGGGGGGGGGGGGGGGGGGGGGGGGGGGGGGGGGGGGGGGGGGGGGGGGGGGGGGGGGGGGGGGGGGGGGGGGGGGGGGGGGGGGGGGGGGGGGGGGGGGGGGGGGGGGGGGGGGGGGGGGGGGGGGGGGGGGGGGGGGGGGGGGGGGGGGGGGGGGGGGGGGGGGGGGGGGGGGGGGGGGGGGGGGGGGGGGGGGGGGGGGGGGGGGGGGGGGGGGGGGGGGGGGGGGGGGGGGGGGGGGGGGGGGGGGGGGGGGGGGGGGGGGGGGGGGGGGGGGGGGGGGGGGGGGGGGGGGGGGGGGGGGGGGGGGGGGGGGGGGGGGGGGGGGGGGGGGGGGGGGGGGGGGGGGGGGGGGGGGGGGGGGGGGGGGGGGGGGGGGGGGGGGGGGGGGGGGGGGGGGGGGGGGGGGGGGGGGGGGGGGGGGGGGGGGGGGGGGGGGGGGGGGGGGGGGGGGGGGGGGGGGGGGGGGGGGGGGGGGGGGGGGGGGGGGGGGGGGGGGGGGGGGGGGGGGGGGGGGGGGGGGGGGGGGGGGGGGGGGGGGGGGGGGGGGGGGGGGGGGGGGGGGGGGGGGGGGGGGGGGGGGGGGGGGGGGGGGGGGGGGGGGGGGGGGGGGGGGGGGGGGGGGGGGGGGGGGGGGGGGGGGGGGGGGGGGGGGGGGGGGGGGGGGGGGGGGGGGGGGGGGGGGGGGGGGGGGGGGGGGGGGGGGGGGGGGGGGGGGGGGGGGGGGGGGGGGGGGGGGGGGGGGGGGGGGGGGGGGGGGGGGGGGGGGGGGGGGGGTGGGGGGGGGGGGGGGGGGGGGGGGGGTGGGGGGGGGGGGGGGGGGGGGGGGGGGGGGGGGGGGGGGGGGGGGGGGGGGGGGGGGGGGGGGGGTGGTGGGTGGGGGGGGGGGGGGGGGGGGGGGGACTGATGTCACCTAAGGAGAGGTGATGGGTGGACGCTGTCGCGAGTTCCATCCCCTGGAAGAGTTATTCCAGTGAATCCCGCCGAGATATCGCGGAGGAAAGAATTTAAGAAGAAAGAAGAACGAACACCCTGAAATTTGAAAACCACTCAAGAAAGATATCAAGCTTGAAAACTGAGGAATCGACGTCGCGAGCGAGAGAGAGAGAGAGAGAGAGAGAGAGCGAGAGTGAGATATTGTTTTGACAAACTGTTTTGTTTGGGGACTTATTATTTCGCCCCCCGTTTGTTAACTTTGCATTTTGTGTTTTTTTTTAACTATTTAATATTTATTTTGTATTTATGAATAAATTTATTCTCTTCTTTTGTTGTTAAGAAGAGGGGGTATTCCAAGATTGGTATTCCTTGACTATTATTTGTTCGCACTGGTTGAGAGGAGTGATAGCGTGTGCTTGCGGAGTTTGCTGTCTGCTTGCGGGGTTGTATGCGAGTAAATGACAGTATGACAGGGACCTTCCCCAACGCCATCTGTCCTCAAATTCCTTTGTATAACGGAATGGGAATGCGCCCTACACCACCATATGCACATTTTTGCCCAGCCCGCTGGAATAGCAGCTGCCCCCCTCTGCTATCTGGCTGTCATTTACAAACGACCAACAGACAAGCACGAATTCGCCCGTTCTCTTAACTTAGTCATGGTTTACATTATGTTCCTTTTTCTTTCTTTCTTTGACAGTGCCTGATGTTCTTGAATGCTGACGACTGCTCATTTGCGGACTGGTTTTTGAAGATCACCGATCCTCTCGGCGGCCCAGGCAGCGTGAAAAGCACCATTCACAAAATCTACAATTTTTGAGCAGATCGTGATGCTTAAAGCATGAAAGTATCCATGATTGGTCTCATTCTTGTTGTTATCGAGAATACGATATCTAAGTGTAACATCTTCACAGATTCAATAAAATGAAATGAAGCACAAAAGTGTCGTGATTCGTTTGTTATCGTTTACTTCGGTTGTATTTTGGCGTTTGTGTTTCAGTTCTGTTTGTTTTTATTTATTTCCGTCCTTTCTCTTTTTTTCCATCCATAGGTAGTAACATTGAGTGAACAGGTGTTCGAATGTGTTCACGTCTTTGTGTATTCGCACGCGTGTTTGTAAATGCACGTGTGCATGTGCTTGTTGGCACGCTCGTGTGTAATCTAAGTACATGTTGGCTAAGGTATGTTGCAAATTATTGTATTTGTGTGTAAGGGAGTATGCGAGTAAGAATACTAATTATGTGTGTAAAGGGCCAGCCACACGTCCACTAAAATCGCACGACTGTACGATACGATTCGATCACGTGGATCTCGAAGCGCGAATCACATTTTGTTCTTGGAGACCGCGTGATCGAATCGTATCGTACAGTCGTGCGATGTTAGTGGACGTGTGGCTGACCCTTAAGTGTGAGAGTGCACGTGAATGTCAGTGAGGGAGCGCGAGCGTGTATATGTGTGCGTGTGTGTGTGTTCGCTTGTGTTCTCTCTCCCTCTTTATCTATTTCTGTCTCTCTCTCTCTCTCTCTCTCTCTCTCTCTCTCTCTTCTCTCTCCTCTCTCTCTCTCTCTCTCTCTCTCTCTCTCTCATCACACACACACACACACACTCTCTCTCTATCTCTCTCTCTCTCTCTCTCTCTGCTCTCTCTCTCTCTCCCTCTCTCTATCTCTCTCTCTCTCTCTCTCTCTCTCTCTCTCTCTCTCTCTCTGTACGAGCAAATGTAAGTGTGTGGGTGTGTATATGAGTGCGCATGTGTGCGTGTGAGTATATGTGGTGGAGAGTGGGGGTTTGTGGGTAAGGGGTGTGGGGGTTGCAGATCTCCAACGAGATTCTTTACGTTGTGTGAGTTACGTCTACTAGGGTGTATGTGTAGTGGGTTCTAGAAAATTGGCAACAGAATGATGCAAACCCCCAGGCACGCTCAAGTACACTCAAAAGTAAGTTAATACGAGACAATGGTCAACCTATGGCGATATTTTTTCACGCCAGAGGGCAGTCAATGCACTAGGGGCTTATCACACGATTTTCTTACTTGGGCGTAGTGAGAGAGAGAGTGATGGTAGGACCACTCACTGTCTCTCTCTCTTTTCTTTATCCCCAACTAATAATATAGAGAGGATTAGCCCCACACGAGCGTCATGCCCTCTGGCGTGAGAAAAATCGCACTAAGTCTCTCATTCACCATGTATTCACTCACTCACACATCAATTTTCACAGCATTAAAATTAGTACTAAGGGACCTAAGCTATAATAATGTTTCCTAATCACCCCACCCCCACCCCACCTTTCCTTCGACAACCTACTATCCAAAAACCTAGAGCAGGAAACGCCACATCCGTGACCCCCCCCCCCCCCCTTCTATGCGTCGTATTTGCCCATTATACGTCGCCCTGTCACACAGGCAACAACCACTACAAGTAGACAACGTTCAACTACATCAACATCCCTCTCTAAACTTTGGGACTCCTGTTCAAATAATCTGCACGTATGTTGTCAACACCTGTGATGACTCGTCTTCTTCTTCTTCTTCGTTTGATCTTCCACCTTCATCGTACCGAAGATTCTGAAGATAACTCTGAATAGTTGGAAAGGGTAACAACTCAACAACATACTCTGGATGACTGTCGACTGACAACTAAAAAGAGCCAATAGAAAAGCAAACATGTTACACTACCTTTACAACCACAAATCCCAGCAAAAGTCACCTTAAAGTCAATAAATCTCACAAAGAGCTAGACATTGAAGTAGACAAACTCCTCAGGAAATGTAAGAGAAAAAGTACGCTAACAAACCTGGCCACAAGAAAAAGAAATCGAACGACCAGCAACCCAGTACCTTCACACAGAAGGAATCTACAAAGGCACTGATAAAACAAACCCAATGAGTCAGTGGCCACAACTACCTTCAACATTGTTGAAAATTACCTTCCACTTCGCTGAAGAAGTACCGTCTACATTACTAAATAAATTCCTTCCTCTTCACTGAAGACGTTAATTTAAAAAAAGACACATTTGAAGGTTCTCAATAACCCTTGAAGGTTAAGTTATAGTCCAAAGGGGGACGACCCTAATAAAAAGAAAATCTACCTTCCTGGTTCAAGACACATAGAACTGTAGTAGGCTATACTCACCGAGTCCTCAATGAAAAGCACAACTTGAAATCTGGCTATGAATACAGCGCCTCAAAGAAACAGTCTGTCGACTTGAACGACGTCCTAAAGAAGTTCGATTAGTGCCCTAGGTCACTCTAACCAACTGGCCAATAGTTGCACTAAAAGTTACCATGCCCAAACTTCCTCTTAGAAATACAGGGATCAATGGGAATAACAAGCACTGCTGCAGCCGAACCCGCTTATAAGAAACTCGCTTATAAGAAAACCCGCTTATAATCAAGCAAAAATAAAGGCAAAAAATAATTTCCCCGCCGAACTTCTTCTTTCTTATCTATTACCAAAACTCGGATATAAGAAACTCGCTTATAAGAAAACTCGGTTATAAGCAAGCAAATTCCTTCTCCCATCTGCAATGGAAACTTGGATATAAGAAAATTATGTCATACAAGAGAGTTGGTTTGCAGATAATTTTCTTCTAAGAGAGTTCTATTTTCTTATAAGCGAATTACCATTGACAACATTTTCTTAAAGACCCACCAGATCATGTGTCAAAATCACGGGTTTCACATGTTTTCCCTCTTATAGATGGTAAGAAATCTTGTTTTGACCAGGTTTGACTCACATACCAATGCCCCCAAAATGAAAACAAAACATCATTTTAAAGAGCAGCCTCAATTTGAAGTTGGGGAATTTGCATGTGTGTCACAGCTACCCAGAAAAAAACAATGGGACTTAATCGTGTTGGGTCAGTGTGTCTTTAAAAGTGAGTTGGACCTGAACTGAAAGGATGTTCTGAGAAAATTGAAGTCATTCCAAAAAGGGAAAGTTTACCTCATACCAGTTGCATCACAGACAGTCTAAACAGTACAGGCACTTGATTGCAAGACTAATTGAGTTGTTTTTGTTCCTTTATTCTATACTTTCCTTCAGTATTCTGTGCAAAATAAATGTTGAGCAGAAGACAAAAATATGAGTGCCTGTACTTTTGTGTTGGTGGTAGAGAGACTGTCCAGCCTTTTATTTTCAGCAGCAATGGCAGAGAGGAAAAGGCAACCCATTTATTTTAGACGATAAATACAAATAACTGAAGATTTGGACACAAATCCACATAAACACAAAAGCAAATGATTGATGAAAAGCTGCATGGGTGGACAGTAAATGGTAATAGTTCAGTACAAGAAAGGTGAAGAGGTACGCATTTGATAACAGTAAACATTTAAGAAAAGCTTGTTAGTTGAGTGGTTGTAGGCACCTTTAAATCTTCTTCTTAGTAGACGATATTGATTTTATGATGTAATACAGTCATGCTCTTCGTTTTGTTTTTCTGTCTTTCTTTTTTTCTTTTGTCTTTCCCCTTTTCCCCCGTTCAGTCTGGTTATAAAAAAACCACTTCCAAATGTTTTCTTATATT
>CM065680.1:40744308-40746808 GCA_017654935.2 Phymorhynchus buccinoides | reverse complement strand
TGCATCTTCAAACACACACACACACACACACACAAAACGAGAACTACTCCATAACGTCACAGCTAACCATTTTCATTACAATTTAATAGAATTAGGATACATTCCGCTCGTTTTAAAGCAAAGGGGGTTAAATAACTAAACGGCTAAGAGATAGTATTATGTTTACTGTAACAGACAGACGAGCACACATGTTCTCTCTTTGTTGCAAACCATTCCTATATTTTTTTATGTAAGTGTACATGAAAAATAGCTTTTTTTGGTTTTGGATTGGTTTGAATTTTGTGTTGTTGTTTTATAACAAAACTGGGAGTGGCCTTCAATCTGGTCTTTTGTAATGTTTACATACTTTCTCTCACAAGTGAATTCTTGATTCATGTGTGTACGCGCGCGCGTGTGTGTATTTATGCATGTGTGCACACGTGCACGCGCACGCGCCCGTGTGTGTGTGTGTGCGTGTGCGTGTGCGTGCGTGTGAGAAAAACTCTGCGCGTGCGCGCGCGTGTGTGTCTGTGTATGTGTGTGATTATATGTGTATGTTTATGTGTGTGTATCTGTGTGTGTGCGTGCTTGTGTGCGTGAGAGAGAGTATGTGTATGACTGTATGTGTTTGACTGTGTGTGTCTGTATTGTATGTGTGCGTGCGCGCGTGCGTGCGTGCGTGCGTGTGTGTGTGTGTGTGTGTGTGTGTGTGTGTGTCTGTATGTGTGTATGCGTGTATGCGTGTGAGAGAGAGAGAGAGAGAGAGAGAGAGAGAGAGAGAGAGAGAGAGAGAGAGAGAGAGAGAGAGAGAGATTGTGTGTGAGCGTGTGTGTGTGTTTGTGTGTGCGTGTGTACATGTGTGTGCGTGCACATGTATCTGTACATCAATAGCTGTACAGTAATTCTGTATCAACGTGTTTACTTTTTCAGGTCTTTGGTGTCGGGCATTTTATCTTCAGTAAGTGTAATGTCCTCCTTTGAGAAAATTTCGTTTCATCTTCACTAGTATACGGTACTTTGTTTTCTTCTTTTCTGCTCTTCCGTGCTTTATAGACCTATGCAAACTTTATCTGTTATGGATAATAAGTCCCCGTGGGGGATCTTTCCTAAAAGTAGTCCCTCCACCTTCTGGAAGTTCTGTGCTTGTAAATTCCTCCAATCTGCCACTCTCTTTGACTCTGCCTTTTCCCTTTACTTTCTGTCATCTACTATCTTTCTGACTTATTGGCCCATTCTCCTGCCTTTTTTTCAAAACAAAATCTTCCAAATATGTTTTCCCCTTTGAGCTCCTCCAAAAACGGAATGTGTCGGTTTTACGCAGCGGGGAGACCAGTGAAACTGAAAACCGGACACATACGTACCTTGGCCGTTATGGCCATATGGCCTGGGAACGCAAAAGAAGAAGAATGGATAATAAGTACGCCTAACTGCACCTGCTCTGCTAACTGGCATACCAAATGCATTCTTGAAGTGCTTCTTCGTCATCGAGACGTGTCCGAAATGTAAGCCTGTTCAGAGATGTGTCAGAACCTTTTATTTTAACCTTTGTTATCAGTCACGTCAGAAATTACCCTACGAATCATTTCGGATCTCTTTTTGCGTGTAGCTATTCATTCATCTATGATGTGTGTGTGTGTTAGCTTGGGTGCTTTTTCTCCTACATCAAATAAACTGTTACCAAAGAACCTGTGATTCGAAGATGACATTTTCCATTTAATTAAATAATATAGTCAGGGCTTCGTGTTGAGGGTGCTTATTGAAGTATCTATGTGTGTACGTGGGTCGATCTGTCGTTTCCGATTATGACTACCAGATAGCAGAGGGGGCAGCTGCTATTCCGGCAAGCTAGGCTGAAATTTGTTTATAGTAGAGATGCCTTGCCAGAACAAATCCCCATTATCGGCTATGCGGACTTGAGCATTGTTTGCGTTGGGGAAGGTCCCCAAAGGCCAACCCACCCATTTGGCTGCAGCATTAGAGCCAGTGCAAAAATGCTCCCTGGTATGAGAGTCATGAGAGTCATAGTCTTTCATAAAAGATTAAGCTGTTGCGTGATTTTCTGATACTGTAGGAAATCATAATATTGTACAGCTGTTATTTTCAATTAGCCCCTGTTACAGGCTAGTGTACAGCCAGTAATAAAACCATGTGAGCGAAGAGCCAAAGATGCGTTATTTATATATATATATATAAATAATAATAATAAATATATATATATTTTGTTAGCCTTCAGTTGACATAGACAGACACAGGCCCCTTCTTGGCCTCTAGTAGACCCCGAAAAAGCCCGCCAGGGCGAAACGTTGGACATCTTAGAAAATAAAGTGGAGAAATCCTCGAGTTTGTTCGTCGTTCATTTTCCTGCTATATATATATATATATATATATATATATATATATGGTATATGCTGTTATGCTTATTCAGTTCATCCTCATTAAACATTTCAGGTTTCAAGTTTCTCTCTCTCTCACACAATTCATTTAACTTCGTTGTAAGCTTGGGAAAATTCGGAATTTTCCC
>CM065680.1:40736808-40741808 GCA_017654935.2 Phymorhynchus buccinoides | reverse complement strand
GGACCTACAGTGTGGAAGTTATGGCCCCTTAACGATTTTCGGTTTCCAAGGTCATACGCCAAGGTCAAGGTCAGGACGGCGAAAGGTTTTTCCTCGGATGCCTTCCTTTCGTGGGGACACCCCCCCCCCCCCCCCCCCCCCCCCACACACACACACACACACACACAAAATTTTAAGCGATTCGGTCAAGCGGTTCGGGAGATATCCTTAGGACAGACAGAAAAAAAAAGAAGAAAAAAAAAGAAACAAACCCGAACGAAAACATACTCCTTTGCGATCTAGATCGGCAAAGGACAAACAGAGACAGAGAGATACGGAGATAGAGAGGCAGACAGAGAATGAGACTGAGACAGAGAGGCAGAGAGAGAGAGCGGCGCAAATACGAATACAAAGGCAGTTAAATTTAAATGTCATCAGAAATATGTTTTGTCCCGAACCTATCAGCATAATCGAATTTTGTATATATGAACTTTAGTCTTTCTTTGTTGAACATTTGTTTCCCAGAAGGCACAAACGAGGAACAATACAAGGCGTTGATGTCTGAACACAGCAGACAGGTGAAATCTGCCAGATACGACGATCCTAGCGCACTTTTCGTGGCTGCAGGGTCCTATCCTACCAAGGTTGGTTGGTTATTTGTCATTCTTGACCAACATCATAAGCATTGCCATCATCAAAATCATCGTGATCGTCGTCGACGTCATCCTAAACCTTAATATTTTCGTTATAATCATTATGCCCGTGCACCGTCATTACAACAAGAAAAATCATTATCGTCAACTTTTTTTTCATACTTCGTTTTGTTTATTCCTTGATGAAGCAATCAGTTTCTGTATCTACAGGATACCATTACTATTTCGTATGTTATGCAAAATGTATATAGACTTATATTGTGCGATATGTGTACTGCGCAGTGGTTTTGAGAACAGCGCGATCTTGTCTACTGCATTGCCAATTACAATGCCAAAAGTCATGAATTGTGCAAAACCTCTGCGCAATGCACGATATGCGCAACATCCCCCTACGCAATGCATGTACTATGCAAAATGTAAAATGTGATAGCTGACTTGTCATTTTGCAAATTGTGCAGTTAGTGCCTGTAAAAGGTAAACCTATCGTACGCAATCAACTTATTATCGTCAGCCCCTCGCGGAAGATAATTCTTGTCGTACAAATCAAAGACTTTTTTCCAGACTTGTGTAGGAAACCCATGCGCAATCTGCAAATAAGTAAAAGAAAGAAGGGGAAAGATTTGCGCACGTGTCCGAATTTCCCCTAATCCGTAAATTTTTACCCTTCTTTCTTTTACTTATTTACGGATTGCGCATGGGATTTCCTCACGGAATCTCCGCATATGTGTGTACAAGGCCTTACACCATAAGCTTTTACATGAATCGTGAGTTTGTGTGTTTGTATTCATTTTGACTCCATTCTGCTTCTGCTTTTGTTTTTCCTTTGGCAGTTCTTGTACTTCTGGAACCAGAACGACTGCACCACTTCAGAAATACTTTTCAAGAACACCGATTCTTTGGGTGGTCCAGGAAACGTGGAAATCCACATTCGCAGAATCCACAACATTTGAGCGGGTCGTGTTTCTGCGGAAAAAAAGACGCGTCGAACATTGATCTTATGATGTCCGAAACGCTGTTTTACTCAGCATGTCATTTGAAAACCTTAAAATTCAATAAATTAAGTTAAGTAAAGCAGTCTGAGCTTCACTTGTTGGTTCGTTTGTTGTGATGAGTCTGTCATGTTTGTCTTTCTGGTTTCCTCTTCGGTTTTGTTTTAGCTGTTCTTTTCTGCTACCAAGTTCTGTAAAAACAGGAGAACATTGGAATGGAAACGAGGGCCTCTCTCTCTCTCTCTCTCTCTCTCTTCGAGTTCCTCTCTCATCTCTCTCTCTCTCACTCTCTCTCTCTCTCTCTCTCTCTCCTGTTTGTGTGTGTGTGAGAGAGAGAGAGAGAGAGAGAGAGAGAGAGAGAGAGAGAGAGAGAGAGAGAGAGAGAGGAGAGAGAGAGAGAAAGAGAGAGAGAGAGAGAGTTTTTAAGAAACTCTTCCACTTCACAGAGCCTAAACTGCTAATCCAATCTTAACACAACTTGGCAGAAATTCCTTTAGGCATACCAAAGACTGTACAGGGGAAGATAAACATCCGGTCTCTTTTCCCTATATGAGTAGTGAGGACAGAAACACTGGTTATGTTCCTTTGAAACGTGACACATTTTACACATCGATAGGCCAGTTGAATTCTCCGTTCAAGTTCCAGTCCGAGTTTTTGGATAGCCTCCACTGTGAATAGTGTACACGTCCGCACTAACGATAACTCTATCAGCCCGGTTCGCCGTAGCTCTTAAGTAGTCCATCTTACCCTTTTAGAATATCTTTGGGCATACTAGGTGCCGCCCGTGTTGCCATATTTACCAAATGGCTAGCCATAGCAACGTAATCCCTGTGGGTCAGATTTTAATATTACAAAGATACCGATTATTCCCAAGATATTGTATGGATTTCAACCAAACTTTGTTTTGTTGGGGGTGGGGTGGGTATGTCATCTAAGAAAATGTGTTTGTAACATAATAAACTACTGGGTATCGCCCATACCAATAGGCCTACAGGAAAATCGTTAACACAAAAGACTCACAATAATCCAAGAGTCGAAAATGATCTCCCTTGACTTTCATCACTAACTGGGAGTACAGTTATATGGCTCTGCAATCTTGTTGTCTATTAATTTATTTGAATTGGAACAGAATGTAAAATTCTATTAAAGGTGCTTATTTTTTAACCTGTTTGGTGAATCAGTCTGTCTTCTAAAAAAAATGTCTATGATATCAACAAACGGCAGATAAAATTGATCTTCGAATAAACCTTAAAACTGAGATAACAAGATTCAATCCTTCACCCCTAGGATAGACAGTGGGCAGTCAATGCACTAGGGGCTTATCACGCGATTTTCTTACTTGGGTGTAGTGAGAGAGAGGGTGATGGTAGGACCACTCAGTGTGTCCCTCTCTTTCTTTATCCCCAACTAATAATATAGAGAGGATTAGCCCCACACGAGCGTCATGCCCTCTGGCGTGAGAAAAAACGCACTAAGTCTCTCATTCACTCCGCCACCACATCAATTTTCCCTTCACCCCCCACAACCCCCCCCCACCCCCCCCCACCCACCCCGCACCCCCACAACATTACAATAGGTAGTTTTAGAGGAAAAAAAAGAAAAAAAAAAAAAAAAAAAAAAAATATTTTAAAGGGACATAAGTCTATCATAATGTTTCCTAATCACGCGTACCCACCCCCACCCCAACCTTCCTTCTACCACCTACTCCCCGAAATTAACCTATAGCAGGAACAACGCCACATCCGTAACCCACCCCCCTCCCCCCCCCCCCCCACCGCGCCTCCCCCCCCTCCCCCACCACCCCCCCCTCCCCCCCCACCCCCACCCCCTTTCTAAGCGTCGTATTTGCCCAAATACGTCGCCCTGTCACACAGGCAACAACCACTCACGTAGACAACGTTTAACTACTCACATCCCTTTCCCCCCCCGTCAACTTTGGGACTGCTTCCTGTTGCAATAATCTAGCACGGGTATGGTTTGTCACCACGTTTGATGACTCTTCTTCTTCTTCTTCTTCTTCTTCTTCTTCTTCTTCTTCTTCGTTTGTTCTTCCACCGTCTCGGACCGAGATTCTGAAGATAACTCTGAATATTGGAAGGGTACACCAAACAAAATACTCTGGATGACTGTCGACTTGACAACTAGAAGAGCCAATAAAACGCAACAAAACTCCAAGCAAAAGTCCCGGACAAAGTCAATAAGTCTCACAAGAGCTTACATTGAGGTATACAAACTCCTCAGGAAAGGTAGAGAAAAAGTACGCTAACAACCTGTCACAAAAAAAGAAATCAAACGACACAAACAAAGGCCTGATAAACCAAACCCAATGAGTCAGTGGCCACAAATACCTCAGCATTGTTTGAAATTACCTTCCTACTTCGCTGAAGAAGTATCGTCTACATTACTAATAAAGTCGTTCCCCTTCACTCAAGACAGTTAATTTTAAAAAAAGCACATTGAAGGTTTTCATAACCCTTGAAGGTTAAGTTCTAGTCCAAAGGGGACGACCCCTAATAAACAAATCTACCTTTCCTGGTTCAGGACACATAGACCTGTAAGTAGGCTATACTCACCGGTTTTCTATGAAGCACAACTTGAAATCTGGCTATGAATACAGCGCCTCAGAAACATCTGTCGACATTTAAGAACGACGTCCTAAAGAATTCGTAGTGCCCAGGCACTCTACACTGGCCAATAGTTTGCACCTAAAAAGTTTACCATGCCCAGACTTCTCATTAAATCAGGGATCAATGGAATAACAGGCACTGCTGCAGCCGAACCCGCTTATAAAAACTCGCTTATAAGAAACTCGCTTATAATCAGCAAATAATTTTCTCCCGCCGAACGTCTTCTTTCTTATCTATTACCAAAACGTCGGATATCAGAACTCGCTTATAAGAACTCGGTATAGCCAAGCAATTCCTTCTCCCAGCTGCAATGGAACTTGGATAATAAGAAATTAATGTCAGACAAAGAGAGTTGGTTTGCCGATAATTTTCTTCTATGAGGTTCTTTTTCTTATAAGCGAATTACATTGACAAACATTTTTCTTAAGACACCACCAGATCACGTTCAAAAATCACGGTTTTCACATGTTTTCCTCTTTAGCTGGGAAATAACTCTTGTTTTGACCAGGTTTAATCACATACCATGCCCCAAAATGAAAACAAAATCATTTTAAAGAGTCGCCTCAAGTTTGAAGTTGGTGAATTTGCTTGAGTCACAGCTACCCGAAAAAAACAAGGGTCGTATATCTCGTGTGGTCATTGTGTCTTTAATGTAGTTGGCCTGAACTGAAGATGTTCGAAATAGGGGTTTTGAGATGTGTCCTTTTCTAAGTAAGGATCAGAGTGTCAAAAGTCAGTTTTTTTCGTGCGCA
>CM065680.1:40728933-40736308 GCA_017654935.2 Phymorhynchus buccinoides | reverse complement strand
GAAAAGTGAGGGGAATAAGTTGGGTGGGAGTAGAGAGTAAAAGGGAAAGAGAAGGTGGTGGAAGAAAGAGGAAAGATAGGGGGGGAGGGTGGGAGAGGGGGGAGGGAGTGGGAAGGGGAGTGAGGAGATGTATGGGGGAAGGGGGAGGGGGAAAGGGTAGGGGAGGTATAATAGTATAGTGAAGGAGGATGGGGATGGGTGGGGGGGGGAAATAAGGGTAGGAGGAAAGGAGGGGTGAGAATAGGTGTGATGGGAGAATAAGGGGGAGAAAAGGGAGGAAATTAAAGGGAGAAGAGTGGGGGGAAGGAAGGGTGAGAAGTGGAGGGAAGAGGGGAGGGGGAGGGAGGAAGAAAGAGAAGAGGAGGGGTAATAGATAAGTAAAGGAGGAGAGGAGAGGGGGGGGGGGGTGGAGGTGAGGAGTGAGAGGGTGGAGGGGGTAGGGGAGGAAGGGAGAGGGGAGGAAGGAGGAGGGGAGGGGGAATTTTTCAAATTAAATTCAAATGTAGAAAAGCTCTCGCTTGAAATTGAAGTGAATTTTTTTAACATCGAATACAATCTTTTGTGGGGGGTTTCTTATCATTGTATAAAATAAGTTGATTGGATGCCAACATAATAAAGCTACGAGTGAGTAGAAACTGTAATGGTTGAGAGAAATAAGTTTAAATTTTCTTCATTATAATAAAGCTTCCATTTATTTATAAGTTTTCTTGCGTTGCAGTTGTGAAAAACGACGAAAGCGAGCAGCTTAAAAATGTGACCCTGCCTGAGGATTCTCTTTACTCCTACCGATGCTACATGCCCGTTATGAGCTGGAACTCCTACTTCTGGCGTCTGGGCATCCCCAACGAGATGAACGTCATCCCTGACCCACTGCCTGACGGGAACTTGACCTTCGTCGAGAAAATTTGGGAGATTCCGGGTCAGAGGAGAGTGCGATGGCTTGGAGTCAAAACGGACTATTTTGTATAATAGTCCATTGACGTATTATTGAACATATTGTGAAAACTAATAACTTGTTTCAAAAAGAGACTGCAGAAATATAAAAAGCATTGTCCCCATTTTACATTAATTGCAGTTTTTGTAATACAAGTTCTTAGTTTTTTTGCAATAACATCAATAACAAGTCAATGAACTATCTAAAGATAGTTCGTTTTGACTCCTAAGTCATCGATTATGTTTAGTTTCTGTCCTCGTGGTGGTAGACTAGCTGGGTGATAGTGTGTGTGTGTGTGTGTGTGTGTGTGTGTGTGTGTGTGTGTGTGTGTGTGTGTGTGTTGTGTGTGTGTGTGTGTGTGTGTGTGTGTGCGTGCGTGCGCGTGCGTGCGTGTGCGTGCGTGCGTGCGTGCGTGCGTGCGTGCGTCCGTCCGTGCGCGCGCGTGCGCGTGCGCGTGCGCGTGTGTGTGTGTGTAATTTATGCTCGGATGTTTTCTACTCTAGGTTATACAGTACCACACACAATCTGAAGCGCTTCTGTCATTACAAATGTGGAAAATATGGCTGAAAACCCAATTTTGTATACCCCTACCACTTTCAAGGCCTACCGATCTCCCGGACCTTGACCTTGACTTTATGCCATCATCAGCACTACCATACGCCAAAGTACCTACATGCCAAATTTGAAGACTCTAAGACCAACGGTGTGGACGTTATGGCCCCTTAAAGATTTTCGGTTTTCATGGTCATACGCCAAGGTCAAGGTCACGACGGCGAAAATGTTTTTGCGCGGATGCCTTACTCTCATGGTGACACACCACCACACACAATTTGAAGCGATTCGGTCAAGCGGTTCGGGATATATCTTTGGGACAGACAGAAAAAAAAAAAGAAAAAACACAAGGGCATCGCCGAGCGGCAGATATGTCCTTTGCCGGTTACGCCCTGTACCTGCCCCGCCCTGTACCTCCCTTCCCCCTCACATCTTAGGTCCCCGTCCTCCTTGTGACCTTTGGGTGATGCACCTACACACCCTTGACTGGGTGCAAATCGTTTTCCGGGATGCACACCCTTAATTGGTGGGGTGCACACCCTTAACACTGAGACATGTCTGCCGCTCGGCGACATTTAAGCCCCACGTGGCACATTTTGTGCTAGGATGTCTTTTACGTTTAGTATTAGACCCCCTCCTCCTTTACTTAAATTGGGGATGTACACCCTTAATTAGTGGGGTGTACACCCTTAACTCGGAGACATGTCTGCCGCTCGGCGACATTAAAATCCCACGTGGCATAATTTGTACTGTAATGTCCTCTACCATCGTGGTGGTAGACTAGCTGGGTGATAGTGTGTGTGTGTGTGTGTGTGTGTGTGTGTGTGTGTGTGTGTGTGTGTGTGTGTGTGTGGTGTGTGTGTGTGGTGTGTGTGTGTGTGTGTGTGTTGGTGTTTGTGTGTGTGTTGGTGTGTGTGTGTAGGTGTGTGTGTGTGTAGGTTGTGTGTGTGTGTAGGTGTGTGTAGGGGGGTGTTAGTGTGTGTGTAGGTGTATGTGTGTGTAGGTGTGTGTGTTTGCATGTGTGTGTGTGTGTGTGTGTGTGTGTAGGGGGGGGGGTGCGTTGCGTGTGTGTGCGTGTGTGTGTATGTGTGTCTTTATTCTGTCTGTCTGCCTGTCTGTAATGAAAGAGAGAGAGAGAGAGAGAGAGAGAGAGAGAGAGAGAGAGACAGGGAGAGAGAGAGAGAGAGGGGGGGGAGAAATAGACACTGCGATACACAGCCCATATAATAGCAGAATGACGCGATATGCCAGCAGGGTACATTGCATTAGGGAGACAGAGAGAGAGAGACAGAAAGGAACTAGGACCTACAGTGTGGAAGTTATGGCCCCTTAAAGATTTTCGGTTTCCAAGGTCATACGCCAAGGTCAAGGTCAGGACGGCGAAAGGTTTTCCTCGGATGCCTTCCTTTCGTGGGGACACACCCCCCCCCCCCCCCCCCCCCCCCAACACACACACACACACACACAAAATTTTAAGCGATTCGGTCAAGCGGTTCGGGAGATATCCTTAGGACAGACAGAAAAAAAGAAGAAAAAAAAACAAAGAAACAAACCCGAACGAAAACATACTCCTTTGCGATCGTAGATCGGCAAAGGACAAACAGAGACAGAGAGATACGGAGATAGAGAGGCAGACAGAGAATGAGACTGAGACAGAGAGGCAGAGAGAGAGAGCGCGCAAATACGAATACAAAGGCAGTTAAATTTAAATGTCATCAGAAATATGTTTTGTCCCGAACCTATCAGCATAATCGAATTTTGTATATGAACTTTAGTCTTTCTTTGTTGAACATTTGTTTCCCAGAAGGCACAAACGAGGAACAATACAAGGCGTTGATGTCTGAACACAGCAGACAGGTGAAATCTGCCAGATACGACGATCCTAGCGCACTTTTCGTGGCTGTCGGGTCCTATCCTACCAAGGTTGGTTGGTTATTTGTCATTCTTGACCAACATCATAAGCATTGCCATCATCAAAATCATCGTGATCGTCGTCGACGTCATCCTAAACCTTAATATTTTCGTTATAATCATTATGCCCGTGCACCATCATTACAACAAGAAAAATCATCATTATCGTCAACTTTTTTTTCATACTTCGTTTTGTTTATTCCTTGATGAAGCAATCAGTTTCTGTATCTACAGGATACCATTACTATTTCGTATGTTATGCAAAATGTATATAGACTTATATTGTGCGATATGTGTACTGCGCAGTGGTTTTGAGAACAGCGCGATCTTGTCTACTGCATTGCCAATTACAATGCCAAAAGTCATGAATTGTGCAAAACCTCTGCGCAATGCACGATATGCGCAACATCCCCCTACGCAATGCATGTACTATGCAAAATGTAAAATGTGATAGCTGACTTGTCATTTTGCAAATTGTGCAGTTAGTGCCTGTAAAAGGTAAACCTATCGTACGCAATCAACTTATTATCGTCAGCCCCTCGCGGAAGATAATTCTTGTCGTACAAATCAAAGACTTTTTTCCAGACTTGTGTAGGAAACCCATGCGCAATCTGCAAATAAGTAAAAGAAAGAAGGGGAAAGATATGCGCACGTGTCCGAATTTCCCCTAATCCGTACATTTTTACCCTTCATTCTTCCACTTATTTACGGACTGCGCATGGGATTTCCGCACGGAATCTCCGCATATGTGTGTACAAGGCCTTACACCATAAGCTTTTACATGAATCGCGAGTTTGTGTGTTTGTATTCATTTTGACTCCATTCTGCTTCTGCTTTTGTTTTTCCTTTGGCAGTTCTTGTACTTCTGGAACCAGAACGACTGCACCACTTCAGAAATACTTTTCAAGAACACCGATTCTTTGGGTGGTCCAGGAAACGTGGAAATCCACATTCGCAGAATCCACAACATTTGAGCGGGTCGTGTTTCTGCGGAAAAAAAGACGCGTCGAACATTGATCTTATGATGTCCGAAACGCTGTTTTACTCAGCATGTCATTTGAAAACCTTAAAATTCAATAAATTAAGTTAAGTAAAGCAGTCTGAGCTTCACTTGTTGGTTCGTTTGTTGTGATGAGTCTGTCATGTTTGTCTTTCTGGTTTCCTCTTCGGTTTTGTTTTAGCTGTTCTTTTCTGCTACCAAGTTCTGTAAAAACAGGAGAACATTGGAATGGAAACGAGGGCCTCTCTCTCTCTCTCTCTCTCTCTCTCTCTCTCTCTCTCTCCTCTCTCTCTCTCTCTCTCTCTCTCTCTCTCTTTGTCTGTGGTGAGAGAGTGAGAGAGAGAGAGAGAGAGAGAGAGAGAGAGAGAGAGAGAGAGAGAGAGAGAGAGAGAGAAAGAGAGCAATGAGAGAGAACGTAAGAGAGAGAGAGAGAGTTTAAGAAACTCTTCCACTTCACAGAGCCTAAACTGCTAATCCAATCTTAACACAACTTGGCAGAAATTCCTTTAGGCATACCAAAGACTGTACAGGGGAAGATAAACATCCGGTCTCTTTTCCCTATATGAGTAGTGAGGACAGAAACACTGGTTATGTCCCTTTGAAACGTGACACATTTTACACATCGATAGGCCAGTTGAATTCTCCGTTCAAGTTCCAGTCCGAGTTTTTGGATAGCCTCCACTGTGAATAGTGTACACGTCCGCACTAACGATAACTCTATCAGCCCGGTTCGCCAAGCTTTTAAGTAATCCATCTTACCCTTTTAGAATATCTTTGGGCATACTAGGTGCCGCCCGTGTTGCCATATTTACCAAATGGCTAGCCATAGCAACGTAATCCCTGTGGGTCAGATTTTAATATTACAAAGATACCGATTATTCCCAAGATATTGTATGGATTTCAACCAAACTTTGTTTTGTTGGGGGTGGGGTGGGTATGTCATCTAAGAAAATGTGTTTGTAACATAATAAACTACTGGGTATCGCCCATACCAATAGGCCTACAGGAAAATCGTTAACACAAAAGACTCACAATAATCCAAGAGTCGAAAATGATCTCCCTTGACTTTCATCACTAACTGGGAGTACAGTTATATGGCTCTGCAATCTTGTTGTCTATTAATTTATTTGAATTGGAACAGAATGTAAAATTCTATTAAAGGTGCTTATTTTTTAACCTGTTTGGTGAATCAGTCTGTCTTCTAAAAAAAAATGTCTATGATATCAACTAACGGCAGATAAAATTGATCTTCGAGTAAACCTTAAAACTGAGATAACAAGATTCAATCCTTCACCCCTAGGATAACAGAGGGCAGTCAATGCACTAGGGGCTTATCACACGATTTTCTTACTTGGGCGTAGTGAGAGAGAGAGTGATGGTAGGACCACTCACTGTCTCTCTCTCTTTCTTTATCCCCAACTACTAATAATATAGAGAGGATTAGCCCCACACGAGCGTCATGCCCTCTGGCGTGAGAAAAATCGCACTAAGTCTCTCATTCACCATGTATTCACTCACTCACACATCAATTTTCACAACATTAAAAATAGTACTAAGGGACCTAAGCTATCATAATGTTTCCTAATCCCCCTCCCCACCCCACCTTCCTTCGACAACCTACTATCCCGAAAACCTAGAGCAGGAAAACGCCACATCCGTGACCCCCCCCCCCCCCCCCCCCCCCCCCCCCCCCCTCCCTTCCCTTCTATGCGTCGTATTTGCCCAAATACGTCGCCCTGTCACACAGGCAACAACCACTACAAGTAGACAACGTTCAACTACATCAACATCCCTCTCTAAACTTTGGGACTCCTGTTCAAATAATCTGCACGTATGTTGTCAACACCTGTGATGACTCTTCTTCTTCTTCTTCTTCTTCTTCTTCTTCTTCTTCTTCTTCTTCTTCTTCTTCTTCTTCTTCTTCTTCTTCGTTTGTTCTTCCACCTTCATCGTACCTAAGATTCTGAAGATAACTCTGAATAGTTGGAAAGGGTAACAACTCAACAAAATACTCTGGATGACTGTCGACTGACAACTAAAAAGAGCCAATAGAAAAGCAAACATGTTACACTACCTTTACAACCAAAACTCCAAGCAAAAGTCACCTCAAAGTCAATAAATCTCACAAAGAGCTAGACATTGAAGTAGACAAACTCCTCAGGAAATGTAAGAGAAAAAGTACGCTAACAAACCTGGCCACAAGAAAAAGAAATCAAACGACCAGCAACCCAGTACCTTCACACAGAAGGAATCTACAAAGGCACTGATAAAACAAACCCAATGAGTCAGTGGCCACAACTACCTTCAGCATTGTTGAAAATTACCTTCCACTTCGCTGAAGAAGTACCGTCTACATTACTAAATAAAGTCCTTCCTCTTCACTGAAGACGTTAATTTAAAAAAAGACACATTTGAAGGTTTTCAATAACCCTTGAAGGTTAAGTTATAGTCCAAAGGGGGACGACCCCTAATAAAAAGAAAATCTACCTTCCTGGTTCAAGACACATAGAACTGTAGTAGGCTATACTCACCGAGTTCTCAATGAAAAGCACAACTTGAAATCTGGCTATGAATACAGCGCCTCAAAGAAACAGTCTGTCGACTTGAACGACGTCCTAAAGAAGTTCGATTAGTGCCCTAGGTCACTCTAACCAACTGGCCAATAGTTACACTAAAAGTTACCATGCCCAAACTTCCTCTTAGAAATACAGGGATTAATGGGAATAACAGGCACTGCTGCAGCCGAACCCGCTTATAAGAAACTCGCTTATAAGAAAACTCGCTTATAATCAAGCAAAAATAATTTTCCCCGCCGAACTTCTTCTTTCTTATCTATTACCAAAACTCGGATATAAGAAACTCGCTTATAAGAAAACTCGGTTATAAGCAAGCAAATTCCTTCTCCCATCTGCAATGGAAACTTGGATATAAGAAAATTATGTCATACAAGAGAGTTGGTTTGCAGATAATTTTCTTCT
>CM065680.1:40708933-40723933 GCA_017654935.2 Phymorhynchus buccinoides | reverse complement strand
ATGCTTGTTGCTGATGTTGGTATAAATTCAACGGTAGCACTTCCCCTCAAGCTGCCTCTCCCCCTACTCTCTTTCCGCGTCTCCCTTCTCTATCACCACACTTAGACCTAATAATGTCGACCGTAAATATTGAAAACCACCACCAACGGCACTTAATGAAGCGCCACCATTACTAAATCGGATGTAACGGCAACACCAACAGCATGAAGCGACAAACAAACGATGCGGTTTTGTCCTTTCTCAGTATAAAACGAACACCGTTCGGTAAGGACCACCACGGATAAAAAGCTGATCTCGTCACTCAGCATCATTTGCTAGACTTGGTCTCTGACAACGATCTCTGCAATGTTCCGCTCCATTTTGCTGCTCTCTATCCTCTGTCTCTGGGCGGCAGAGGGGAAAAACAGAAAGAAAATGCCCATTATGGAATGCGAGCAACAATATCTCATGTTTGAATTCTTGACCAACGAAGACACCCAGAGAGTTAAGGAACGTTTTGAGAAGGTGGACGTTGTCTACAGTTTCAAGGTAATTTTCTTTTTTAAAGAAAAAACCCACCTTTCTTTCGCTAACAAAACTTTTCCATAAAAGAATGAAAGTGGAGTAAACAAAATCTTCATATATCATATGCATATTATACTTGCTAAAAAAACCAAAAACATTATAGGCCTTCTATGGGTCGACCTTATATTGCAATATATCGATGATTTAGCAGATACTATTTTTCGAATCAATTCTTGTGGCGGTGCCATAGCCGATGAGGTTTAACCGAGGCGTGGTCACCGCTACAGCTATCTGTATTAATTTAAAAAATCGGGACTTTACTGGTTTCGTACTGCCTCCGGGCATTGCCTCCAGTATTGTTCCAACCATATTTGTATTTACAAATGTCCCATATGTGTCTGATTCAGACCAAGAGGACGTAAAACTCCATTTTCTCTCGATGATTTATCCACTATCTTTACATATATAGAAATGTCCTATAATTTTATGGACCTGTGCCAGGTCGGGGGACGTTAAACTAATTTTTCCGTAAACAAACTCTTCTCTCAAATGTATTGCTTCTATACAACTCCAGTAACTTACTTTCACCTTTGAGGGAAAATCGTCGAACTGTTCATTTTCGGATGGTTATCTTTTCTCAAATACGCTTCTCGATAGCAACATTGAAAAACATTATGAGTGCATCTTCAAACACACACACACACACACACACACACAAACACGAGAACTACTCCATAACGTCACAGCTAACCATTTTCATTGCAACTTGATGGAATTAGGATACATTCCGCTCGTTTTAATGCAAAAGGGGTTAAATAACTGAACGGCTAAGAGATAGTATTATGTTTACTGCAACAGACAGAAGAGCACACATGTTCTCTCTTTTTTGCAAACCATTCCTATATTTCTTTTATGTAAGTGTACATGAACAATAGCTTTTTTTGGTTTTGGATTGGTTTGAATTTTGTGTTGTTGTTCTATAACAAAACTGGGAGTGGCCTTCAATCTGGTTTTTTGTAATGTTTACATACTTTCTCTCACAAGTTAATTCTTGATTCATGTGTGTACGCGCGCGTGTGTGTGTATTTATGCATGTGTGCACACGTGCACGCGCACGCGCCCGTGTGTGTGTGTGTGTGTGTGTGTGTGTGTGTGTGTGTGTGTGTGTGCGTGTGCGTGTGAGAAAAACTCTGCGCGTGCGCGCGCGTGTGTGTCTGTGTATGTGTGTGATTATATGTGTATGTTTATGTGTGTGTATATGTGTGTGTGCGTGCTTGTGTGCGTGAGAGAGAGTATGTGTATGACTGTATGTGTTTGACTGTGTGTGTCTGTATTGTATGTGTGCGTGCGCGCGTGCGTGCGTGCGTGCGTGCGTGTGTGTGTGTGTGTGTGTGTGTGTGTGTGTGTCTGTCTGTCTGTCTGTATGTGTGTATGCGTGTATGCGTGTGTGTGTGAGAGAGAGAGAGAGAGAGAGAGAGAGAGAGAGAGAGAGAGAGAGAGAGAGATTGTGTGTGAGCGTGTTTGTGTGTGCGTGTGTACATGTGTGTGCGTGCACATGTATCTGTACATCAATAGCTGTACAGTAATTCTGTATCAACGTGTTTACTTTTTCAGGTCTTTGGTGTCGGGCATTTTATCTTCAGTAAGTGTAATGTCCTCCTTTGAGAAAATTTCGTTTCAACTTCACTAGTATACGGTACTTTGTTTTCTTCTTTTCTGCTCTTCCCTGAATTAAATAAATAGCTATTCATTCATCTGTGATGTGTGTGTGTTAGCTTGGTTGGTTTTTTCTCCTACATCAAATAAACTGTTACCAAAGAACCTGTGATTCGAAGAAGAATGGATAATAAGTACGCCTAACTGCACCTGCTCTGCTAACTGGCATACCAAATGCATTCTTGAAGTGCTTCTTCGTCATCGAGACGTGTCCGAAATGTAAGCCTGTTCAGAGATGTGTCAGAACCTTTTATTTTAACCTTTGTTATCAGTCACGTCTGAAATTACCCTACGAATCATTTCGGATCTCTTTTTGCGTGTAGCTATTCATTCATCTATGATGTGTGTGTGTGTTAGCTTGGGTGTTTTTTCTCCTACATCAAATAAACTGTTACCAAAGAACCTGTGATTCGAAGATGACATTTTCCATTTAATTAAATAATATATTCAGGGCTTCGTGTTGAGGGTGCTTATTGAAGTATCTATGTGTGTACGTGGGTCGATCTGTCGTTTCCGATTATGACTACCAGATAGCAGAGGGGGCAGCTGCTATTCCGGCAAGCTAGGCTGAAATTTGTTTATAGTAGAGATGCCTTGCCAGAACAAATCCCCATTATCGGCTATGCGGACTTGAGCATTGTTTGCGTTGGGGAAGGTCCCCAAAGGCCAACCCACCCATTTGGCTGCAGCATTAGAGCCAGTGCAAAAATGCTCCCTGGTATGAGAGTCATGAGAGTCATAGTCTTTCATAAAAGATTAAGCTGTTGCGTGATTTTCTGATACTGTAGGAAATCATAATATTGTACAGCTGTTATTTTCAATTAGCCCCTGTTACAGGCTAGTGTACAGCCAGTAATAAAACCATATGAGCGAAGAGCCAAAGATGCGTTATTTATATATATATATATAAATAATAATAATAAATATATATATATTTTGTTAGCCTTCAGTTGACATAGACAGACACAGGCCCCTTCTTGGCCTCTAGTAGACCCCGAAAAAGCCCGCCAGGGCGAAACGTTGGACATCTTAGAAAATAAAGTGGAGAAATCCTCGAGTTTGTTCGTCGTTCATTTTCCTGCTATATATATATATATATATATGTTATATGCTGTTATGCTTATTCAGTTCATCCTCATTAAACATTTCAGGTTTCAAGTTTCTCTCTCTCTCACACAATTCATTTAACTTCGTTGTAAGCTTGGGAAAATTCGGAATTTTCCCGGGAAAAATCAGAATTCGGAATTTTACCGAGACCAATTGGGGGAAAATCAGAATTCCAAATTTTCCAGGGAAGATTCCGAATTTTCCCAATCTCGGGAAAATTCGGAATTTTCCCGGATTCCAAAATTTCCCGTGACATATACATATATCGTGTCCTGCTCATGTCATGTGAACGAGACATCAATCAAAGAAAAGCCATCATGACAATTCAAAGCATTTTTTTTTCAAATTAAATTCAAATGTAGAAAAGCTCTCGCTTGAAATTGAAGTGATTTTTTTTAACATCGAATACAATCTTTTGTGGGGGGTTTCTTATCATTGTATAAAATAAGTTGATTGGATGCCAACATAATAAAGCTACGAGTGAGTAGAAACTGTATGGGTTGAGAGAATAAGTTTCAATTGTCTTCATTATAATAAAGCTTCCATTTATTTATAAGTTTTCTTGCGTTGCAGTTGTGAAAAACGACGAAAGCGAGCAGCTTAAAAATGTGACCCTGCCTGAGGATTCTCTTTACTCCTACCGATGCTACATGCCCGTTGAGAGCTTGAATTCCTACTTCTGGCGTCTGGGCATCCCCAACGTGAAGACGAACGTCATCCCTGACCCACTGCCTGACGGGAACTTGACCTTCGTCGAGAGAATTTGGGAGATTCCGGGTCAGAGGAGAATGCGATGGCTCGGAGTCAAAACGGACTATTTGTAGATAGTCCATTGAACATATTGTGAAAACCAATAACCTGTTTCAAAAAGAGACTGCAGAAATATAAAAAGCATTATCCCCGTTTTACACTAATTGCAGTTTTGTTAATACAAGTTCTTAGTTTTTGCAATAACATCAATAATAAGTCAATGGACTATCTAAAGATAGTTTGTTTTGACTCTAAGTCATCGATTATGTTTAGTTTCTGTCCTCGTGGTGGTAGACTAGCTGGGTGATAGTGTGTGTGTGTGTGTGTGTGTGTGTGTGTGTGTGTGTGTGTGTGTGTGTGTGTGTGTGTGTGTGTGTGTGCGTGCGTGCGTGTGTGCGTGTGCGTGCGTGTGCGTGTGTGTGCGTGTGTGTGTATGTGTGTGTGTGTGTGTGTGTGTGTGTGTGTAATTTATGCTCGCATGTTTTCTACTCTAGGTTATACAGTACCGCACACAATCTGAAGCGCTTCTGTCAATTACAAATGTGGAAAATATGGCTGAAAACCCAATTTGTAGACCCCTACCACTTTCAAGGCCTACCGATATCCCGGACCGTGACCTTGACCTTATGCCATCATCAGAACTGCCATACGCCAAAGTACCTACATGCCAAATTTGAAGACTCTAAGACCAACGGTGTGGACGTTATGGCCCCTTAAAGATTTTCGGTTTTCAAGGTCGTACGCCAAGGTCAAGGTCACGACGGCAAAATGGTTTGCGCGGATGCCTTCCTCTCATGGTGACACACCAGCACACAAACTTTGACGCGATTCGGTCAAGCGGTTCGGGAGATATCCTTGGGACCGACCGCAAAGTCATTCACCTATGGTGACGGACAAAAAAATAATCACATAATGATAAACCATCAATAACAATAAATCCCCACCACCATCATCCACACACACACTTCCCTCTCTGCATCTCTGTCCAACCACTACAGTTCTTCACACACACACACACACACACACACACACACACACACACACACACACACACACACAGAGTCTCTCTCTCTCCCTCTCTCTCTCTCTCTCTCTCTCTCGCTCGCTCTCTTTCTCTCTCTCTCTCTCTCTCTCTATCTCTCTCTCTCTTGCTCTCTCTCCAACTGTAACAACAAAACTGCCTATGAGAGTGTATAGATGTTTACAATTCAATCCCAACCCCAACCCCAAAACATAGTATTTCCATCGGTAATTACAACAAACAAAAACCAAGAACAATAATATATGTATAACTTGAATAAGAAATCATTACATCTTACATAAAAGTACATTATCAACAACATCAATATTAAATGTAATATAACATAGACATGTGCCAGATCAAGGTCATTTTGCATCAGTAATAAATAACATCACACAAGTAAAATCTGAAACTCACTCACATAGGCCCAACACACACGCACGCACGCGCGCACGCGCGCGCGCACACACACACACATGCACACACACACACAATGTAAATGTTTATTAAGTAGTTCACTTAGTATATATCTTTAACATTGTTCATTGATCGGTTATATTCTTTAAGTGTACGTTTAACATTTTAATGAGGTGGGGGTGGAGAGAGTTATGATTAAGCCTGCATAGCTATCCTGTTACTTACTTTAATGCATGCACACACTCACAGGCACAGGCACACACACTCACCACACCAACATCACAACACAATATAATTTTGTCTGTGTGTGTGTGTGTGTGTGTGTGTGTGTGTGTGTGCGTGTGCGTGTGCGTGTGTGCGTGCGTGCGTGTGCGTGCGTGTGTGCGTGTGCGTGCGTGCGCGTGCGTGTGCGTGTGTGTGTCACTGTGTGTGTGTATGACCGGAACTCACCCGGGCACGCAAGGGACATCACTCGTCCGAACTTTCTTAATTGGTTGTAGGATAGGGCTATGGGAGCGGAAAGGTATCATCCGATTGTATTTCATCGGATGGGTATCTTTCTTGTGTTGTAGGAAGGCAGCTTGCCTTTCTCTGTTGTCTGCTTTTAGGACTTCCTTGACAGTATTTGGTACTGTCGAGGTGCGGACTTCAAAGTTGGCACATCTTCGGTGACATTCCTCCCAGAGGGGGAGCCACCCTGCTTCTTGGTATACCAGAGCATTGATCGCATGCGAGCGTAATCCCAAGGCGTGTTTGAGGGCGGCTATCTCTACCCTTTCCAGGTTTTTACAGTTTGTGTCCGTGGCATTGAAGAATGCTTCATGTCCGTATGTTAGTTTGGAGCGGACAAATGCATTTGTTAGATGCACTAGGTTTGTGGGCGTGACCCAAGATTATCTGCTGAGAAGCTTGATATAGTTGACAGCTCTCCCAGCTTTCGCTATTAGGTGTTTGACATGCATTGTCCATGAAATACAGACGCGCGTCAAGCTGTTGCGGTATTCGACTATAAACGGTGCGCCTTTCCTGTGCGTCCCAGGTGAATATCAGGGCCGGACCTAGGGAGGGGGGTTTCCTGGTTCCGGACCCCCTCCCCCTCCCCACAGCCCCAAGCATGTACCTTATACAAGGGTGACAAATAAGAACAAGGGCGTCGCCGAGCGGCAGACATGTCCGTCACCAGCAATGCCACGCACTTGCGACACCCCGTAGAGTGTCACATCCTAACACAAAATTGGAAGGGAATTCTGTCTTCTAGTTCACGAGATACAGCTTGAAGAAGAAACATATAGCGCAAAGAAGGAAATTTCGGTTTTCAAGGTCACACTTCAAGGTCAAGGTCAGCATGGTGATAATTTATGCTCGGATGTTTTTTTCTCTAGGGTATACAGTACCACACACAATCTGAAGCGCTTCTGTCAAGTACCAATGTGGAAAATATGGCTTAAAACCCAATGTGTAGACCCCTACCACTTTCAAGGCCTACGGATCGCCCGGACCGTGACCTTGACCTTGATCGGTATGCCACCATCAGAACGGGCATAAGCCAAAGTACCTTCATGCCAAATTTGAAGACTCTAACACTTGTGGGAGTTATGGCCCCTGAAAGATTTTCGGTTTTCAAGGTCGTACGCCAAGGTCACGGTCACGACGGCAATATGGTTTGCGCGGATGCCTTCCTCTCATGGTGACACACCAGCACACACAATTTGACGTGATTCTGTCAACCCGTTCGAAAGATATCCTTGGGACAGACAGAAGGAGAAAAAAATGACCCTCCGATTTTCAGGCTCCAGCGATCTTTTTGACCTTGACCTTGACCTTGATCTGTATGCCATCATCAGAACGGGCATAAGCCAAACCACCTTCATACCAAGTTTCAACATCCTATGTTGATCGGTGCCCGAGATATGGCTAAAAATAGTTTTTCGGTTTTCAAGGTCGTACGTCAAGGTCACGGTCACGACGGCAAAATGGTTTGCGCTGATCTCTTCCTATTAAGGAGGCACACCTTCACACAAAATTTGACGCGATTCGGTCAAGCGGTTCGGGAGATATCCTTGGGACAGACAGAAAAAGAAAAAAAAAAAAAAAAAAAGAAAAGAAAAATACAAACCAGCCCATCGCTGAGTCCGTCTTGCTGACGGACTAAAAACGGCTCGATTTTGGTCGTAATAATCACTAAATTGCCCCTTAATTCGAAGCCTATGCAGCTCCCTTGGCCCTCCACGGACCCCCCCCCCCCCCCCCCCTCTCCTCGTTACGAATCACTTGGTCCAGTCCTGACTGATGTCACACACCCACACGCTGGCACACGCGCACAGAGTACCCCCCCCCCCACCCCACCCCCCCCACCCCACCCCCACCCCCCCCCCCCCCCCCCCCCACCCACCCACCCCCCCGTTACGAATCACTTGGTCGGCCCAGACTGATGTCACCTGCTTGTGAGGAGTATGTGTGTGTGTGTGTGTGTGCGTGCGTGCGTGCGTGTGGGCGTGCATGCGCGTGCGCGTGCATGAAGCTTAATAATGTAAGACAAAATTCCAGAGAGAAAGGGCTGTTTCAAAAGACATCCGTTTTATTTTCTCTGAGAGACTAAACATCAGACATCTCGACATGGGACAGAGAGAGGAACGGGAGGGAGGGGGGGGGGGGGCAGGGACGCAGGTAGAAGAGATAGATCGTTGCTTTGTCCTGAGAAGAGAGGGAGAGGGGGGGAGGGGGGGCGCAAAAACCTGAGGTGCCGTGTTTGTGTCCAGTAGAGAGCCAGTCTTTATTGAGGGGAAAGCTCTCTGTTATTACATTAGCCAATAGCGAGCGCTTCAGACAATTCGGCGTCAAAGAAACAGACTCGAACGAAAACATACTCCTTTGCGATCTACGATCGGCAAAGGACAATAAGGCAATGGACTATCTAAAGATAGTCCGTTTTGACTCTAAGTCATCGAATGTTTAGTTTCTGTCATCGTGGTGGTAGACTAGCTGGGTGATAGTGTGTGTGTGTGTGTGGGGGGGGGGGGGGGTGTAGGTGTGTGTGTGTGTAGGTGTGTGTGTGTGTAGGTGTGTGTGTGTGTGTGTGTGTGTGTCTATGTGTAGGTGTGTGTGCATGTGTGTGTGTGTGTGTGTGTGTGTGTGTGTGTGTGTGTGTGTGTGTGCGTGTGTGTGTGTGTGTGTGTGTGTGTGTGTGTGTGCGTGCGTGTGTGTGTGTGCGTGTGTATGTATGTTTTTATTCTGTCTGTCTGCATGTCTGTAATGAAAGAGAGAGAGAGAGAGAGAGAGAGAGAGAGAGAGAGAGAGAGAGAGAGAGAGAGAGAGAGAGAGAGGGGGGGGCACAGAGAGAGAGGGGGGACAGAGAGAGAGAGAGAGAGGGACACACACAGAGAGAGAGGGGAGACAGAGAGAGAGAGAGAGAGAGAGAGAGAGAGAGAGAGAGAGAGAGAGAGAGGGGGGGGACAGAGAGAGAGAGAGAGAGAGGGACAGAGAGAGAGAGAGAGAGAGAGAGAGAGAGAGAGAGAGAGACAGAGAGAGAGAGAGAGACAGAGAGAGAGAGAGGTACAGAGAGAGAGAGAGAGAGGACAGAGAGAGAGAGAGAGAGAGAGAGGGACAGAGAGAGAGAGAGAGAGAGAGAGAGAGGACAGAGAGAGAGAGAGAGAGAGGGGACAGGCAGAAGAAAAAAAGAAAAAAAACAACAACAAAGAAACAAACCCGAACGAAAACATACTCCTTTGCGATCGTAGATCGGCAAAGGACAAAGAGAGACAGAGAGATACGGAGATAGAGAGGCAGGCAGAGAATGAGACTGAGACAGAGAGGCAGAGAGAGAGAGCGCGCGCAAATACGAATACAAAGGCAGTTAAATTTAAATGTCATCAGAAATATGTTTTGTCCCGAACCTATCAGCATAATCGAATTTTGTATATATGAACTTTAGTCTTTCTTTGTTGAACATTAATTTGTTTCCCAGAAGGCACAAACGAGGAACAATACAAGGCGTTGATGTCTGAACACAGCAGACAGGTGAAATCTGCCAGATACGACGATCCTAGCGCACTTTTCGTGGCTGCAGGGTCCTATCCTACCAAGGTTGGTTGGTTATTTGTCATTCTTTACCGACATCATAAGCATTACCATCATCAAAATCATCATCGTGATCGTCGTCGACGTCATCCTAAACCTTATTTTCGTTTAATCATTATGCCCGTTTACCATCATTACAACAACAAAAATCATTATCGTCAACTTTTTTTCATACTTCGTTTTGTTTATTCCTTTTTTTATCTTTTTCTTTTTGCTGTCCCATCTTCTGGGCCGTACAGTGGCATTGCTCCCACGCCGCTCGTTCCGAGTCCCAATTCGCACCTACACCCCGGTTTGTTCAAGTCGCAGAATCCGAGACCAGCAGTCCAAGGGGATCGAATCTATGTCAGGCCGTCAGGAGGCAACCAACCGAGGAGACACTGCACTTCTGCTGAGTCACTTCGGTGGAGTTCAGTGGAGCCTGTTCAGGACACCACCAACTAAGCCCCCTACTGACGACACTATTCTCTTAGTCGCGGAGCCAGCGTGAGTGAGGTCCTCCTCCGAGGGCGCCACCACGACCGTCCACCGACAGCTCCCCAGAACACACTGATCCCCATGACTTTGACCCAAACGCACCAAGGCATAGACTGGATTGGAAACCGAAACTGAGGTCACCATGAGAGCAGGGCATACAAAGCCATAGAATTTGAGACATTTTTTTATTTTGATGATTGATGGAAAATGAGGCCGATGATAACGATGTTGATGATGCTATGGAGTTCCGTATCGGTCTGAGAGTGCATGGCAGGGCTGTATTCTACGCTTCCTTTCATACTGATATCCCGGTGTTAACCAGGCCCGAGAACTACAGACACCTGCAGTGTTGGTCTTGCAATTAGAGCAACACTCTCAGAATCGCATCCGTTAAGCGGATGAAACTCGACTGTGTGGTTTCAGTCTTCCCATTGAGCCCATAGCCACTCACTCTGGGTAGGAGTCGGTCCAGGACCGAAAAAAAACATCGCCTCTGATGGGATTCGAACCCAAGACCTCCCAGCCAGTAGTCCGCAACGCTAACCACTACAACACGGCGGCTGGTGTTTTGTTTATTCCTTGATGAAACAATCAGTTTCTGTATCTACAGGATGCCATTACTATTTCGTATGTTATGCAAAATGTATATAGACTTATATTGTGCGATATGTGTACTGCGCAATGGTTTTGAGAACAGCGCGATCTTGTCTACTGCATTGCCAATTACAATGCCAAAATTCATGAATGGTGCAAAACCTCTGCGCAATGCACGATATGCGCAACATCCCCCTACGCAATGCATGTACTATGCAAAATGTAAAATATGATAGCTGACTTGTCATTTTGCAAATTGTGCAGTTAGTGCCTGTAAAAGGTAAACCTATCGTACGCAATCAACTTATTATCGTCAGCCCCTCGCGGAAGATAATGCTTGTCGTACAAATCAAAGACTTTTTTCCAGACTGGTGTAGGAAACCCGTGCGCAATCTGCAAATAAGTAAAAGAAAGAAGGGGAAAGATATGCGCACGTGTCCGAATTTCCCCTAATCCGTACATTTTTACCCTTCTTTCTTTTACTTATTTACGGACTGCGCATGGGATTTCCTCACGGAATCTCCGCATATGTGTGTACAAGGCCTTACACCATAAGCTTTTACATGAATCGTGAGTTTGTGTGTTTGTATTCATTTTGACTCCATTCTGCTTTTGTTTTTCCTTTGGCAGTTCTTGTACTTCTGGAACCAGAACGACTGCACCACTTCAGAAATACTTTTCAAGAACACCGATTCTTTGGGTGGTCCAGGAAACGTGGAAATCCACATTCGCAGAATCCACAACATTTGAGCGGGTCGTGTTTCTGCGGAAAAAAAGACGCGTCGAACATTGATCTTATGATGTCCGAAACGCTGTTTTACTCAGCATGTCATTTGAAAACCTTAAAATTCAATAAATTAAGTTAAGTAAAGCAGTCTGAGCTTCACTTGTTGGTTCGTTTGTTGTGGTGAGTCTGTCATGTTTGTCTTTCTGGTTTCCTCTTCGGTTTTGTTTTAGCTGTTCTTTTCTGCTACCAAGTTCTGTAAAAACAGGAGTACATTGGAATGGAAACGAGGGCCTCTCTCTCTCTCTCTCTCTCTCTCTCTCTCTCTCTCTCTCTCTCTCTCTCTCTCTCTCTCTCTCTCTCTCTCTCTCTCTCTCTCTCTCTCTGTTTGTGTGTGAGAGAGAGAGAAAAGAGAGAGAGAGTTTAAGAAACTCTTCCACTTCACAGAGCCTAAACTGCTAATCCAATCTTAACACAACTTGGCAGAAATTCCTTTAGGCATACCAAAGACTGTACAGGGGAAGATAAACATCCGGTCTCTTTTCCCTATATGAGTAGTGAGGACAGAAACACTGGTTATGTCCCTTTGAAACGTGACACATTTTACACATCGATAGGCCAGTTGAATTCTCCGTTCAAGTTCCAGTCCAAGTTTTTGGATAGCCTCCACTGTGAATAGTGTACACGTCCGCACTAACGATAACTCTATCAGCCCGGTTCGCCGAGCTTTTAAGTAATCCATCTTACCTTTTAGAATATCTTTGGGCATACTAGGTGCCGCCCGTGTTGCCATATTTACCAAATGGCTAGCCATAGCAATGTAATCCCTGTGGGTCAGATTTTAATATTACAAATATACTGATTATTCCGAAGATATTGTATGGATTTCAACCAAACTTTGGTTTGTTGGGGGTGGGGTGGGGGTGTCATCTAAGAAAATGTGTTTGTAACATAATAAACTACTGGGTATCGCCCATACCAATAGGCCTACAGGAAAATCGTTAACACAAAAGACTCACAATAATCCAAGAGTCAAAAATGATCTCCCTTGACTTTCATCACTAACTGGGAGTACAGTTATATGGCTCTGCAATCTTGTTGTCTATTAATTTATTTGAATTGGAACAGAATGTAAAATTATATTAAAGGTGCTTATTTTTTAACCTGTTTGGTGAATCAGTCTGTCTTCTAAAAAAAAATGTCTATGATATCAACTAACGGCAGATAAAATTGATCTTCGAGTAAACCTTAAAACTGAGATAACAAGATTCAATCCTTCACCCCTAGGATAACAGAGGGCAGTCAATGCACTAGGGGCTTATCACACGATTTTCTTACTTGGGCGTAGTGAGAGAGAGAGTGATGGTAGGACCACTCACTGTGTCTCTCTCTTTCTTTATCCCCAACTAATAATATAGAGAGGATTAGCCCCACACGAGCGTCATGCCCTCTGGCGTGAGAAAAATCGCACTAAGTCTCTCATTCACCATGTATTCACTCACTCACACATCAATTTTCACAACATTAAAATTAGTACTAAGGGACCTAAGCTATCATAATGTTTCCTAATCCCCCTCCCCACCCCACCTTCCTTCGACAACCTACTATCCAAAAACCTAGAGCAGGAAACGCCACATCCATGACCCCCCACCCCCCCTTCTATGCGTCGTATTTGCCCAAATACGTCGCCCTGTCACACAGGCAACAACCACTACAAGTAGACAACGTTCAACTACATCAACATCCCTCTCTAAACTTTGGGACTCCTGTTCAAATAATCTGCACGTATGTTGTCAACACGTTTGATGACTCTTCTTCTTCTTCTTCTCTTCTTCTTCTTCTTCTTCTTCTTCTTCGTTTGTTCTTCCACCTTCATCGTACCGAAGATTCTGAAGATAACTCTGAATAGTTGGAAAGGGTAACAACTCAACAAAATACTCTGGATGACTGTCGACTGACAACTAAAAAGAGCCAATAAAAACGCAAACAAAACTCCAAGCAAAAGTCACCTCAAAGTCAATAAATCTCACAAAGAGCTAGACATTGAAGTAGACAAACTCCTCAGGAAATGTAAGAGAAAAAGTACGCTAACAAACCTGGCCACAAGAAAAAGAAATCAAACGACACAAATCAAAGGCACTGATAAAACAAACCCAATGAGTCAGTGGCCACAACTACCTTCAGCATTGTTGAAAATTACCTTCCACTTCGCTGAAGAAGTACCGTCTACATTACTAAATAAAGTCCTTCCTCTTCACTCAAGACGTTAATTTTAAAAAAAGACACATTTGAAGGTTTTCAATAACCCTTGAAGGTTAAGTTATAGTCCAAAGGGGGACGACCCCTAATAAAAACAAAATCTACCTTCCTGGTTCAAGACACATAGAACTGTAGTAGGCTATACTCACCGAGTTCTCAATGAAAAGCACAACTTGAAATCTGGCTATGAATACAGCGCCTCAAAGAAACAGTCTGTCGACTTGAACGACGTCCTAAAGAAGTTCGATTAGTGCCCTAGGTCACTCTAACCAACTGGCCAATAGTTGCACTAAAAGTTACCATGCCCAAACTTCCTCTTAGAAATACAGGGATCAATGGGAATAACAGGCACTGCTGCAGCCGAACCCGCTTATAAGAAACTCGCTTATAAGAAAACTCGCTTATAATCAAGCAAAAATAATTTCCCCTGCCGAACTTCTTCTTTCTTATCTATTATCAAAACTCGGATATAAGAAACTCGCTTATAAGAAAACTCGGTTATAAGCAAGCAAATTCCTTCTCCCATCCGCAATGGAAACTTGGATATAAGAAAATTATGTCATACAAGAGAGTTGGTTTGCAGTTCATTTTCTTATAAGTGAGTTCTATTTTCTTATAAGCGAATTACCATTGACAACATTTTCTTAAAGACCCACCAGATCACGTGTCAAAATCACGGGTTTCACATGTTTTCCCTCTTATAGCTGGTAAGAAATCTTGTTTTGACCAGGTTTGACTCCCATACAAATGCCCCCAAATTGAAAACAAAAACATCATTTTAAAGAGCAGCCTCAATTTGAAGTTGGGGAATTTGCATGTGAGTCACAGCTACCCAGAAAAAAACAAGGGTCTTAATCGTGTTGGGTCAGTGTGTCTTTAAAAGTGAGTTGGACCTGAACTGAAAGGATGTTCCGAGAAAATTGAAGTCGTTCCAAAAAGGGAAAGTTTACCTCATACCAGTTGCATCACAGACAGTCTAAACAGTACAGGCACTTGATTGCAAGACTAATTGAGTTGTTTTTGTTCCTTTATTTCATACTTTCCTTCAGTATTCTGTGCAAAATAAATGTTGAGCAGAAGAAAAAATATGAGTGCCTGTACTTTTGTGTTGGTGGTAGAGAGACTGTCCATCCTTTTATTTTCAGCAGCAATGGCAGAGAGGAAAAGGCAACCCATTTATTTTAGACGATAAATACAAATAACTGAATATTTGGACAAAAATCCACATAAACACAAAAGCAAATGATTGATGAAAAGCTGCATGGGTGGACAGTAAATGGTAATAGTTCAGTACAAGAAAGGTGAAGAGGTACGCATTTGATAACAGTAAACATTTAAAAAAAAGCTTGTTAGT
>CM065680.1:40696433-40703933 GCA_017654935.2 Phymorhynchus buccinoides | reverse complement strand
CGGGGGACGTTAAACTAATTTTTCAATAAACAAACTCTTCTCTCAAATATATTGCTTCTATACAACTCCAGTAACTTACTTTCACCTTTGAGAGAAAATCGTCGAACTGTTCATTTTCGGATGGTTATCTTTTCTCAAATACGCTTCTCGATAGCAACATTGAAAAACATGAGTGCATCTTCAAACACACACACACACACACACACACACAAAAACGAGAACTACTCCATAACGTCACAGCTAACCATTTTCATTACAATTTAATAGAATTAGGATACATTCCGCTCGTTTTAAAGCAAAGGGGGTTAAATAACTAAACGGCTAAGAGATAGTATTATGTTTACTGTAACAGACAGACGAGCACACATGTTCTCTCTTTGTTGCAAACCATTCCTATATTTTTTTATGTAAGTGTACATGAAAAATAGCTTTTTTTGGTTTTGGATTGGTTTGAATTTTGTGTTGTTGTTTTATAACAAAACTGGGAGTGGCCTTCAATCTGGTCTTTTGTAATGTTTACATACTTTCTCTCACAAGTGAATTCTTGATTCATGTGTGTACGCGCGCGCGTGTGTGTATTTATGCATGTGTGCACACGTGCACGCGCACGCGCCCGTGTGTGTGTGTGTGCGTGTGCGTGTGCGTGCGTGTGAGAAAAAACTCTGCGCGTGCGCGCGCGTGTGTGTCTGTGTATGTGTGTGATTATATGTGTATGTTTATGTGTGTGTATCTGTGTGTGTGCGTGCTTGTGTGCGTGAGAGAGAGTATGTGTATGACTGTATGTGTTTGACTGTGTGTGTCTGTATTGTATGTGTGCGTGCGCGCGTGCGTGCGTGCGTGCGTGCGTGCGTGCGTGTGTGTGTGTGTGTGTGTCTGTCTGTATGTGTGTATGCGCGTATGCGTGTGTGTGAGAGAGAGAGAGAGAGAGAGAGAGAGAGAGAGAGAGAGAGAGAGAGAGAGAGAGAGAGATTGATGTGTGAGCGTGTGTGTGTGTGTTTGTGTGTGCGTGTGTACATGTGTGTGCGTGCACATGTATCTGTACATCAATAGCTGTACAGTAATTCTGTATCAACGTGTTTACTTTTTCAGGTCTTTGGTGTCGGGCATTTTATCTTCAGTAAGTGTAATGTCCTCCTTTGAGAAAATTTCGTTTCATCTTCACTAGTATACGGTACTTTGTTTTCTTCTTTTCTGCTCTTCCGTGCTTTATAGACCTATGCAAACTTTATCTGTTATGGATAATAAGTCCCCGTGGGGGATCTTTCCTAAAAGTAGTCCCTCCACCTTCTGGAAGTTCTGTGCTTGTAAATTCCTCTAATCTGCCACTCTCTTTGACTCTGCCTTTTCCCTTTGCTTTCTGTCATCTACTATCTTTCTGACTTATTGGCCCACTCTCCTGCCTTTTTTCAACAACAAAATCTTCCAAATATGTTTTCCCCTTTGAGCTCCTCCAAAAACGGAATGTGTCGGTTTTACGCAGCGGGGAGACCAGTGAAAACTGAAAACCGGACACATACGTACCTTGTCCGTTATGGCCATATGGCCTGGGAATGCAAAAGAAGAAGAATGGATAATAAGTACGCCTAACTGCACCTGCTCTGCTAACTGGCATACCAAATGCATTCTTGAAGTGCTTCTTCATCATCGAGACGTGTCCGAAATGTAAGCCTGTTCAGAGATGTGTCAGAACCTTTTATTTTAACCTTTGTTATCAGTCACGTCAGAAATTACCCTACGAATCATTTCGGATCTCTTTTTGCGTGTAGCTATTCATTCATCTATGATGTGTGTGTGTGTTAGCTTGGGTGTTTTTTCTCCTACATCAAATAAACTGTTACCAAAGAACCTGTGATTCGAAGATGACATTTTCCATTTAATTAAATAATATATTCAGGGCTTCGTGTTGAGGGTGCTTATTGAAGTATCTATGTGTGTACGTGGGTCGATCTGTCGTTTCCGATTATGACTACCAGATAGCAGAGGGGGCAGCTGCTATTCCGGCAAGCTGGGCTAGAATTTGTTTATAGTAGAGATGCCTTGTTAGAACAAATCCCCATTATCGGCTATGCGGACTTGAGCATTGTTTGCGTTGGGAAGGTCCCCAAAGGCCAACCCACCCATTTGGCTGCAGCATTAGAGCCAGTGCAAAAATGCTCCCTGGTATGAGAGTCATGAGAGTCATAGTCTTTCATAAAAGATTAAGCTGTTGCGTGATTTTCTGATACTGTAGGAAATCATAATATTGTACAGCTGTTATTTTCAATTAGCCCCTGTTACAGGCTAGTGTACAGCCAGTAATAAAACCATGTGAGCGAAGAGCCAAAGATGCGTTATTTATATATATATATATATATATATATATATATATATATATATATATATATATATATATATATATATATATATATATATATATATATATATATATATATATATATATATATGCTGTTATGCTTATTCAGTTCATCCTCATTAAACATTTCAGGTTTCAAGTTTCTCTCTCTCTCACACAATTCATTTAACTTCGTTGTAAGCTTGGGAAAATTCGGAATTTTCCCGGGAAAAATCAGAATTCGGAATTTTACCGAGACCAATTGGGGAAAAATCAGAATTCCAAATTTTCCCGGGAAGATTCCGAATTTTCCCAATCTCGGGAAGATTCGGAATTTTCCCGGATTCCAAAATTTCCCGTAACATATACATATATCGTGTCCTGCTCATGTCATGTGAACGAGACATCAATCAAAGAAAAGCCATCATGACAATTCAAAGCATTTTTTTTTCAAATTAAATTCAAATGTAGAAAAGCTCTCGCTTGAAATTGAAGTGATATTTTTTAACATCGAATACAATCTTTTGTGGGGGTTTCTTATCATTGTATAAAATAAGTTGATTGGATGCCAACATAATAAAGCTACGAGTGAGTAGAAACTGTATGGGTTGAGAGAATAAGTTTCAATTGTCTTCATTATAATAAAGCTTCCATTTATTTATAAGTTTTCTTGCGTTGCAGTTGTGAAAAACGACGAAAGCGAGCAGCTTAAAAATGTGACCCTGCCTGAGGATTCTCTTTACTCCTACCAATGCTACATGCCCGTTGAGAGCTTGAACTCCTACTTCTGGCGTCTGGGCATCCCCAACGTGAAGACGAACGTCATCCCTGACCCACTGCCTGACGGGAACTTGACCTTCGTCGAGAAAATTTGGGAGATTCCGGGTCAGAGGAGAATGCGATGGCTTGGAGTCAAAACGGACTATTTGTAGATAGTCCATTGACGTATTATTGAACATATTGTGAAAACCAATAACCTGTTTCAAAAAGAGACTGCAGAAATATAAAAAGCATTATCCCCGTTTTACACTAATTGCAGTTTTGTTAATACAAGTTCTTAGTTTTTGCAATAACATCAATAATAAGTCAATGGACTATCTAAAGATAGTTTGTTTTGACTCTAAGTCATCGATTATGTTTAGTTTCTGTCCTCGTGGTGGTAGACTAGCTGGGTGTGTGTGTGTGTGTGTGTGTGTGTGTGTGTGTGTGTGTGTGTGGTGTGGGTGTGGGTGTGGGTGTGTGTGTGTGTGTGTGTGTGTGTGTGTGTGTGTGTGTGTGTGTAGGTGTGTGTGTGTGTAGGTGTGTGTGTGTGTGTGTGTGTGTGTGTGTGTGTGTGTGTGTGTGTGTGTGTGTGTGTGTGTGTGTGTGTGTGTGTGTGTGTGTGTGTGTGTAGGGGGTGTGGTGTGTGTGCGTGCGTGTGTGTGTGTGCGTGTGTGTATGTATGTTTTTATTCTGTCTGTCTGCATGTCTGTAATGAAAGAGAGAGAGAGAGAGAGAGAGAGAGAGAGAGAGAGAGAGAGAGAGAGAGAGAGAGAGAGAGAGAGAGAGAGAGAGAGATGGGAGAGAGAGAGAGAGGGGGGGGGGACAGAGAGAGAGAGAGAGAGAGAGACAGAGAGAGAGAGAGAGAGAGAGAGAGAGAGAGGGACACAGAGAGAGAGAGAGAGAGAGAGAGAGAGAGAGAGAGAGAGAGAGAGAGAGAGAGAGAGAGAGAGAGAGAGAGAGAGAGAGGACACAGAGAGAGAGAGAGAGGGACAGAGAGAGAGAGAGAGAGAGAGAGAGAGAGAGGGACAGAGAGAGAGAGAGGGACAGAGAGAGAGAGAGAGAGAGAGACAGAGAGAGAGAGAGAGAGAGAGAGAGGACAGAGAGAGAGAGAGAGAGAGAGAGAGAGGAGAGAGAGAGAGAGAGAGAGAGAGAGAGAGAGAGAGAGAGAGAGAGAGAGAGAGAGAGAGAGGGAGGAAGAAATAGACACTGCGACACACAGCCCATATAATAGCAGAATGACGCGATATGCGAGCAGGGTACATTGCATTAGGGAGACATAAAGGAACTAGGACCTACAGTGTGGAAGTTATGGCCCCTTAACGATTTTCGGTTTTCAAGGTCATACGCCAAGGTCAAGGTCAGGACGGCGAAAAGTTTTGCGCGAATGCCTTCCTCTCATGGGGACACACCACCACACAAAATTTGAAGCGATTCGGTCAAGCGGTTCGGGAGATATCCTTAAGACAGACAGAAGGAAAAAAAGAAGAAAAAAACACAAAGAAACAAACCCGAACGAAAACATACTCCTTTGCGATCGTAGATCGGCAAAGGACAAAGAGAGACAGAGAGATACGGAGATAGAGAGGCAGGCAGAGAATGAGACTGGGTAAAGGTCAAGATGTGCCACCCCCCCCCTACCTATCTCGGTCAAGATGTGCCACCCCCCTACCTATCTCGGTGAATTCTATTTTTCCGTTATTGCCTTTCTTACCATACATAAAGCTGTATTTTAGGAACATTTTTAGCTAATAACCTTTTTCGAATACTAACCCTAACCCTAACCCTAGCCCTAACCCTAACCCTACCCCCCACCCTATAAGACGGAAAAACGCAACGAACCACAACTGTGACAAATCGCGGTGTACTGCAGTACATAGTGGGGGGTAGGGTTAGGTTTAGGGCTAGGGTTAGGGTTAGGGTTAGTATTCCAAAAAGGTTATTAGCTCAAAATGTTCCTAAAATACAGCTTTATGTATGGTAAGAAAGGCAAAAACGGAAAAATAGAATTAACCGAGAAATGCAGGGGGGGTGGTACATCTTTACCTTTGCCTGAGACTGAGACAGAGAGGCAGAGAGAGAGAGCGGCGCAAATACGAATACAAAGGCAGTTAAATTTAAATGTCATCAGAAATATGTTTTGTCCCGAACCTATCAGCATAATCGAATTTTGTATATATGAACTTTAGTCTTTCTTTGTTGAACATTTGTTTCCCAGAAGGCACAAACGAGGAACAATACAAGGCGTTGATGTCTGAACACAGCAGACAGGTGAAATCTGCCAGATACGACGATCCTAGCGCACTTTTCGTGGCTGCAGGGTCCTATCCTACCAAGGTTGGTTGGTTATTCGTCATTCTTTACCAACATCATAAGCATTACCATCATCAAAATCATCATCGTGATCGTCGTCGACGTCATCCTAAACCTTATTTTCGTTTAATCATTATGCCCGTTTACCATCATTACAACAACAAAAATCATTATCGTCAACTTTTTTTCATACTTCGTTTTGTTTATTCCTTTTTTTTTCTTTTTCTTTTTGCTGTCCCATCTTCTGGGCCGTACAGTGGCATTGCTCCCACGCCGCTCGTTCCGAATCCCAATTCGCACCTACACCCCGGTTTGTTCAAGTCGCAGAATCCGAGACCAGCAGTCCAAGGGGAGCGAATCTATGTCAGGCCGTCAGGAGGCAACCAACCGAGGAGACACTGCACTTCTGCTGAGTCACTTCGGTGGAGTTCAGTGGAGCCTGTTCAGGACACCCACCAACTAAGCCCCCTACTGACGACACTATTCTCTTAGTCGCGGAGCCAGCGTGAGTGAGGTCCTCCTCCGAGGGCGCCACCACGACCGTCCACCGACAGCTCCCCAGAACACACTGATCCCCATGACTTTGACCCAAACGCACCAAGGCATAAACTGGATTGGAAAGCGAAACTGAGGTCACCATGAGAGCAGGGCATACAAAGCCATAGAATTTGAGAATTTTTTTTATTTTGATGATTGATGGAAAATGAGGCCGATGATAACGATGTTGATGATGCTATGGAGTTCCGTATCGGACTGAGAGTGCATGGCAGGGCTGTATTCTACGCTTCCTTTCATACTGATATCCCGGAGTTAACCAGGCCCGAGAACTACAGACACCTGCAGTGTTGGTCTTGCAATTAGAGCAACACTCTCAGAATCGCATCCGTTAAGCGGATGAAACTCGACTGTGTGGTTTCAGTCTTCCCATTGAGCCCATAGCCACTCACTCCGGGTAGGAGTCGGTCCAGGACCGAAAAAACCCTCGCCTCTGATGGGACTCGAACCCAAGACCTCCCAGCCAGTAGTCCGCAACGCTAACCACTACAACACGGCGGCTGGTGTTTTGTTTATTCCTTGATGAAGCAATCAGTTTCTGTATCTACAGGATGCCATTACTATTTTGTATGTTATGCAAAATGTATATAGACTTATATTGTGCGATATGTGTACTGCGCAGTGGTTTTGAGAACAGCGCGATCTTGTCTACTGCATTGCCAATTACAATGCCAAAATTCATGAATATTGTGCAAAACCTCTGCGCAATGCACGATATGCGCAACATCCCCCTACGCAATGCATGTACTATGCAAAATGTAAAATGTGATAGCTGACTTGTCATTTTGCAAATTGTGCAGTTAGTGTCTGTAAAAGGTAAACCTATCGTACGCAATCAACTTATTATCGTCAGCCCCTTTCGGAAGATAATTCTTGTCGTACAAATCAAAGACTTTTTTCCAGACTGGTGTAGGAAACCCATGCGCAATCTGCAAATAAGTAAAAGAAAGAAGGGGAAAGATATGCGCACGTGTCCGAATTTCCCCTAATCCGTACATTTTTACCCTTCATTCTTCCACTTATTTACGGACTGCGCATGGGATTTCCTCACGGAATCTCCGCATATGTGTGTACAAGGCCTTACACCATAAGCTTTTACATGAATCGTGAGTTTGTGTGTTTGTATTCATTTTGACTCCATTCTGCTTCTGCTTTTGTTTTTCCTTTGGCAGTTCTTGTACTTCTGGAACCAGAACGACTGCACCACTTCAGAAATACTTTTCAAGAACACCGATTCTTTGGGTGGTCCAGGAAACGTGGAAATCCACATTCGCAGAATCCACAACATTTGAGCGGGTCGTGTTTCTGCGGAAAAAAAGACGCGTCGAACATTGATCTTATGATGTCCGAAACGCTGTTTTACTCAGCATGTCATTTGAAAACCTTAAAAGTCAATAAATTAAGTTAAGTAAAGCAGTCTGAGCTTCACTTGTTGGTTCGTTTGTTGTGCATGTGATGAGTCTGTCATGTTTGTCTTTCTGGTTTCCTCTTCGGTTTTGTTTTAGCTGTTCTTTTCTGCTACCAAGTTCTGTAAAAACAGG
>CM065680.1:40672848-40695933 GCA_017654935.2 Phymorhynchus buccinoides | reverse complement strand
TCCACAAAACCAAAGCAAATGATTGATGAAAAGCTGCATGGTTGGACAGTAAATGGTAATAGTTCAGTACAAGAAAGGTGTAGGGGTACGCATTTGATAACAGTAAACATTTTAAAAAAAGCTTGTTAGTTGAGTGGTCGTAGGCACCATTAAATCTTCTTCTTAGTAGACGATATTGATTTTATGATGTAATACAGTCATGCTCTTCGTTTTGTTTTTCTGTCTTTCTTTTCTTGTCTTTTTTTCCTTTTCTTTTGTCCCTTTTCCCCCATTCAGTCTCGGTTATAAAGAAAACAAATTCAAAATGTTTTCTTTTATCTGATTTTTGGATATAAGAAAACTCGGATATGGTAAAAATAAAATAATCATCTCCCTTCGATATTCTTATAAACGAGTTTTGCTGTATTTTGATTTTATAATGTAAAACATGAGTCATAAGTCACAAGTTTCTTCTTTATTGGCATTGTACAAATGCAAATGGAAAATTGTCTTCCACCGTGTAAAATAAGATACAATATATCAAAATTAAAATTAAAATATTAATTGAAAACATGAAACAGAAAATTTACATTTAAACAAATATGTAACTCTCACACCACACCCAATCATTCATCTGCTCTCCGCTATCTTGCTCACTCATCATGCAACTCAACCACCATTTCTGCCTTCATTTTAGTTTTTAATCTTTTGATCTGTTCTTTTTTTTTCCTCCTTTCTTTGCATTTTTTTCCTTTTTCATGCACTAAAAAAGGTAAAAGCATTTTGTCTTCATTTTATGTTTCTGTTTGTCTTTTATTCTATTTGTTTTCTTTATCTCTGTTATTTTGTCTCTTTTTTTCCCCATTCAACTCGGTTATAAGAAAACAAACTTCCAAATGTTTTCTTATATCCGAGTTTTGGATATAAGAAAACAAAAAAAATATCTACCTTCGATTTTCTTATAACCTAGTTTTGCTGTAGTCATTGAAGCAACAAAACAATTACTGGCGTAAGTGAATTGTCTCCCTTTAATCTCAAGAGAATGAATACAGATCTTGGCCAGTGTCGTAAACTCCCTGTACACGATGTCTCTGTCTCTTCCTATATCTTCCTCTGTTTCTTTGTCTTCCGTTGGGTCTCTGACTGTTATCCATGTTCTCGAGGTTACTTGCGACGCAAGCTTGGGCCCTGTAATACGGCGGATAAAGACAGTAGGAATAACCAGTGTGCTGTCTTTCACGTGGCACTGTATCAAATGCCTTTTTGAAGTCAAATATACAATATCAAAATTATGATCCTGAGCTAACAACAATATAACTACTTTCATGATTTCCAACAACTGAGTCACACATGATGGGTTTTTTAAATGGGAATTAGCGTATAAGTCATTGTCGGTGAAATGAGATACTATAGCATCTCGAATCAGACTTTCTCAAATGTACATTCAACACAATGATATAATTACCAGGACCAGGCTTTGACCCCTTTTTTGGCTCACTCATGTTAACAAAATGAGTCTATGTTCTCATGATAGTGTTTGTGTGTGTGTGTGTGTGTGTGGTGTGTGTGTGTGTGTGTGTTGCGTGTGCGTGCGTGCGTGCGTGTGCGTCGTGCGTGCGTTCGTGCGTGCGTGCGTGCGTGCGTGCGTGTGATGTGTGTGTGTGCATGTGTGTGTGTGTGTGCTGATGTGCGTGTGTGTGCATGTGTGTGTAGTGTGTGTGTGTGTGTGCGTGTGCGCTGCGTGCGTGCGTGTGTGCGTGCGTGCGTACGTGTGTGTGTGTGTGTGTGTGTGTTGTGTGTGTGTGTGTGTGCGTGTGCGTGTGCGTGTATGTGTGTGTGTTCGTGTGCGTGTGTGTGTATGTGTGTGTGTGTGTGGGGGGGGGGGGGCGTCTGTGGTCCTAACTTTAACGTTGCTTTTTTCTTGGGATCTACAATGTGTACGTTGTTTAACCTTTGCATACGTATAGATGTCTATGCAAGCTTTCAATAAATAATGGTTTGTATATTAAAAATAACCAATGACCTTGACCTTTGACTTTTATCTCTTAATTTTGTCTTTGCCATATCCTTTGCATTTTCACAGTTATGGTCCCCGAATTGGACTTGTTGGTGTATTAGTTACAGGTGATATGACACGTGGGGTTACTTATATCCGTTTGACCTTAGCTTGACCTTTGACCTTGAAATTATCAATTATTTGTTTTGGTCATATCTTTTATATTCTGGCAGCTACAATCCCCAATTTGCTGGGTAGGTAGACTAGCTGAATGTCATATGGAATGCTAAGTATTTATGACCTACAAAACCATGAAGGCCTTGACCTTTGATATTGATTTTGATGTCACATGAAGCACAAAATCGCTTAAAATTTTGTAGAGTGGTGCATCAAATTTTGTAGAGTGGTATATCAAATTTCTGACCTTGACCTTGCACCTTTGAATGGAGTGTATTTGAAATTGAACAATCTGACATTTAGATATATCTCCAAAAACACAAAGCGAGTGAGCCTTGGATGGAAGTTCAGTTTAGCGTCGCGTATCGGCTTTCGCCATGTACGACGGGCTTAACAAACCAACCAGGGTATAAACAAAACTTTATGTTCCTGAATCACTGTCTTAGCCAAAAGGCCGAGAAGCGATCAGAATTCCACAGTGAGGCTTGCAACTTGACGGCTTTAAATACTGTTGTAACCTCTACTAATATTCACCCTTGGGATGAACCTCTTGATTCTTACGCTTTGTTGAAGAGTTAACATAATAATTTAAAAAAAGAGGCAAAGCCTTCAAGGCTCACTCGAACAGGAACATGTGGGACAACAAACAAAGATTGAGGGGGGTGTCTAAAGTACAAGATTGCCAATAAAATTTTAAAGTACAAATGAAACTATCGTTAACCCTTTCACCGCCAATGTCGCATTTTTTGCACCACAATGATTTAACACCCATGTTACTAAAAGGCATCAAATCAGGGCCTGTTATCCAAAGACCCTATTTTCCTTAATTTTGGGAGGTAAGGACAGGCCTTACTTTTTATACATGTCACAGAGGAATTTCCAATATTGCAGATGATTTTTGTTTTCTCTAACCAAGTAAGATGAATGGAACATTTTTGCTGAAAAATGGCTAGCGGCAAAAGGGTTAATGAATACAACTACAAAAAAAACAATTTTAAACTGCCAGTGCCGAGAATCAGACCTGGAACCATTAGCATGACAGACAGACACTCTACCAATGAGCTATCGAGGCTTTCAGTGTTGATGAGTTTCTTAACTCATGTTGCCTGTTGAATACTCTCTAACCCACTAATCTAAAATGTTATCTGTTTGTTATCTGTTTCCAGTGTTGTTTTAAATATTTAATTATTCAAATCATTATTGTTTGAAAGCTTGCATAGACATCTATATGTGTGCACAGTTTGAACAATGTATGCCTTCTATTTCCCGAGAAAATGCCAACGTTAAAGTTTGGAGATTAGACCATGGACGCAACACACACACACACACATACACACAGACACACAACCGAACAACTATCATACTATAGACTCACTTCGTGTTAACTTCGTTAACACGAGTGAGCCAATGATAGGTCTGATATGGTGTTATTTTCGTAGACTGGTGGTGTTTTATAAATGAGCAACTAGTTTATCTCCAAATTATCATACTGTCGCATTGGCGTATCTTATGTGTCTAAAGGAGAAAATTGTTATCCATTTAAGAATCTAAGCAGGTACTAATTAAAGGCAGATGTTGGCAATGGACTAAGGCTGTCAATTAGTTTACACCGCGAAGAATATCGTTTGTTTTTGGAGCTGTGTATGTCATGTGTGTTAAGTCCTTTCGCAACATTTGTCCTCTCGCGGATACCATGACCCACAATAAGCCTAGGGTCTCCCATAACCATATATATTCTGGATCAGCATGTCACAACCTATTCAGATCCTGAATTTTGAACCGCCAGTGCAAACCTCCGCCAAGGAAGACTCACAAAACATAAATTTATTTCCTTCATGTCCGAGCTGTATCTCATGAACCAGTAGGTAGAGTGGCTTCACATTTTGTGTGGTAATGTAACATGGCGAGTAATGAAATAAATACTTGCAATAAATACCCCAAAAAGCGGAAACATGGTCATTTTAGACTAATGTGCACATAAGGACAAAAAGTGCGCGAGAGGACTTTACACACGTGTCTGATCAATGTAATAAAAGTCGTGGTTTCAACTATAAAACTACGCTGGCATGTGCATGCTTCTTTTTAATTCATATTATTTGTATCTATTTTCTGTACGTTTGTCACTATTTCATATTATTCTCTGTGCGTGTATGCGAGTGTGTGGGGAAAAAATCGAAGATGATTTATTGTGAGCTGCAGTGCTGAGTTTTCGTGAATTCAAATTCTTCAATGCTTGTTGCTGATGTTGGTATAAATTCAATGGTAGCACTTCCCCTCAAGCTGCCTCTCCCCCTACTCTCTTTCCGCGTCTCCCTTCTCTATCACCACACTTAGGCCTAATAATGTCGACCGTAAATATTGAAAACCACCACCAACGGCACTTAATGAAGCGCCACCATTACTAAATCGGATGTAACGGCAACACCAACAGCATGAAGCGACAAACAAACGATGCGGTTTTGTCCTTTCTCAGTATAAAACGAACACCGTTCGGTAAGGGCCACCACGGATAAAAAGCTGATCTCATCACTCAGCATCATTTGCTAGACTTGGTCTCTGACAACGATCTCTGCAATGTTCCGCTCCATTTTGCTGCTCTCTATCCTCTGTCTCTGGGCGGCAGAGGGGAAAAACAGAAAGAAAATGCCCATTATGGAATGCGAGCAACAATATCTCATGTTTGAATTCTTGACCAACGAAGACACCCAGAGAGTTAAGGAACGTTTTGAGAAGGTGGACGTTGTCTACAGTTTCAAGGTAATTTTCTTTTTAAAGAAAAAAACACCCTTTCTTTCGCTAACAAAACTTTTCCATAAAAGAATGAAAGTGGAGTAAACAACATCTTCATATATCATATGCATATTATACTTGCTAAAAAAAATTCAAAAACATTATAGGCCTAGTATGGGTCCACCTTGTATTGCAATATATTGATGATTTATCCACTATCTTTACATATATAGAAATGTCCTATAATTTTATGGACCTGTGCCAGGTCGGGGGACGTTAAACTAATTTTTCAATAAACAAACTCTTCTCTCAAATATATTGCTTCTATACAACTCCAGTAACTTACTTTCACCTTTGAGAGAAAATCGTCGAACTGTTCATTTTCGGATGGTTATCTTTTCTCAAATACGCTTCTCGATAGCAACATTGAAAAACATGAGTGCATCTTCAAACACACACACACACACACACACACACAAAACGAGAACTACTCCATAACGTCACAGCTAACCATTTTCATTACAATTTAATAGAATTAGGATACATTCCGCTCGTTTTAAAGCAAAGGGGGTTAAATAACTAAACGGCTAAGAGATAGTATTATGTTTACTGTAACAGACAGACGAGCACACATGTTCTCTCTTTGTTGCAAACCATTCCTATATTTTTTTATGTAAGTGTACATGAAAAATAGCTTTTTTTGGTTTTGGATTGGTTTGAATTTTGTGTTGTTGTTTTATAACAAAACTGGGAGTGGCCTTCAATCTGGTCTTTTGTAATGTTTACATACTTTCTCTCACAAGTGAATTCTTGATTCATGTGTGTACGCGCGCGCGTGTGTGTATTTATGCATGTGTGCACACGTGCACGCGCACGCGCCCGTGTGTGTGTGTGTGCGTGTGCGTGTGCGTGCGTGTGAGAAAAAACTCTGCGCGTGCGCGCGCGTGTGTGTCTGTGTATGTGTGTGATTATATGTGTATGTTTATGTGTGTGTATCTGTGTGTGTGCGTGCTTGTGTGCGTGAGAGAGAGTATGTGTATGACTGTATGTGTTTGACTGTGTGTGTCTGTATTGTATGTGTGCGTGCGCGCGTGCGTGCGTGCGTGCGTGCGTGCGTGTGTGTGTGTGTGTGTGTGTTCTGTATGTGTGTATGTGTGTATGCGCGTATGCGTGTGAGAGAGAGAGAGAGAGAGAGAGAGAGAGAGAGAGAGAGAGAGAGAGAGAGAGAGAGAGAGAGATTGTGTGTGAGCGTGTGTGTGTGTTTGTGTGTGCGTGTGTACATGTGTGTGCGTGCACATGTATCTGTACATCAATAGCTGTACAGTAATTCTGTATCAACGTGTTTACTTTTTCAGGTCTTTGGTGTCGGGCATTTTATCTTCAGTAAGTGTAATGTCCTCCTTTGAGAAAATTTCGTTTCATCTTCACTAGTATACGGTACTTTGTTTTCTTCTTTTCTGCTCTTCCGTGCTTTATAGACCTATGCAAACTTTATCTGTTATGGATAATAAGTCCCCGTGGGGGATCTTTCCTAAAAGTAGTCCCTCCACCTTCTGGAAGTTCTGTGCTTGTAAATTCCTCCAATCTGCCACTCTCTTTGACTCTGACTTGTCCCTTTACTTTCTGTCATCTACTATCTTTCTGACTTATTGGCCCACTCTCCTGCCTTTTTTCAACAACAAAATCTTCCAAATATGTTTTCCCCTTTGAGCTCCTCCAAAAACGGAATGTGTCGGTTTTACGCAGCGGGGAGACCAGTGAAACTGAAAACCGGACACATACGTACTTTGCCCGTTATGGCCATATGGCCTGGGAATGCAAAAGAAGAAGAATGGATAATAAGTACGCCTAACTGCACCTGCTCTGCTAACTGGCATACCAAATGCATTCTTGAAGTGCTTCTTCATCATCGAGACGTGTCCGAAATGTAAGCCTGTTCAGAGATGTGTCAGAACCTTTTATTTTAACCTTTGTTATCAGTCACGTCAGAAATTACCCTACGAATCATTTCGGATCTCTTTTTGCGTGTAGCTATTCATTCATCTATGATGTGTGTGTGTGTTAGCTTGGGTGTTTTTTCTCCTACATCAAATAAACTGTTACCAAAGAACCTGTGATTCGAAGATGACATTTTCCATTTAATTAAATAATATATTCAGGGCTTCGTGTTGAGGGTGCTTATTGAAGTATCTATGTGTGTACGTGGGTCGATCTGTCGTTTCCGATTATGACTACCAGATAGCAGAGGGGGCAGCTGCTATTCCGGCAAGCTAGGCTGAAATTTGTTTATAGTAGAGATGCCTTGTTAGAACAAATCCCCATTATCGGCTATGCGGACTTGAGCATTGTTTGCGTTGGGAAGGTCCCCAAAGGCCAACCCACCCATTTGGCTGCAGCATTAGAGCCAGTGCAAAAATGCTCCCTGGTATGAGAGTCATGAGAGTCATAGTCTTTCATAAAAGATTAAGCTGTTGCGTGATTTTCTGATACTGTAGGAAATCATAATATTGTACAGCTGTTATTTTCAATTAGCCCCTGTTACAGGCTAGTGTACAGCCAGTAATAAAACCATGTGAGCGAAGAGCCAAAGATGCGTTATTTATATATATATATATATATATATATATATATATATATATATATATATATATATATATATATATATATATATATATATATATATATATATATATATATATATATATATATGCTGTTATGCTTATTCAGTTCATCCTCATTAAACATTTCAGGTTTCAAGTTTCTCTCTCTCTCACACAATTCATTTAACTTCGTTGTAAGCTTGGGAAAATTCGGAATTTTCTCGGGGAAAATCAGAATTCGGAATTTTACCGAGACCAATTGGGGAAAAATCAGAATTCCAAATTTTCCCGGGAAGATTCCGAATTTTCCCAATCTCGGGAAGATTCGGAATTTTCCCGGATTCCAAAATTTCCCGTAACATATACATATATCGTGTCCTGCTCATGTCATGTGAACGAGACATCAATCAAAGAAAAGCCATCATGACAATTCAAAGCATTTTTTTTTCAAATTAAATTCAAATGTAGAAAAGCTCTCGCTTGAAATTGAAGTGATATTTTTTAACATCGAATACAATCTTTTGTGGGGGTTTCTTATCATTGTATAAAATAAGTTGATTGGATGCCAACATAATAAAGCTACGAGTGAGTAGAAACTGTATGGGTTGAGAGAATAAGTTTCAATTGTCTTCATTATAATAAAGCTTCCATTTATTTATAAGTTTTCTTGCGTTGCAGTTGTGAAAAACGACGAAAGCGAGCAGCTTAAAAATGTGACCCTGCCTGAGGATTCTCTTTACTCCTACCAATGCTACATGCCCGTTGAGAGCTTGAACTCCTACTTCTGGCGTCTGGGCATCCCCAACGTGAAGACGAACGTCATCCCTGACCCACTGCCTGACGGGAACTTGACCTTCGTCGAGAGAATTTGGGAGATTCCGGGTCAGAGGAGAATGCGATGGCTTGGAGTCAAAACGGACTATTTGTAGATAGTCCATTGACGTATTATTGAACATATTGTGAAAACTAATAACTTGTTTCAAAAAGAGACTGCAGAAATATAAAAAGCATAATCCCCGTTTTACATTAATTGCAGTTTTTTTAATACAAGTTCTTAGTTTTTGCAATAACATCAATAATAAGTCAATGGACTATCTAAAGATAGTTTGTTTTGACTCTAAGTCATCGATTATGTTTAGTTTCTGTCCTCGTGGTGGTAGACTAGCTGGGTGATAGTGTGTGTGTGTGTGTGTGTGTGTGTGTGTGTGGGTGTGGGTGTGGGTGTGGTGTGTGTGTGTGTGTAGGTGTGTGTGTGTAGGTGTGTGTGTGTAGGTGTGTGTGTGTGTGTAGGTGTGTGTGTGTGTGTGTGTGTGTGTGTGTGTGTGTGTGTGTGTGTGTGTGTGTGTGTGTGTGTGTGTGTGTGTGTGTGTGTGTGTAGGGGGTGTGGTGTGTGTGCGTGCGTGTGTGTGTGTGCGTGTGTATGTATGTTTTTATTCTGTCTGTCTGCATGTCTGTAATGAAAGAGAGAGAGAGAGAGAGAGAGAGAGAGAGAGAGAGAGAGAGAGAGAGAGAGAGAGAGAGAGAGAGAGAGAGAGGGAGAGAGAGAGAGAGGGGGGGACAGAGAGAGAGAGAGAGAGAGAGAGAGAGAGAGAGAGACACACAGAGAGAGAGAGAGGGACACAGAGAGAGAGAGAGAGAGAGAGAGAGAGAGAGAGAGAGAGAGAGAGAGAGAGAGAGAGAGAGAGAGAGAGAGAGAGGGACACACAGAGAGAGAGAGAGGGACAGAGAGAGAGAGAGAGAGAGAGAGAGAGAGAGAGGGACAGAGAGAGAGAGGGACAGAGAGAGAGAGAGAGGTACAGAGAGAGAGAGAGAGAGAGAGAGAGAGAGAGAGAGAGAGAGAGAGAGAGAGAGAGACAGAGAGAGAGAGAGAGAGAGAGAGAGAGAGAGAGAGAGAGAGAGAGAGAGAGAGAGAGAGAGGGAGGAAGAAATAGACACTGCGACACACAGCCCATATAATAGCAGAATGACGCGATATGCGAGCAGGGTACATTGCATTAGGGAGACATAAAGGAACTAGGACCTACAGTGTGGAAGTTATGGCCCCTTAACGATTTTCGGTTTTCAAGGTCATACGCCAAGGTCAAGGTCAGGACGGCGAAAAGTTTTGCGCGAATGCCTTCCTTTCATGGGGACACACCCCCACAAAATTTTAAGCGATTCGGTCAAGCGGTTCGGGAGATATCCTTAAGACAGACAGAAGAAAAAAAGAAGAAAAAAACACAAAGAAACAAACCCGAACGAAAACATACTCCTTTGCGATCGTAGATCGGCAAAGGACAAAGAGAGACAGAGAGATACGGAGATAGAGAGGCAGGCAGAGAATGAGACTGGGTAAAGGTCAAGATGTGCCACCCCCCCCTACCTATCTCGGTCAAGATGTGCCACCCCCCCTACCTATCTCGGTGAATTCTATTTTTCCGTTATTGCCTTTCTTACCATACATAAAGCTGTATTTTAGGAACATTTTTAGCTAATAACCTTTTTGGAATACTAACCCTAACCCTAACCCTAGCCCTAACCCTAACCCTACCCCCCACCCTATAAGATGGAAAAACGCAACGAACCACAACTGTGACAAATAGCGGTGTACTGCAGTACATAGTGGGGGGTAGGGTTAGGTTTAGGGCTAGGGTTAGGGTTAGGGTTAGTATTCCAAAAAGGTTATTAGCTCAATATGTTCCTAAAATACAGCTTTATGTATGGTAAGAAAGGCAAAAACGGAAAAATAGAATTAACCGAGAAATGCAGGGGGGGTGGTACATCTTTACCTTTGCCTGAGACTGAGACAGAGAGGCAGAGAGAGAGAGCGGCGCAAATACGAATACAAAGGCAGTTAAATTTAAATGTCATCAGAAATATGTTTTGTCCAGAACCTATCAGCATAATCGAATTTTGTATATATGAACTTTAGTCTTTCTTTGTTGAACATTTGTTTCCCAGAAGGCACAAACGAGGAACAATACAAGGCGTTGATGTCTGAACACAGCAGACAGGTGAAATCTGCCAGATACGACGATCCTAGCGCACTTTTCGTGGCTGCAGGGTCCTATCCTACCAAGGTTGGTTGGTTATTCGTCATTCTTTACCAACATCATAAGCATTACCATCATCAAAATCATCATCGTGATCGTCGTCGACGTCATCCTAAACCTTATTTTCGTTTAATCATTATGCCCGTTTACCATCATTACAACAACAAAAATCATTATCGTCAACTTTTTTTCATACTTCGTTTTGTTTATTCCTTTTTTTTTCTTTTTCTTTTTGCTGTCCCATCTTCTGGGCCGTACAGTGGCATTGCTCCCACGCCGCTCGTTCCGAATCCCAATTCGCACCTACACCCCGGTTTGTTCAAGTCGCAGAATCCGAGACCAGCAGTCCAAGGGGAGCGAATCTATGTTAGGCCGTCAGGAGGCAACCAACCGAGGAGACACTGCACTTCTGCTGAGTCACTTCGGTGGAGTTCAGTGGAGCCTGTTCAGGACACCACCAACTAAGCCCCCTACTGACGACACTATTCTCTTAGTCGCGGAGCCAGCGTGAGTGAGGTCCTCCTCCGAGGGCGCCACCACGACCGTCCACCGACAGCTCCCCAGAACACACTGATCCCCATGACTTTGACCCGAACGCACCAAGGCATAGACTGGATTGGAAACCGAAACTGAGGTCACCATGAGAGCAGGGCATGCAAAGCCACAGAATTTGAGACATTTTTTTTATTTTGATGATTGATGGAAAATGAGGCCGATGATAACGATGATGATGATGCTATGGAGTTCCGTATCGGTCTGAGACTGCATGGCAGGGCTGTATTCTACGCTTCCTTTCATAATGATATCCCGGCGTTAACCAGGCCCGAGAACTACAGACACCTGCAGTGTTGGTCTTGCAATTAGAGCAACACTCTCAGAATCGCATCCGTTAAGCGGATGAAACTCGACTGTGTGGTTTCAGTCTTCCCATTGAGCCCATAGCCACTCACTCTGGGTAGGAGTCGGTCCAGGACCGAAAAAAACCCTCGCCTCTGATGGGACTCGAACCCAAGACCTCCCAGCCAGTAGTCCGCAACGCTAACCACTACAACACGGCGGCTGGTGTTTTGTTTATTCCTTGATGAAGCAATCAGTTTCTGTATCTACAGGATGCCATTACTATTTTGTATGTTATGCAAAATGTATATAGACTTATATTGTGCGATATGTGTACTGCGCAGTGGTTTTGAGAACAGCGCGATCTTGTCTACTGCATTGCCAATTACAATGCCAAAATTCATGAATATTGTGCAAAACCTCTGCGCAATGCACGATATGCGCAACATCCCCCTACGCAATGCATGTACTATGCAAAATGTAAAATGTGATAGCTGACTTGTCATTTTGCAAATTGTGCAGTTAGTGTCTGTAAAAGGTAAACCTATCGTACGCAATCAACTTATTATCGTCAGCCCCTTTCGGAAGATAATTCTTGTCGTACAAATCAAAGACTTTTTTCCAGACTGGTGTAGGAAACCCATGCGCAATCTGCAAATAAGTAAAAGAAAGAAGGGAAAAAGATATGCGCACGTGTCCGAATTTCCCCTAATCCGTAAATTTTTACCCTTCATTCTTCCACTTATTTACGGACTGCGCATGGGATTTCCTCACGGAATCTCCGCATATGTGTGTACAAGGCCTTACACCATAAGCTTTTACATGAATCGTGAGTTTGTGTGTTTGTATTCATTTTGACTCCATTCTGCTTCTGCTTTTGTTTTTCCTTTGGCAGTTCTTGTACTTCTGGAACCAGAACGACTGCACCACTTCAGAAATACTTTTCAAGAACACCGATTCTTTGGGTGGTCCAGGAAACGTGGAAATCCACATTCGCAGAATCCACAACATTTGAGCGGGTCGTGTTTCTGCGGAAAAAAAGACGCGTCGAACATTGATCTTATGATGTCCGAAACGCTGTTTTACTCAGCATGTCATTTGAAAACCTTAAAATTCAATAAATTAAGTTAAGTAAAGCAGTCTGAGCTTCACTTGTTGGTTCGTTTGTTGTGCATGTGATGAGTCTGTCATGTTTGTCTTTCTGGTTTCCTCTTCGGTTTTGTTTTAGCTGTTCTTTTCTGCTACCAAGTTCTGTAAAAACAGGAGTACATTGGAATGGAAACGAGGGCCTCTCTCTCTCTCTCTCTCTCTCTCTCTCTCTCTCTCTCTCTCTCTCTCTCTCTTCTCTCTCTCTCTCTCTCTCTCTCTCTCTCTCTGTGTGTTTGTGTGTGTGTGTGTGAGAGAGAGAGAGAGAGAGAGAGAGAGAGAGAGAGAGAGAGAGAGAGAGAGAGAGAGAGAGAGAGAGAGAGAGAGAGAGAGAGAGAGAGAGAGAGAGAGTTTAAGAAACTCTTCCACTTCACAGAGCCTAAACTGCTAATCCAATCTTAACACAACTTGGCAGAAATTCCTTTAGGCATACCAAAGACTGTACAGGGGAAGATAAACATCCGGTCTCTTTTCCCTATATGAGTAGTGAGGACAGAAACACTGGTTATGTCCCTTTGAAACGTGACACATTTTACACATCGATAGGCCAGTTGAATTCTCCGTTCAAGTTCCAGTCCGAGTTTTTGGATTGCCTCCACTGTGAATAGTGTACACGTCCGCACTAACGATAACTCTATCAGCCCGGTTCGCCAAGCTTTTAAGTAATCCATCTTACCCTTTTAGAATATCTTTGGGCATACTAGGTGCCGCCCGTGTTGCCATATTTACCAAATGGCTAGCCATAGCAACGTAATCCCTGTGGGTCAGATTTTAATATTATAAATATACTGATTATTCCGAAGATATTGTATGGATTTCAACCAAACTTTGGTTTGTTGGGGGGGGGGGAGGTGTCATCTAAGAAAATGTGTTTGTAACATAATAAACTACTGCGTGTCGCCATACCAATAGGCCTACGGGAAAATCGTTAACACAAAAGACTCACAATAATCCAAGAGTCGAAAATGATCTCCCTTGACTTTCATCACTACCTGGGAGTACAGTTTATATGGCTCCGCCATCTTGTTGCCCATTAATTTATTTGAATTGGAACAGAATGTAAAATTATATTAAAGGTGCTTATATTTTAACCTGTTAAGTCAATCAGTCTATCTTCTTTTCTTTCTTTTTTCGTCTCTGATGTCAACCTATAACGGCAGATACAATTGATCTTCGGGTAAACTGAGATAACAAGATTCAATCCTTCATCCCCCTTTTACTTTCATCTCCCTATCCCCAATCCCATCATTTAGTGCATCAATAGGCCTATTTGCTTTGTCAATAAACGATTTTCGGAAAAGACATGGGGAGAGCACTTCGTGAAAATTAGAGTTGCTTACCTCCATTACTCGGTCAAATACCATAGCGACAATGCAACAATGGCGTCGCAGCTTGAAACCGCAGGATGCGAGTCAGCGACTTGCAAACATTTTGTAGAAACATAAGGGGTGACCAGTGGCTACAAAGTAATAGAACTTGCAAACTGTGACGTAAAAATATAAATGACATCAATAATATTGTTTCTTTGTTGGACGTTTACAGATAACGATTTAATTGATCCATCTTTGCTTTACGGATCTAGCGTTTTGGGAAAAAAAGTTTTTTAACTTTTGTTAATCGATTGTATTAAAATCAGCGAGTTTTTGTTGTTGTTGTTGGACGTTTACAGATAACGAATTAGTTGAGCCATCTTTGCTTTACGGATCTTAATTTCACGCGTTTTGGAAGAAAAAAATGGTTCTTAACTTTTAATTAATATTATTTTGTTCCTCAAGCCATTTTATTTACAAACATCTTCATCCTTTGAGAAAGTCTTTTTTAAAACGATAATTTTGGTTTTTTACTTCTTTTTTATTTTCTCATTTTAATCTCTTTGTGTTAGTGTATAGCGTGTTTTGGTGTTTTAGTTCAATATATTTTACAAGAATACCTTAAGCTTCAAAACTTCGTTCCAAAAAAGGTTCCGATGTTACGGGTCTGGAGCAACGAGTACTCCGGAGAAGAAACTGTGAACTCCAACGATGTAATTCCCTGCGTGATTCGTCTGCACCCAAACCTTATCCCCTGGTTTCAAATGAAAGATGGTCGAAGACCCGCAGGAAGTTGAATACGCCATTTGATCGTAGCAACGACAACGAAGTTGAATGCCTCCATTTACATAGATGTCCCCCAGTATATCGGCCAAAAAAGATGGGAATAACTGGAATCCGATTTGGTAGATGCCTGGTGCCGACACGGTGAAAATACCGGTGTGGGGGTCGTATTGCGTGGACCCTCCTGAGAGGAGTTTCACCCGGTCGAAACGTACAGGCGCGTTCGCTGCCACAGCTTGACTGGCTAGCGCTGCGTGAAATGCCACTTGTTTCCCTTGTTCCGCTGGGAAAACAAACAAATAAACAAAAGCAAGCTGGTAAAGTCATGCGAATGTACGCCCAGTTCAAATGCAAAGAAATTATATAATAATAAAACCAAACTCATTGTCAATATGTTTTATTGACATGTTATACATTTGGTAAGGTGGGGTATAGTAAAACGGCTTTTTTTCATTTTATCCTTTCAAAATATAAACAGTTAAGATATCAAGTTCAAGTTCAAGTTCAAGTAGGCTTATACTTTAATATCTCCAAAAGAGAAATTCGGGTTAGGTGCAACAACATGACAGAGATACAACATAACTGAAAGAACATTAATCAAACCTGTAAAACAAAATTATGCCAACCAAATAATTATCATTAAAATTCATTACATCAACATACAAATGTGCACATTTAAAACAGAGAGAGAGAGAGAGAGAGAGAGAGAGAGAGAGAGAGAGAGAGAGAGAGAGAGAGAGAGAGAGAGAGAGAGAGAGAGAGAGAGAGAGAGAGAGAGAGAGTAAAATGAATCATGAATTTAAGAGATGAATAGAACATGGTATGGAAGTTTTTGTGCCCGTGATTTCAGCTTGAGAGTCCGATACCTGCATAGTGGTGTGGCTGCGCCTCTTTCGTTTACATTTAATACAAAATTAAATGTATGTAGGTTCAAAGAGAAGAAAAATAAGATGTGTTGCTTAGGGAGTGTGGAGGGGGCGTTTTACCCCATCTTACCATACCTCATGATGACGAACGAAAAACAACCAGAGGTTCCCTCATTGCATTTTGTTTTCGTGGGGGAACCAGTTATACGAGTAGTAGCATAATTGTTTTTTACAATCTTGCTTCCTTCTACACGAGGAAAATGCGTTAACTCTTCTAACACCAGAACATCACTCTACACTCCCACCAAATGCAAAGACTTTCACTGCCAAGTACCCTGCCAAGTGTTTGTCTATGTTTAGAGCTTATATCACTGATTTCTCCGTGCCGTTAAATGCAACGCATGCACACTCGAAAAAATAAAAAGTACTCCCCTCTTGTCGGTTGAGATGCAATGTTGACATCCAAGAACGTCAAAACATACATGGCGATAGAAGAGTTAGCCTTGCGTTTATACTCCCTCAAAAGAAGTATGCGATCACATATGCGTACACACACACACATAAGCACGCACGCACACGCACACACATACACACACGCACGCACGCACACAAATACACACACATACACATACACACACGCACATACACACACACACACACACACACACACACACACACACACACACACACACACACACACACACACACACACACACACACACACACACACACACACACACACACACACACACACACACACACACACACACACACACACACACACACACACACACACACACACACACACACACACACACACACACACACACACACACACACACACACACACACACACACACACACACACACACACACACACACACACACACACACACACACACACACACACACACACACACACACACACACACACACACACACACACACACACACACACACACACACACACACACACACACACACACACACCACACACACTACTCACCCACGCGATTTTCTAACGCTTGTAGTCGAGCCTGCAGAAGAGCAAGTTCCTGAAACACGTCAATCATTCAATTAAGGAAACAGGTAAGCAAACAAGAAAGCAAGCTAGCTACCAACTAGTCAACCAAGCAATTAACCATCGAACCAACCAACCACTGAATCAGCCAGCCGATAGGAATTGTTCGGAAATAATTAAGGGGAGTAATTTCATGGTGTGTGGGAGTGATCTTGTCTAATTCAATCGGTCAAACAGGGGAATTTACTCTACCACCAGGTATATCCCCAGTTCTCGCCTCGTGTGTTTGAGTAGACATACAGCACTTAGAACACCGTGCGTCATTCTTAAATGGATGTCATTTATTATTTTTTACGTCACATTTTGCAAGTTCTATCAGTTTGTGGCCACTGGCCACCCCTCATTTTTTCTTTAAAAAAACTGTTTGCAAGTCGCTGACTCGCATTCTGCGGTTTCAAGCTTCGACGCCATTGTTGCTATTGAATTTGACCGAGTAATCGATGTAAGCAACTTTAATTTTCACGAAGTGCTCTCCCCTAGGGTTTTTTTCATTTAAAAAATCGTCTATTGACTGGAAGAAAAAGAACCCCCCGGAGGTGCGGATCGGACCCAGAGACACACCAGCCACGCCTGCCCTACCAACACAAGAGCAGCCCTGTTCCAGCCTTGGAAGTCCGTGTTGTGTTACTGGGGAGCAGGCACACACACGGAACATTTCATGACGTGTACAGAGGCACGCGGCTACTCTCGACCCAGTAAAATATCATACGGATACGACGCAGAGGAGTCCTTGCAAAAGTGTCCCCATGGGTGTGCGAGTCCATTGTTCATGACTGCAGAGCCCATCGGCCAAAGACACCAATCTCATAAATTCAGCACGCATCCAACAGCCCCACTCCAAGGACGGGTGAGGCCAGTACGTCTCCGGACACACCCAGGCGTTCGCCATACAGACTTAAGGGGATGGATACGCGCCATTTACTTCCAGCCCCACATGGCCGAAAGGCCAAAGAGGGCGTAAAACACTATTATTATTATTATTTACTTCCCACGATGACAAATGATTAAGATTTTTGTCATAGAATCTACACATACTCCTAAGGTCAAAACTGAAGAAAACAAATGGGGTCACCATGCTACTTTTCTTGTAATTCATGGTCCAAATGTTGGGCAATTTTTGAGTAAAATCAGATCTACGGAAAACTGGATTTATTTCATACACTAAAGTGACTTACAACTTTCAATAACATTTGCCTAATACTACAACCTATTTCGTATTAGAATCTATGTCAAAGTTTTAAAAAAATCAATTTAGTCAATAGGAAATTTTGGAAAATTGTTGTACTGACAAAATATTTTCCTAAATGTTATTGTTCAAATGCCTGTAGAAAAACTCAATGATGAAATAATTGTAGTTTTTTTAATAACAGATGAAATAATCTATACTCTGCATAATAAAGATTTAAAAAACCAGTATGTCTCCGTGCTTGTTACTGAACCCCATACACTTTTTCAACCCTACCCCTATTTTCACACAGGACTCATGCCAAGAGTTATATCCCTTAATGCTTTTTTGTTGACAGTTTTATGAGATTTGTTCTTTTAGTAACGCGGTTTTAGTAGTTACTAAGGAATTAATATGTTTAAAATAATCATTATTTATTCTAACAATGCAAACGTTTTAGCGATATTTATATTTTCAAAACATGTCTTGCACCACTGGGAGTCCCCCATATTATGCTAGCACGATCGATCACAGAGGGAGTTGGCCAGTTCATTCAGTCAGTTCATTCACATATTCATTTTATATGAGACAGCATATTAATTGTGGCTGTGCCATAGCCGATGAGGTTTATCCGAGGCGTGGTTGCTGCTGCACATATCTGCATTAAGAAAAAGATCGGGACTTTACTGGTTAAGCACTGCCTCCGGGTATTGCCTCCAGTATTGTTCCCACCATCTTTATATTAACAAATGCCCCACATGGCCGAAAGGCCGAAGAGGGCGTAAAACCCTATTTTCGTTTTTCATTCACAAGTGGTTTCATGAATGAATGACGTATGGATAAGATGACGTAAGAATGAAATGACGAAATTGTGAATCGTATCGCAAGGTCGAGAGGACGTAAAACTCAAAATTACGATACGATTCACAATTTCGTCATTTCATTCTTACGTCATCTTATCCATACGTCATTCATTCATGAAACCACAGAGAGAGTAGACCATTTCATTCACAATTTTGTCATTTCATTCTTACGTCATCTTATTCATACGTCTTTCATTCACTGAAACCCTTTTAGTAGTGTTTCTTACGACACAGTCAGCCACAAGGGGAAAATTAGCGTCACATGTATGCCGCGTATCCCCTTTAACATTGGATCACGTGGATCCATATTATTACCAGGGCGGTGGTTCTGAAAAGTGAAACCTTGAAGATGTGCCAGTAAAGCAATGACTAGGAGGAGGCCAAACCAGCTGGAGAGCCATCAAGTAGAAAGACAAAAACCAGATACAGTCTCTTATCTCACGAGCCCAACGAAAGTAGTATGCTCGTCTCATGGGCAAATTTGACTGAAATTTTCTTTATTTCATGAGATAATTGGGGTGGGCTTCTTACCCGCCCATGCGCTTTTTACCCCGTCTTCCCCTATGCTACACTGATCCGCCTTCCAAAAACCAGACACCCATTGCGAGAAGACCGCCCGGTCTTCATGAAGAACGTCCATAAGGGTCGATGACCAATTGGACGTTAATCTCACAATCAGTGTTGGTGACATGACCGCCCGGTCTTCATGAAGAACGTCCATAAGGATCGATGACCAATTGGACGTTAATCTCACAATCAGTGTTGGTGACATGACCGCCCGGTCTTCATGAAGAACGTCCATAAGGGGTTGATGACCAATTGGACGTTAATCTCACAATCAGTGTTGGTGACATGACCGCCCGGTCTTCATGAAGAACGTCCATAAGGGTCGATGACCAATTGGACGTTAATCTCACAATCAGTGTTGGTGACATGACGCCCGGTCTTCATGAAGAACGTCCATAAGGGTCGATGACCAATTGGACGTTAATCTCACACCTTACAACGCGCGCGCATTTAACTCAACTTGTGGTGGTGCCATAGCCGATGAGGTTTAACCGAGGCGTGGTCACCGCTACAGCTATCTGTATTAATTTTTTAAAAAAATCGGGACTTTACTGGTTTCGTACTGCCTCCGGGCATTGCCTCCAGTATTGTTCCCACCATATTTGTATTTACAAATGTCCCATATGTGTCTGATTCAGACCAACTGCCTCCGGGCATTGCCTCCAGTATTGTCACCATATTTGTATTTACACCATATTTGTATTTACAAATGTCCCATATGTGTCTGATTCAGACCAAGAGGACGTAAAACTCCATTTTCGAGTGCGCGCCGCATTTGAATCACAGCTGGCCTCTCGCCAGAGAGAGAGACGGTTCTCCCTTCTTTGTTCCCTGCTGTGCGAGCCACCGTGAGGCAGAGCTTTTCTGACGAGAAAAACCCGATCCCTGGGATCGGTTGTTTTCCCTTTAAGGGGGCGACCCACTGCATACGATTCAATATCGTTTACATAATGTGGCGGTACCATAGCCGATGAGGTTTAACCGAGGCGTGGCTACCGCTACGCCTATCTGTATTGTTAAAAAAATCGGGACTTTACTGGTGTTGCACTGCCTCCGGGCATTGCAGCCAGTATTGTTCCCACCATCTTTGTATTTACAAATGTCCCATATGTGTCTATGACCGAGAGGACGTAAAACATCATTTTCATCCGCACGCGCCGCATTTGAATCACAGCTGGCGAGAGAGACGGTTCGCCCTTCTTTGTTCCATGTTGTGCGAGCCACCGCGAGGCAGAGCTTTTCTGACGAGAACGACCCGATCCCTGGGATCGGTTGTTTTCCCATTAAGGGGGCCCGGGGCGACCCACTGCATACGATTCAATCCAAGTGCGATCCAACTGTGACATCTTTGATGCTTGATGAAATACTACTGTCTGATGCTATCTTACTAGTTTTGTTCACTATAATTATTTGTAGTCCCCCCGTAGAATAAATACACGAATCTGATGAAATATCTGTATTAATGTTTGGTATCAGACATTTTATGAGATTCGTGTATTGAGATCTACATGAATATAGTGAACGAAAATAGAATTATTTTTTTAGGACGAAAGCATTTCACGAGTATCATGCCTCACAGACATTGTCACAGTTGGATCGCAGTTGGATAGAACTCGCATGCGTGAGTCGTCTTCCCTTACAGTCGCTATGTCTTTCCCTAGACCACCCACCTCAAAGGGGACATAGAACTCTCACACAAAAAGTAGTTTTTTTGTACCTTCCTCATCATTCTTCCTTTCTTCCTTTCCTTCCGTTTTCCTTCTCCCTTTCTTCCTCTCTTATTTCTGTCCATGCTACTTTTTATTCCTTCCTTCCTTCCTTCCTTCCTTCCTTCTTTCCTTCCTTCCTTCCTTCCTTCCTTCCTTCCTTCCTTCCTTCCTTCCTTCTTTCCTTCTTTCCTTCCTTCCTTTCTTCCTTCCTTTCTTCCTTCCTTCCTTCCTTCCTTCCTTCCTTCCTTCTTTCCTTCTTTCCTTCCTTCCTTCCTTCCTTCTTTCCTTCCTTCCTTCCTTCCTTTCTTCCTTCCTCAAGCTCTCGTTCAGTAACCATTTACTGCCAATCTGTCCGTCATTCAGTCTGTCAGTCAGACAGTATGTCCGCCCGTCCATCCGTCTATCCGTCCGTCGGTCGGTCCGTTCGTCAGTCAGTCAGTCTGCCAGTCCGTCATTCATTAATTCATTCATTCATTCATTCTTTCATTTATTCATTCATTCATTCATCCATTCAGTCCGTCAGTCAGCCCATATGCCTGAAGATGGTGCTGACGACGACGAAAACGACGAAAACGATGATGACGATGATGATGATGAAGATGATGATGATGATGATGATGAAGATGAAGATGAAGATGATGATGATGATGATGATGATTAGTATTATTATTATTATAATTTTTATTATGATTATTATTATTACTCATAATCACTGTTGTTTAGTGAAATTGGGAGAGATGGAATGATTGTCAGTCAAAAGAAAGATTTCCTTGTCAAAGGTCGAGCTCGACCGAATTTTTTCGGAAATAAAGAAACAAATAGCTTGTTGTTGTGTTCCTTTGTTTTAATTCTATTTTATTATTATTATCATCATCATCATCATCATCATCATCATCATCATCAATATTATTATTATTATCATATTATTATTATCATCATCATCATCATCATCATCATCATCATCATCATCATCATCATCATCATCATCATCAATATTATTATTATTATTATTATTATTATTATTATTAATATGTAAACCACCCTTTCAGACCTACCCTAGTGGGGCAGCACAGTTACAGAAAGGGTGTCGGGTTCGGGGTAGATAGGTTAGGATTTCTTTTAAAAAAGGTAGAAAAAGAGGAAAGGGATTTTAAGAAGAAAGAATTGAAGAGGGTGAAGGAGTTCGGTAGACTTTCACAATGAGGGATACACAATAAACCAAAGAAGACAATTTGGAATGTTCACTCTTTAATCAATCTACTAAACTACAAAAAAGAAATAAAAGTAAAAGTAAAAGGTAAGTAAAAGAAAAGGAAACTATAAAAGGAAATAAAAGGAAAATAAAGGAGACTAAATCAAAGGATAAGAAAAGGAAAGGAAATTAAAAGGCTAAGAAAAGGACTCTAGCAACAATGCGACCTGTAACAACAATGACATAGCACAAGCATACAACAACAGGCTCACAATGAACTAGAATAATAAAAGAGTGTTACGATCAACATCCTTAAAACAATAACATGAAAATCAACGATGAACATAATAGGGATATCTTCTCAGTGATCAACAACGAATTAATTATTATCAAAGGGAGATAATCCCTGGACACTCTCGAGGATTACTTATAGCAAGCTTAGTCCCTTGTTTTGGATTTGCATAGGTTAGTTACAGAGAAAAACCTATCCAGAACAATGACACACGTTTAACGCCATCAGTTAAACCTAAGCTATCCAAGCCGAAATTATCACTTTCTGAAATTCAGATTAACTTCAACAAGTTTTACATCTATCCTCGTGTCTTATTAACCATCCTTTGATTCAATCAATCACGATAATCCCAAATAACATCGTCAATAGCATTCAATACACGACAATTACCAATACACATAAAGATAAGCTAACAGTATGACTTTCTATCATTAAACAACAAGAAAGCACATGTTTCCGTTTACATTCAACCCATTAGACCTAGTCTCAATGAACTCCTTCATTTAGACCATGACCATCCCTTTCAACAAAGGCCCTACTCAACAAATGGACCTCACCTCCCTTAGCAGTACAAAAGGGGCCAATACAAAAAGCCGCCAAGGAGGCCTACTTTTGTTCACTCCCTCAGGCAACTGTCCACTACAGCTCGCCTGACCCGACTCTAAACTTATCAAGTGGCCAAGAACTTGTGGTTAATTCTACTATTCAATTAAACCGTCTCGCCCTTCCAAACCCAATAAACTCCATCAAATTACCTAGG
>CM065680.1:40640348-40665348 GCA_017654935.2 Phymorhynchus buccinoides | reverse complement strand
AGTGCTCTCTCAAATTTTTTCGTTAGGTCTTAAGGTTCAGCTTGCTTGTTTGGTGGTGGTTCCTTTTTTGTGCGTTTGTTTTCCCCACACAGCGGCCAGTGTACCGAACGCTGCTCGTTCATAATAATTATAGTTCATGCGCACAGTCACACATTGGTTTGTCCGCTGCTGGCCCTTTGACAAACAATGCGCAGGGTTCATGGCAGCCCCTTTAACAAACAATGCGCAGGGTTCATGGCAGCCCCTTTAACAAACAATGCGCAGGGTTCATGGCAGCCCCTTTGACAAACAATCCGCAGGGTTCATGGCAGCCCCTTTGACAAACAATGCACAGGGTTCATGGCAGCCATCGTTCGACGGACGTGGTGGCGCCCTCAGATGAGGACCTCACTCACCACGCTGGCTCCGCGACTAAGCAATTGTTTTTGTAAAAAATTATTGAACATTTTGTTCACGCAATTTGCATAAAACATAATACACAAGCATAACTGAAAAAGACTACGCAATTATTGTTGGCAGTAAGGGGGCTTAGTAGGTGGTCTCCTGCGTATGTTGGATCAGAACAGGCTCTACTGAACTCCACCGTAGTGACCACCGGCAGCGGTGCTGTGTCTCCTCTAGTGGTTGCCTCTGGACGGCCTTACGTTGATCGCTCCCCATGCATGGACCGCCGATTTTGGTGTCTGCGAGCAGACAGTCCGGGGTGGGGTCCTGGGTATGGAGGGACTCGGAATGAGCAGCATGAGAGTAGTGCCACTGGGTGACTTAAGGCAATGCCACCCCACCCCACCCCAAACAAATCATCGGCGGATACAAAACAGCTCAAAATATGACACGAACGAGGACAATGGACATAATTTGGAAGTAACTAAGGAAGCTGGAGGAGAGAAAAATGAGAGAGAATTGAATTGAATTGAATTGAAATTTTTCATGAGGATAAATGGATAAGCAGCAATACTTTTTTTCACCATGTCCTCGACAAAAACAAGTTAACAATAATGTACAAAGCAATCAAAGAGAGAGAGAGAGCGAGAGGGGGGGAAGAGGGAGAGAGGGAGAAGATATATATATATATATATATATATATATATGTCACGGGAAATATTGGAATCCGGGAAAATTCCGAATTTTCCAGGGAAAATTCCGAATTCCGATATTTCTCGGGAAAATTCGGAATCTTACCAAGGCTGGTAAGATTCCGAATTTTCCAGGGAAGATTCCGAATTTTCCCAGGCAAGTAGCTGCATGCCATACCAAACCAGAGAGAGAGAGACAGAGACAGGGACAGAGACACATAGAGACAGACAGACACAGAGAGAGAAATAGAGAAAAAGAGACGGAGACAGACAGAGACACAGAGGAAGGGAGAGAGGAAGAGAGAGGCATGCTGATAGGCGGAGAAGCGGAGATTTTTTGTGATTTCACACATCCAGTGTTGGCTTATAACAATGCACGTCTCCAGAACAGGTCTTGAGTTTTTAATGAAAAAAACTACATGATTGCAAGTGATATAATCACATAAATGTAAAAAGGTCCGGTTAAAAAACACATCACAACATTTCTTAGTTATATCATATGTAACAGCAATAAAAGTCTCTATCTCCCCTCTCTCTAAGCTCGGGGAAAGAGGGAGATCATTGCTGTATTAAGCAAATAACATGAACGTGATTTAATGAAAAACAACTACATGATTGCAAGTAATAAAATCACATAAATGTAAAAAGGTCAGGTTAAAAAACACATCACATTTCTTAGTTATATCATGTGTAACAGCAATAAAAGTCTGTCGGTAAATTACTCCACGAAATATGAATAGTGTATCAATTATATCAGATTTTAGCGATACCTTTCCATTACAAGTTCATTACAGGTGTTCCATAATATTTTGTGAAGGCGTATGGGGTTTAATTTCATAACAAAAAGAACAGGACATGAAAACCGTGCAAGTTTGTTTCTCTCACACACAATTAATTTCACTTCATTGTCAGCTTGGGAAAATTCGGAATTTTCCCGGGAAAATTCAGAATTCTGAATTTTACCGAGACCAATCCAGGAAAAATCAGAATTCTGAATTTTCCCGGTTTTCCCGGGAAAATTCGGAATTTACCCGGATTCCAATATTTCCCGTGACATAATTATATATATATAGAGAGAGAGAGAGAGAGAGAGAGAGAGGGAGAGAGAGAGAGAGAGAGAGAGAGAGAGAGAGAGAGAGTGTGTGTGTGTATGCGTGTGCGTGTGCGTGCGTGTGTGTGCGCATATGTGTCAGTGTTAGTGCGTGTGTGCATGGGCTGTAAGCGCACACTTATATGTGTATGTACATGCATGAGAGAGAGAGAGAGAGAGAGAGAGAGAGAGAGAGAGAGAGAGAGAGAGAGAGAGAGAGAGAGAGAGAGAGAGAGAGAGAGAGAGAGAGAGAGAGAGAGAGAGATCTTGTTTTCATTTAAAGCATAAGCAAGATGCTTAGTATCATTTATTCGTATCAATATTTTCATTTATTTTGTTGCACACTGTCTATATATAGACAATAAACTGATCTGTGATACATAGACAACATGGGCTTTTTACCCCGTCTTCCCCTACATGCAGCCTACTAAATTGTAGTAAACAGCAACAACAGCATGAACTGACGTGCTACTGGGTACACGTTGGGGTCTTTATCGGCATAAAACGAACACCGTTTAGTAAGGACTTGCACGGATCTCGTCGCTTAGCTAGAGTTGGTCTTTGACTACTACGCTTTCCACAATGTTCCGCACGGTACTGTTGCTCTCTATCCTCTGCCTCTGGGCAGCTGAAGGGAAAAACAAAAAGACATTGCCCAGGGCAGCTGAAGGGAAAAACAAAAAGACATTGCCCAAGGAATGCGAACAACTACAGTACATCATGTTCGAGTTCACGACCAACGAACCCAGCCACCAATTGAAGAAACGCTTTAGCAAAGTGGACGTTATCTACAGTTTCAAGGTACATTTTCTTTCTATTTTTCTTTCCAAAGGTAGGCTATATGTTTTAAGTAGTGAAACACTTGCACAAAATCAAGGTGTGAGTGGAAGTAGAGAATCTTCTCTGAAGGTCTTCTTCTGTCCAACTCTTTCCCATCTTTTTCGGCTTTTATATTTGAATGAGAATCGTCCAAAATGTCACGTACAACGGGTAAAAAGCTAAATCCTTGTTCGTTTTTTTTTAAATCCGCAAAAAATGTATCAACAAAGGAAATCCCTTTTTTTTTTTTAAATAACGTAGGCCTAATTAAGAGTGCATTTTAAATTAAAACCATAGAAAATTAGGAAACTGACGTCTTACAACCGAGCTACTCCATGATGTTACAGCACGCCATCTAAGCATAGGCATAACGAACACTCCTTGCACATCTTAAGGCTGAATACCTTAAATAATATTATTAATAATATAATAGTAACGAAAAAGAAACAGAAAATTGTCACCAAGACATCGTCCTGATTGTCTACAGACACAAGACAAAATCAAAACGTCTCTATGTCGGCCAAAAAATAGGCATTCCGAAGAAAGGGTAACACACAATAATTCGGAGTATCAGTCATCATAGAGCTAACGAACAGATTGCCAAGATACAGAAGTGTATTTATAAAGTACACACTCTGGAAAATAACCGTCTGACAAGAGTTTATTTGTAATGTTCACACCCTGGCAAATAATTATCTGATACGAGTTTACTTGTAAAATTCACTCTCTGGCATTTATCATCTGACAGAAGCTTACTTGTAAAAGCTCACACTCTGGCAACATTATTATATGACAGGAGTTCATTTATCAAGTTCTCACTGTCGAATAATTATCTGACAGGAGTTCTTTTGAAAAGTTCTCACTGCCGAATAATTATCTGACAGGAGTTCATTTCTAAAGTTCTCACTGGCGAATAATTATCTGACAGGAATTTGCTTGTAAAGCTCACACTGACGACAAATTATCTGGCAGCTTAGGCCTACTTGTAAAGCACACACTCTGGCAAATAATATATTTTAATAGTAAAGCAAAGGAAGGTAACTATCTCTCTGTAATTAACTCCCTTCAGCAAAGTTATACAGTACACAACAACGGTTGTGGAGAGAATTAGTGCACAAACAAATCAGCATTCATGAAAGAATGGCATAGCCTTCTAGTCTTTGTGTTACACTGTTTAAGTGATGGTCATATAGGCAGTCCTGGGTCATCCCTTTTTGAGGATGAACCTTGGTCTGTCTCACTGTGGCTGTTGCTTATACTTTTGCTAGGCGACTTGGTGCCGAAAATAACTTTGGTGAAGGGAGTTAATTACACAGAGAGAGAGTTACCTTTCTTTACTTTACTATTACCCTCTCCCCTTGCCTCACCGTTTCTATCTTAATATATTTTAATATAAAGCTAATATGAATGAAAGTTTAGCTTAACGTCCTCCCGGCCGAAGCCATATGGGACATAAAGCTAATAACACTCTCGCCAGTTTTTAAGCCATGAACGCATTTGTCCTAGCTCTTAGCGCTTCAGCCACGGGAATTAGTTGGACTTTGGGGACCTTCCTATTAATTCTCAACGCTAGCTGTCATCGTGCAATGTGGACCGAGAAAGTGGGGATGTCCCCTAGGCAAGGCTTTTCCCACTAATAAACAAATTCAAGCGTTGTCCTTCAGAATAGCAGTAGCAGCCATGGCTATCAGGAAGTCATTGTCGGACACGACTGATTGGCACACCTAGACACAACGCTATGAATGCTTACCGTTTTTAATGGAAACAATTGTTTCACTTTTATTTCGGGCGTCTGTGTGTGTGTGTGTCAAAACAAAACAAAATCTTTAAATTAAACATCTGTACTCCTACTTTAAATTTCCTTCAAAATCTGTATAAATCAAAAAACATCTGTATCTTTACTAAAGACTTCCTTTCCGTTAAGCATCTTCATAATTTCAAATGCCTCAAATGGCCTTTTGGCACAGAGGGCGTTAAATCTCTACTTTTCTGTGTGTGTGTGTGTGTGTGTGTGTGTGTGTGTGTGTGTGTGTGTGTGTGTGTGTGTGTGTGTGTGTGTGTGTGTGTGTGTGTGCGTGCGTGTGCGTGCGCGTGCGTGCGTGTGCGCGCACACATGTGTGTGTGCTATATGTGACCCAATATTCCATAAGTATAACAGCAATTATATAAACCACAACATGATTGCTTTATTTTCAGGTCTATGGATACGGACATTATATCTTCAGTAAGTCTTATTTCCTGCTCTGCATATGTTTTTCTTCTTCTTAGATTCCAACCAACAGCAATCATGTTGGGCTTTGTGGCTTCATCCTTACTCAGTGGTATACTTGTGTCGGTACCATAGCCGATGAGGTTTAACCGAGGCGTGGTTACCGCTAGGGGAAGACGGGGTAAAAAGCGCATGGGCGGGTAAGAAGCTCACCCCAATTATCTCATGAAATGAAGCAAATTTCAGTCTCATTTTGCCCATGAGACGAGCGTTAATGTCTAGCATTCGTCTCATGGGCAAATTTGACTGAAATTTTCTTTATTTCATGAGATAATTGGGGTGGGCTTCTTACCCGCCCATGCGCTTTTTACCCCGTCTTCCCCTACACATATCTGCATTGTTAAAAAATCGGGACTTTACTGGTGTGGCACTGCCTCTGGGCATTGCCTCCAGTAATGTTCCCACCATCTTTGTATTTACAAATGTTCCATTATGGGTCTATGACCGAGAGGACGTAAACACCATTTTTCATTCATTCGTGGCTTCATCCATTTCTCCGTGTATTCATTTTTGTCTGTGAACACATTTACCCAAAAAGCTGTAATCGAATCGAAATTGGCCGGGGTAGGGTTGGGTGGGGGGTGGGGGAGAAGTTCAGATAAGGGTTATGTTTAAGGTCTTTTTGAGGCCTTGTAATCAAACGGTATTTATCATTGGTTGAAATTATCGTATGGTTTGGGCCAGTAGTAAAATGACAGTGAACCTGTAAGAGTTGTGGGCTTTTTTCTACAGCATTACACAGCTTACTTAATTTTGTGTGTGAAATTACGAGGTACGGTACCACCCCTTAAAGGGACACCCTGACGGATGCGCTTTTGCAAGAAACACGTCGAGGTCACCAGAAAGACAAAACCTTTTCATGGATCAGAACACTGACTCTGCTCTGGTTTCCTATAAATCAGACCGTCATAATGGCGATTCCTCCTTGGCGGAGTTGCCGGAGATAGAAGCCATTTTGGACGGGGTGGGTGGAGGCCACTGAGGTGGTTGAAACTTTTTTTTCTTTGTAGTGCAGTAAAAACAAAATGGAGCTATTGCCTTTGTTGTGAGCGAAACTCCTTTTGATAAACTTTATAAAAACTGTATAAAAAGGCTTGTATTGTTGAAATTTCGTGCAAACGATTTGGTCTAACTCAGGCGGTCATTAGAAAAGAGAAGGCACATGCCTTTTCTTTCACTGAAAGAATATGACTTTCAGCACCTCCGCTAAGGAGGAATCGCCGATTTGACGGTTTGATTTCTAGGAAACCAGAGCAAAGTGAGTGTTGCCATCTCTGTAAAGGGTGTTTTCCTGGTGATCTCGATGTGTTTCTGCCAAAACCTCATCCGTCAGGGTGCCCCTTTAAGGGCCAGCCACACTGTATACGATTTGACATCAATACAATACGATTTTGACCATGTCTATGAGTCATGATTCGGGTGAAATACTTCCGTCTAAGCAATAATATAGTGAAGATAGCTTGCATGATTTCATCAGATTTAATTACACAGTAGAATTTCACGTGAATCATGCCTCACAAATGTCAAAATCGGATAGTAGTGAATTGGTTGGGCAGCATCGATAATGAATTGGCCATTTGGGGACTACTTCACTTGAGAAAATTCCAAACTTATATTCAGATCGATATTTGGGGTTTTGTTTGTTTTTATGATGTTGTTGCTGTCCACTCTCTTTCTCTTCTCTCTCTTGCCTTTAGGTCTGTTTCTCCTGTATGCCATTCATGCTATGCGTGTGTGTTCGCTTTGTATTGCATTTTTGTTTGAATGCGTTATGAATGCTAACGTGTGTGTGCGCTTTGATTTTTGATTTCTATCCAGATTCAGCGCCATATAAATACTGTATGTTGTTGTTGTTGTTGTTGTTGTTATGAATCGATAATTCTGATCGCTTCTCGGACTTTTGGCTAAGACAGTGATTCAGGAACATATTTTTTTGTTTATACCCTGGTTGATTTGTTCAGCCCGTCGTACATGGCGAAAGCCGATACGCGACGTTAAACTGAACTTCCATCCTTGTTGTTGGTGTTGTTGTTTATCACAAAAACATTGATACATAGGTTTCGACTATGATGATGATATTTCCCTCGCGTAATCTCGTCGTGTTGCAGTTGTGAAGAACGACGAAAGCATGGCACTCAAACACCTGACTCTGCCTGAGGATTCTTTCCTGACAGCCTGCTCCATGCCCGTGGAAAGCCTGGACTCTTTCTTTGGTCGTCTGGGCATCCCCAGCCTGAACAACGTCATCCCTTACGCACTGCCCGACGAGAACCTGGCCTACATTGAGAGGATTTGGGAGGTTCCAGGTCAGTTGATAGGTATAGACGGGGTAAAAAAGCCCATGGGCGGGTAAGAAGCCCATGCCAATTGATCTTATGAAATAAAGCAAATTTCAGTCACATTTTGTCCATAAGACGAGTGTTAATGTTTAGCATTCGTCTCATGGCCAAATTTAACTGAAAGTTTCTTTATTTCATGAGATAATTGGCATGGGCTTCTTACCCGCCCGTGGGCTTTTTACCCCGTCTTCACCTATATCAGTCTCTATGCCAACACGGTGTTAAGCCGATGTCGCAAAGAATATTGTCGCCGTGAAATACGGTCGCTGCGACAGCATTTCACCATAAATACGATCGCTAGCAATAGGATCTATGGTGAAATTCTGTCGCTGCCCTGAAATACGGTCGCCGCGACAGAATTTCACCATAGATCCTATCGCTAGCGACACGATTTATGGTGAAATACTGTCGCGACACTATTTCACCATAAAAACAGCAAATACAGTTTTTCACAGCAAATACGATCGCTACGCGACACTATTTCACCTTAAAAACAGTCTCTCTATCGACAATATTTCACTGTCGCTTCCGCAACACTATTTCACCATAAAAAGGGTCGCTACATTGAACGACACTTTTTCACCAAAAATACGGTCGCTACTGCGACAATATTTAACGGCAAATACGGTTGCTTGCGCGACACTATTTCACCATAAAAACAGTCTCTCGATCAACACTATTTCACGGCAAAAACAGTCGCTACTGCGACACTATTTCACCAAAAATACCAAAAACAGTCGCTACTGCGACACGATTTCACCAAAAATACGGTCGCTACTGCGACTCTATTTCACCAAACATACGATCGCTACGGTCGCCACTGCGACACTATTTCACCGAAATTACGGTCGCTAATGGGATTTTGTTTTGTTTTGTTACATTCCAGCCTACCAGAATAGCAAGCATCTGCACAGGGCTGCTACCTCACAGTTATAGTCAGAAACATACAACACACACAAACATGTATGTATGTATGCATGTATGGATGTATGCCTGTGTGTATGTATGCATGTGTGTATGTATGTATGTATGCATGTGCGTATGTATGTATGTATGTATGTATGTATGTATGTATGTATGTATGAATGTATGTATGTATGTATGTATGTATGTATGTATATATGTGTGTATGTATGTATGCATGCATGTATGTATGCATGTGCGTATGTATGCATGTATGTATGTATATGTATGTATGTTTATGTATGTATGTATGTATGTATGTATCAATAAATGTATGTATGCTTGAATGTGTGTATGTATGAATGTACGTGTGCGTGTGTGTCCGCGTGCGTGCGTGCGTATGTACCTGTATGTATGTATGTATGTATGTATGTATGTATGTATGTATGTATGTATGTATGTATGTATGTATGTATGTATGTATGTATGCATGTATGTATGTATGCATGCATGCATGCATGCATGTATGTATGTATGTATGTATGTATGTATGTATGTATGTATGTATGTATGTATGTATGTATGTATGTATGTATGTATGTATGTATGTATGTATGTATGTGTGTGTGTGTGTGCGTATGTGCGTGCGTGCGTGTCCGCGTGCTTGCGTGCGTATGTATTTATGTGTATGTATGTGAGACTAGGCCTTTTGCCCCCGGGCCATTTGCCCTCCCAGTCTTTTGCCCCTTGGGCCTTTTGCCCCCTAGGCCTTTGCCCCGCGACCATTTGCCCCTTGGCCTTTTGCTCCCCGGTCATTTGCCCACGGGTATTTAGCCGCTGGCAATTTGTCCCCCATGCACACACACACACACACACACACACACACACACGCACGCAAACACACACATAACAATAATATAAAATCTCTCTTTACATACAGATAGACAGACACATGCACAAACGCGCGCGCGTATGCACACAGACACACACAAACACACACACTCGCACACACACACACACACATGTGCGCGCGCGTGCGAGCGCACACACACACCTTGGCCTAGGAGGCAAAAGGCCGGGAGGCAAAAGGCATAGGGGGCAAATATCCGGGGGGGGGGGAGCGAATGGCCCGGGGGCAAAATGACGCAACCCATGTATGTATGTATGTATGTATGCATGTATGTATGTATGTATGCATGTATGTATGTATGTATGCATGTATGTATGTATACATACATACACACATACATGCATGCATGCATACATACATACATACATACATACATACATACATACATACATACATACATACATACATACATACATACATACATACATACATGCATACATACATGCATACATACATGCATACATACATACATACATACATACATGCATACATACATACATACATACATACATACGTACGCACATACATACGTACATACATACATACATACATACATACATACATACATACATACATACATACATACATACATACATACATACATACATACATACATACATACATACATACATACATACATACATACATACATACATACATACATACATATATATATACATACATACATACATACACACATGCATACATCCATGCATGCATACATACATACATACTATGCATACATACATACATACATACATACATACATACATACATACATACATACATACATACATACATACATACATACATACATACATACATACATACATACATACATACATACATACATACATACATACATACATACATACATACATACATACATACATACATACATACATACATATGTGTATGTGAGTCAACTGACTTGTTTCTGACTATAACTGTCAGGTAGCCCTGTGCAGATACTTGCTATTCTGGTAGGCTGGATGATAACAAAACAAAACAAAATCGCATTAGCGACCGTAATTTCGGTGAAATAGTGTCGCAGTAGCGACTGTAGCGATCGTATTTTTGGTGAAATAGTGTCGCAGTAGCGACCGTTTTTGCCGTGAAATAGTGTCGCAGTAGCGACCGTTTTTGCCAAGAAATAGTGTCGATCGAGTAACTGTTTATGGTGAAATAGTGTCGCGGAAGCAACCGTATTTGCCGTGAAATATTGTCGCAGTAGCGACCGTAGTTTTGGTGAAAAAGTGCCGCTCAATGTAGCAACCGTTTTTATGGTGAAATAGTGTCGCGGAAGCGACAGTATTTGCCGTGAAATATTGTCGATAGAGCGACTGTTTTTATGGTGAAATAGTGTCGCGTAGCGATCGTATTTGCTGTGAAATAGTGTATTTGCTATGAAATAGAGCGACTGTTTTAATGGTGAAATAGTGTCGCGACAGTATTTCACCATAAATCGTGTCGCTAGCGATAGGATCTACGGTGAAATTCTGTCGCGGCGACCGTATTTATGGTGAATTGCTGTCGCAGCGACCGTATTTCACGGCGACAATATTCTATGCGACACCGGCGCCACTCTGCATAGGATTTGACCCCCCCCCCCCCCCCCCCCCCCCCCCCCCCCCCCCCCCCCCCCCCCCCCCCCCCCCCTAATACGATACGATTGTGACGATGTCTTATGAGTCATTACTCACGTGAAATACTTCCGTCTAAAAATAACTGGTAACGGTAAAGATGCGCCCCCCCCCCCCTCCTCCATGTCTCGGTTCTTTCCATTTGTTCAGTCTTGCCTTTCTTACTGAAGATTGAGTACTTCATCCTCTATCGTTTGCTATATTTAACACTAATTTTCATCCATTTACATAATTAAACACATGCATTCAATAATAGTAGAAGATAAAGGCAAGACGGGAAAAAACGCAATGAACCAGGACTGTGACAAATGCTCCGCGGCTGTTGTGTGTACTGCACTACATAGGGGGGGGGGGTCCTATTAGATAATGGCCTTTATCATGACTGCGACTAATTATTCCACAAATATAATTACCTCCAAAAGTTGATAAGATATGGCTTAATGTTTGGTAAGAAAGGCAGGTGTGAAAATGTGGGGAGAGCTGCGAAATGTAAGAGGGGGGTGGGGGGTGGCACATCTTTAACAAGGGCGTCGCCGAGCGGCAGACATGTCCGTCACCAGCAATGCCACGCACTTGTGACACCCCGTAGAGTGTCACATCCTGACACAAAATTGGAAAGGATTCTGTCTTCTAGTTCACGATACAGCTTGAAGAAGAAACATATAGCGCAAAGAAGGAAATTTCGGTTTTCAAGGTCACACTTCAAGGTCAAGGTCAGCATGGTGATAATTTATGCTCGGATGTTTTCTTCTCTAGGGTATACAGTACCACACACAATCTGAAGCGCTTCTGTCAAGCACAAATGTGGAAAATATGGCTTAAAACCCAATTTGTAGACCCCTACAACTTTCAAGGCCTACCGATCTCCCGGACCGTGAACGGGCATACGCCAAAGTACCTCCATGCCAAATTTGAAGACTCTATCACCAACGGTGTGGGAGTTATGGCCCCTTAAAGATTTTTGGTTTTCAAGGTCGTATGCCAAGGTCAAGGTCACGACAAAAGGTCAGAAGGAGAAAAAATGACCCTCCGATTTTCAGGCTCCAGCGATCTTTTTGACCTTGACCTTGACCTTGATCGGTATGCCATCATCAGAACGGGCATAATCCAAACCACCTTCATACCAAGTTTCAACATCCTATGTCGATCGGTGCCTGAGATATGGCTAAAAATAGATTTTCGGTTTTCAAGGTCGTACGTCAAGGTCAAGGTCACGACGGCAAAATGGTTTGCGCGGATCTCTTCCTATTAAGGTGGCACACCTTCACACAAAATTTGACGCGATTCGGTCATGCGGTTCGGGAGATATCCTTGGGACAGACAGAAAACAAAACAAAAAAACAAACAAACAAAAAACAAAAAACAAAAACAGACAAACCAGCCCATCGCAATAGTCCGATCACCTTTGGTGACGGACTAACAAACCCAAAAAATATACAAACCAGCCAATCGCAATAGTCCGATCACCTATGGTGACGGACAATAAGATATTCGATCAGATTCATGTACGGGAGACTACAAACATAGTGAACATAACTAGTAGGATTTCATCCGATTTATTAAGACAATATAATTTCCACGTCAATCATGCCTCACAAATATCAAAACTCGGATCGTATTGAATCGAATCGTATGCAGTGTAGCCGGCCCTTCAGTGTTAGTGGGGGTTATGAGCAACTTAGGACGCGCATTTGACCGCCAGGGGGCAGTCAAACCAGTAGGGGCTTAGCGCGCGATATTCTTAGTTGGGCGTAGTGATAACTCATCTCTCTCTCTCTCTCTCTCTCTCTCTCTCTCTCTCTCTCTCTCTCTCTCTCTCTCTCTCTCTCTCTCTCTCTCTCTCATTACGCCCAGCTAAGAATATTGCGCGCTAAGCCACTATTGGTTTGACTGCCCCTTGGTAGCCAAACCATCGTCCTAAGTTGACCATTGTGTTTCTGATAGTGCTGGTGCTAGATGTGTGTTGTTTGTCGCTGTCGTTGTTGCTGTTGTTGTTGTTTTGTTGTGTGTTTTTTGTTGTTGTTTGAGAGGGGGTAGAGGAAGGAACGCAACAGAAGAGACAGAAAGGGGGTGGAGATAAACATGAGAGTTGGGCCATTTTGGAAAGAGGGGAAAAGGAGGGAGGGAGGGAAAGAGAGAGAGAGTGAGCTGCAATTACAAGATTAATATTAAGATTTAAATTATTGTCCCTGTCGACAACTAAGGCGATGTCAGGGCTGTCACCACGTTGAATCTTACCACGTAAAGCGCAATTACATAGGCAATTTCCAGTTGTTGTTTTTTTAAATGCTTTACAACTATGTCTTATATTGGCAGGGCTGCGTCTTTTGACTGTCCTGGGCATGGAACCTGCAAGGATATTGAATTTGTCGTAGGGTCATCTTTCTCTATGCTCTGTTGTTTTTCTGTCGTATTTGCTGAGAACAGAAGGCACGAACGAGGAGCTATACAGGGCGTTCATGCATGAACACTACGAGATGGTGAAAGCTGCCGGATTCGAGGAGCCTGCGGCTCTCTTCGTGGCAACAGGGGCCTTTCCTACCAAGGTTGGTTCTTATTCATCATCATTATTGCTGCCATCATAACCGTCGTCTTCATAAACATTATCATCAGTTTGTAATTTCTTCGTCGAAAACATCGCCATTGCAATTATTGTCATCATGATATTAAATTGTTCGTAGTCGTAATCCACATTATCATTATGATCCCTTATCACCGTTAGAAGAATCATCGTCATCCTCATCGTTATCATCATCCTTTGAATTTCATAGTTTATCGTATTTATGTTTTGATTAAGAAATTAAATTGTGTATCCCGATAACAGAGTTATTTTCTTCCTTGCATACCTGTGTGTCACATCTGTAAGCACGTTCAAGCACGCCCCAAAGGTGTACTAGCAATGATACGAATACGAATACGATTACGAATGTTTTATTGAGGGTAAAAAGGATAAGCTACAATAGCTTCTTTGCACCTTGCCCTCTCACTCACACATTTATACCATGCATCAAGGAAGAAAAATTAACATAAAACAATCAAGTAAACAAAAACAATGAACAAAAATTGGCACATGAAATGATTGAAAAAGAGTGAAGGTGCCGACCCAATGGATACCATTGAATCCAGCAGCGATCCGACTGTGACATTTGTGATGCATGATCCTCGTGAAATGATGCTGTCGAAATGAATCTGATGAAATCCCCCTAGGGTGTTTTTTTCTCTACCTATTGTTGAAATCCACCGTACACGAATCTGAAGAACTATCTGTGTTTTTGTATCAGACATGTTATGTGGTTCGTGTATTGGGGTCTATACATGAGTATAGCGAACAAAATAGTAGAATTATTTTTAAACGGAAGTATCATGAGCATCCTGCCTCACAGACCTCGTCACATTCGGATCGCAGTTGGATTGAGTGGGAAGTGTTAAGCATGGTAACAGAGGCAGTAATAGTGAGTCCACAATGGTCAACCTATGGCGATATTTTTCACGCCAGAGGGCAGTCAATGTACTAGGGGCTTATCACGCGATTTTCTTACTTGGGCGTAGTGAGAGAGAGAGTGATGGTAGGACCACTCACTGTCTCTCTCTCTTTCTTTATCCCCAACTAATAATATAGAGAGGATTAGCCCCACACGAGCGTCATGCCCTCTGGCGTGAGAAAAATCGCACTAAGTCTCTCATTATCCACACTTGTAGTATAAGTGAAAGGGTGGGAATATAAAATTTAAAAAACGGCTTCAGTTAGCTGCCGACTGTGAACTCTTTGTAGGGGAAGACGGGGTAAAAAGCGCATGGGCGGGTAAGAAGCCCACCCCGATTATCTCATGAAATGAAGCAAATTTCAGTCTCATTTTGCCCATGAGACGAGTGTTAATGTCTAGCATTCGTCTCATGGGCAAATTTGACTGAAATTTTCTTTATTTCATGAGATAATTGGGGTGGGCGTCTTACCCGTCCATGCGCTTTTTACCCCGTCTTCCCCTATATATTGTTGTTAGTGAGAAAGTGTTAGTGGTGGCAGAGGCAGAAAACTCAACCAGCATTACCATCACACATAAATTGTAGTCATTTTGATTTTCAAAACCGCTGTTTTCAAAAGCTGGTTGTTTTTTTGTATGCATTGCGTGGTGCTTTGTATTCATCTGATCTGCACTCTGGTTGGTTTTTGTTTTTCGCTTAACAGTTCCTGTTCTTCTGGAACCACGACGACTGCACTACTTCAAGCATTCTTTTCAGGAGCACCGATACCTTGGGTGGCCCGGGAAACGTGAAAATCCACGTTCGCAAAATCTACAACATTTGAGCAGATCGTGGAGTTCAATGCATTTCTGACAAGATGTAGCCGTTCGAAGATAATTATGTTCTCAAGTTACCCGAAGCATCTTAGTAGGCCATATGTATATCATTTTATGATTTGAAAAATGATACATTCAATAAAGAAGCTGAAGCATAGAGCATTGTCCATTGTGGTTCGTTTATCGTATAATGAGTTCTTATCTTATCTCTTTTTCAATATTCATCTTTTGGTTTCTTCTTCTTCTTCTTCTTCTTCGTCGTCGCGCACGTGAGGGTACACGCAGCACCTACCAACATGACACAACAACAACAACAACATAATTTACACTATAGTTGTAAGTTTGCATTTAACACGTCATTTGTATTTCGAAAATAAGAAAGAAGATTCTCACTTTCAATGAAAAATAGTGTAATAAGTTTGGATAGTGTTATTTTTTGTCCACTGGTGATGTTTTATCAATGAACAACAAATTTGGCTCCAAAATATCAGACTGTTGCATTAGCGTGGATACCTTAGGTGTCTACAGTAGAAAAGTGTTATCCATGTAAGAATTTAAGCAGGTTCTAATTAAAGGCAGAGGTCGTCAATGGACTAACGCTGTCAATATCGGTTACAACAAACATTTTTCTTTAAACAGCGAAGAAAAACGTTTGTTTATGGAGTTGTCCATCTCACGTGTCTCATCGATGTACTAAAAGTCAGGGGTTCAACTATAAAACTACACTGGCCTTTATTTTCTCTATCAAGCAAACGGATAGCACATGATACACGCTGTCAGTCGCTAATAAACTGGAATCTCTCTTTTTCTTCACACTTTCTTCCCCACCTCACTCAAATCTCTCTCTCTCACACACTCTCTCTCTCTCTCTCTCTCTCTCTCTCTCTCTCTCTCTCTCTCTCTCTCTCTCTCTCTCTCTCTCTCAGGGCTGAGTGGGGGAAAAAGCTGTAATTAATTAGCTTATCTCATTACCCTGAATAAATAACATTTCGTTCGTTCGTTCGTTCTCTCTCTCTCTCTCTCTCTCTCTCTCTCTCTCTCTCTCTCTCTCTCTCTCTCTCTCTCTCTCTCTCTCTCTCTCTCTCTCTCTCTCTCTCTCTCTCTCTCTCTCTCTCTCTCTCTCTCTCTCTCTCTCTCTCTCTCTCTCTCTCTCTCTCTCTCTCTCTCTCTCTCTCTCTCTCTCTCTCTCTCTTCACATGCCTGAAACTGAAATAAATTTAGTATTAACTTGCCCTAAATATTTAGTACTGAGAGAAAAGTTGATCCCTAAGAAATATTACAATCATCCTTCTGCTTTTAGGCTAGTTTTGCTGATGTGTGACTCTAGATGTATATTTAGCCTTGCAGTGTACCTGTCTGATGCACTTAGAATTCGTAATGAAACAATTTGATATTTTCTGCTATTATCTTGGAACTGTTTGTTATGTTTGTGAAGATTTCCCATTTTTACCCCTTCCCTCATGACATGGGCAGATGGCCTGGTCATTAAACAGTTGTCCATTGTTCATTGTTCTATCTCTTCATGATATGCACATAATCACGCACACATAGGGGAAGACGGGGTAAAAAGCGCATGGGCGGGTAAGAAGCCCACCCCAATTATCTCATGAAATAAAGAAAATGTCAGTCAAATTTGCCCATGAGACGAATGCTAGACATTAACGCTCGTCTCATGGGCAAAATGAGACTGAAATTGTCTTTATTTCATGAGATAATTGGGGTGGGCTTCTTACCCGCCCATGCGCTTTTTACCCCGTCTTCCCCTACACACGCGAATGCATAAGTGCACGCTTTCTACAATTTATTCGTTAGGTCTTAAAGCGTAGACTGCTTGTTTGGTGGTGGTTCCTTTTTTGTGCGGTTTTTGTTTCCACTCAGCCCGTGTACCGAACGCTGTTCGTTCATAATATATAGTTCATGCGCACAGACACACATTGGTTCGTCGGCTGCTGGCCTTTTGGCACGCAATGCACAGGATTCGTGGTGGCGCCCTCGGAGGAGGACCTCACTCACGCTGGCTCCGCGACCCAGAAATTATTGTCGGTAGTAAGGGGGCTTAGTAGGTGGTGTCGAGTCCTGCGTATATCGGATCAGAACAGGTTCCACTGAACTCCACCGAAGTGACCACCAGCAGCGGTGCTGTGTCTCCTCTGAAGGTAGCCTCTTGATCGCTCCCAGTGGACCGCCGGTTTCGGGGTCTGTGACCGGACGATCCGGGGTGGGGTCCTGGGTATGGAGGGACTCGGAATGAGCAGCATGAGAGTAGTGCCACTGGGTGACTTAAGGCAATGCGCCCCCACCCACCCCTACCTCGCTAAAACAAAAAATCACCTGCAGATACGAACAGATCAAAATATGACACGAACAAGGACAATGGACATAATTCGGAAGTAACTGAAGAAGCTGGAGGAGAGAAAAATGAGAGTGAGAGAGAGAGAGAGAGAGAGAGAGAGAGAGAGAGAGAGAGAGAGAGAGAGAGAGAGAGAGAGAGAGAGAGAGAGAGAGAGAGAGAGAGAGAGAGAGAGAGAGAGAGAGAGAGAGAGAGAGAGAGAGAGAGAGAGAGAGGAAGCAGAAGAGAAAAAGGGGGAAAGGACATGAACAAGAATACAAGGTGGACCAAGAATCGAGAAACTTGATTCCAGAACAACGACAACGGAGGCCAGTCCAACAACGACGGGTGGAGAGTGAGAAGAGTGATAGAGAGCGAAGAGAGATGGAAAAAGAAAGACATAAAGATGAAGGAGGAAAACAAAAACAAGGAAAAAGAACATGCACAGGGAGCAATTACTTAGAGACTGTAGACAGTGCACTGGTTGATTCAATGGATCCCATTTTGATCCAACATTGTAGACTTCCATTGAGATATACCTCTGAGTGACTGACAAAAAGGAGTGATAAGGAGAGGAAAGCATACACTCGTTCGTGCCATACATATAATGATGTGTATTTTATATAATGATGTGTATTTTACGTGTGTTTTTTGTAGCCTTTGTTTCAAAGATTGTGTGTGATTATTTGTGCGTTAGCATGTGCATGCCTCCTTATCATTCAAATGTTTGTATCTCTTTTCTGTGTGTTTGTCGTTGCTTTATATTATGTGTGTTTGCATGTGTGTGCGTGCGTGTGTGTGTGTGTGTGTGTGTGTGTGTGTATGTGTGTGTGTGTGTGTGTGTGTGTGTGTGTGTGTGTGTGTGTGTGTGTGTGTGTGTGTGTGTGTGTGTGTGTGTGTGTGTGTGTGTGTGTGTGTGTGTGTGTGTGTGTGTGTGTGTGTGTGTGTGTGTGTGTGTGTGTGTGTGTGTGTGTGTGTGCGTGTGTGTGTGTGTGTGAGTGTGTGTGTGCGCGTGCGCGCGTGCGCGCGTGCGCGTGAAAGATTCAAAGATGAAATCTTGTGTGCTGTAGTGCTGAGTTTGCGTGAATTCAAATTCTTCAATGCTTGTTGCATAGATCTTGGCATGAATTCAGTGGGAGCACTTCCCCCTCAATCTTCTTCATCCAGCACTCTCTCTCTTTCTCTCCAAACCATCCTTCCTTCCTTCCTTCCTTCCTTCCTTCCTTCCTTCCTTCCTTCCTTCCTTCCTTCCTTCCTTCCTTATCCGTCGCCACGCCTTCTGATATAGTCCAAGTGTCGACTGTAAATATTGAAAATAACACCAGCGGTACTTAATGAAGCGTCGTCACTACATGTACTAAAGTGTAGTAAACAGCAACAACAACAGCATGAACTGACGTGCTAATGGGTACACGTTGGGGTCTTTATCGGCATAAAACGAACACCGTTCAGTAAGGACTTGCACGGATCTCATCGCCTTATCTCGTCGCTTAGCTAGAGTTGGTCTTTGACTACTACGATTTCCACAATGTTCCGCACGGTACTGTTGCTCTCTATCCTCTGCCTCTTGGTAGCTGAAGGGAAAAACAAAAGAAATTTGGTCAAGGAATGCGAACAACAGTACATCATGTTCGAGTTCACGACCAACGAACCCTGCCACCAAGTGAAGGAACGCTTTGATCAGGTGGACGTTATCTACAGTTTCAAGGTACATTTTCTTTCTATTTTTCTTTCCAAAGGTTGACTATGTTTTAAGTACTGAAACACTTGCACAAAATCAAGGTGTGAGTGGAAGTAGAAAATCTTCTCTGAAGGCTTTCTTCTGTCCAACTCTTTCCCATCTATTTCCTTTTATATTTGAATGAGAATCGTCCAAAATGTCACGTACAACGGGTAAAAAGTTAAATCCGTTTTTCTTTATCCACAAAAAAATGTATCAACAGAGGAAATCTCTTTTTTTAAGTAACGTAGGCCTGATTAAGAGTGCGTTTTATATTATAAAAAAAACACATAGAAAATTAGGAAACTGACGTCTTACAACCGAACTTATTATCCGTGATGCTACAGCACGCCATCTAAGCATAGGCATAACGAACACTCCTTGCACATTTTAAGGCTGAATACCTTAAATAATACTTATTAATAATATAATAGTAAAAACAAAGAAACAGAAAATTGTCACAAAGACATCGTCCTGATTGTCTACAGACACAAGACAAAATCAAAACGTCTCTATGTCGGCGAAAAATAGGCATTCCGAAGAAAGGGTAACACAATAATTCGGAGTATCAGTCATCATAGAGCTAACGAACAGACTGCTAAGATACAGAAGTTTATTGTTTGTGGCTTAAGCCACAAACCTATAACTCACTTTGTCGGTCTGTCTGTCGGTCGGTCGGTCCAAAATTGTCGCACATATTGAGAAATTGTCGCACATATTGTAAAAGAGAAAAAAATACATTTCAGTTGTCATATCTACAGTCCTGTACTGTAATTTGGAATTGTACGTCCTCTCGACCTGGGAAGGCACATATGGGACATGTATCTACAGTCCTTAGGTATGGAAAGCATTGTATACTGAACAGAGCACATGAATCTTCATTTTAAAGCGTACAAAATAATAAACATACGTAATACAGACACTGCAACAGACACGACGAGTATGCGGTGCTTCTTTCGATGAGTATAAATAGGATAAATAGTTTTAAATGTTTTCCAAAAGATATAAAAAGTTACCAAATGGTGCAGAGATAACATTCTGGTTTACAGATTAAAATTATTGAAGAGCCAGGGGAGGCGACTCAGTGTATGTAATGATTGGAGTGGTAAAAATAGACCGCACTTCAAATCGAGGCTGCTCTTTAAAATGATTTTTCGTTTTCAATTGTCGCACGCCACAAACGATTGCGAATCCGCGCTTGTTTATAAAGTACACACTCTGGCAAATAACCGTCTGACAAGTGTTTATTTGTAATGTTCACACCCTGGCAAATAATTAGATGACACTAGTTTACTTGTAAAATTCACTCTGGCAAAATTCTTATCTGACAGGAGTTAATTTATCAAGTTCTCACTGTCGAATAATTATCTGACAGGAGTTCATTTGTAAAGTTCTCACTGCCGAATAATTATCTGACAGGAGTTCATTAATTTTGTAAACTTCTCACTGCCGAATAATGATCTGACAGGAGTTCATTTTGTAAACTTCTCACTGGCGAATAATAATCTGACAGGAATTCATTTGTAAAGCTCACACTGATGAATAATTATTTAACAGTTTACTTGTATAGCTCACACTGATGAATAATAATTTAACAGTTTACTTGTATAGCTCACACTGATGAATAATTATTTAACAGTTTACTCGTATAGCTCACACTCTGGTAAATAACATAATTAAATATAAAGATAACACTTTCACCAGGTTTTATATAATGAACGCATTTGCACAGGTGTCGCAGCCAAAGGAAGTAGTTGGACTTTGGGGACCTTCCCATAAGTTGCCCCCAAAGCACCAGCTGCCATTAGGGTTTTTCCACTACAAACAAATTCCATCCTTGTCCTTCAGAATAGCAGTCGCAGTCATGGCTATCAGAAAGTCCTTGTCGGACACGACTGATTGGCACACCTAGACACAATGCTATGAATGCGTACCGTTTTTAATGAAAAAAAAGAATATTTCACTTTCGGGGGTGGGTGGTTCTGTGGGTCTGTGTGTGTGTGTGTGTGTGTGTGTGTGTGTGTGTGTGTGTGTGTGTGTGTGTGTGTGTGTGTGTGTGTGTGTGTGTGTGTGTTGTTCTTCTTCTTCTTTAATTTAACGTCTTTTCACTTAACAATGATATTAGACATGAAAGTATGTGTGTGAGTGTGCGCGCGCGGATATGGGCATGTGTATCTGTGTGTGCTTAAAATGCATATTTGCATGCAACATTAGGGGATATAATTATGCTAAATTAAAACAGTACACTCCAGAATTGAACTATTATAAAATCAAAATGCAAACATTCTAAAAAAAACAGCAATCATAGAAACGAGCCAACTGGACTTAACATTAAGGTTTGTACAAAATTCATAAGAGATACAGCATCTTGGCATATACATTTTGGATTCATCTTTTCTTAATTCTGATAGGGTCGATTCAAAATAAGGGCAATAATATAAAATGTGTGTTGTTGTACAATTATCAATAGCACCGCATACATTGAAGATTTTTTATGAATTTAGTTTTAAAAGCATTTAGCCTAAGTCTATAAAGTAGTGAAACAATTTTTTTACGGCGTCTTGGATGTGTGTTTACATTTCTATTAAGAAATACATAATTTACTAAGGAATCTCTTTTCTGAGACTTCCATGATCGGGAGTCACAACACTTTATGGAAGATTCAGGTTTATGCATTTTGTGAAGCATAGATTCTTTGTAGATTTTATCAACATGTTCAAAAGAAGCTCTTTGTAAGAGAGAATAACCTTCTTGCAAACTCCAGGGAATGTGAATATCCGTGGAATTGGCAGATTTGTTTGCCCCTGCCCGAGCAGTACGATCAGCCCATTCATTTCCAGAAACCGAACAATGAAGATTGTGAGTGTGTGTGTGTATGTGTGTGCGTGTGTGTTTGTGTGTGTGTGTGTGTGTGTGTGTGTGTGTGTGTGTGTGTGTGTGTGCGTGTGTGCGTGCGTGTGTGTGCGTGTGTGTGTATGTGTGTGTGTGTGTGTGTGTGTGTGTGTGTGTGTGTGTGTGTGTGTGTGTGTGTGTGTGTGTGTGTGTACACACATGTATGTGTTATGTGTGACCCAATATTCTATAAGTATAACAGCAGTTATATAAACAACATGATTGCTTTTATTTTCAGGTCTATGGATACGGACATTATATCTTCAGTAAGTTTCATTTCCTACTCTGCGAATTGTTTTTTCTTACATCCCAATCAATAACATCCCTTTTGGGCTTTGTGGCTTCATCCATTTCTCCGTATATCCATTTATGTCTGTGAACACATTTACCCCCAAAAGCTGTAAATGAATCAAAATCGGCCGGGGGGCGGGGCGAGGGGGGGGGGAGAAGTTCATATAGGGGAAGACGGGGTAAAAAGCGCATGGGCGGGTAAGAAGCCCACCCCAATTATCTCATGAAATGAAGCAAATTTCAGTCTCATTTTGCCCATGAGACGAGCGTTAATGTCTAGCATTCGTCTCATGGGCAAATTTGACTGAAATTTTATTGATTTCATGAGATAATTGGGGTGGGCTTCTTACCCGCCCATGCGCTTTTTACCCCGTCTTCCCCTAAGTATTATGCTTAGCATCTTTTTGAGGCCCTTTAATCAAACGGTATTTATCATTGGTTGAAATTATCGTATGGTTTGGGCCAGTAGTAAAATGACAATGAACCTGTAAGAGTTGTGGGCTTCTTTCTACAGCATTACACAGTTTACTTAATTTTGTGTGTGAAATTACGAGGTACCGTACCACCCCTTAAAGGGACACCCTGACGGATGAGCTTTTCCAAGAAACACGTCGAGGTCAACAGAAAGACAACCTTTTCCCTTTTCAAGGATCAGAACACTCACTTTGCTCTGGTTTCCTATAAATCAAACCGTCAAAATGTCGATTCCTCCTTGGCGGAGTTGCCGGAGAGAGAAGTAATTTTGGACGGGGTGGGTGGAGGCCACTGAGGGTGGTTAGAACGGTTTTTTCTTTGTAGTGCAGTAAAAAAAATGTTTTAGCTATTTCCTTTGTTGTGAGCGAAACTCATTTGGATAAACTGTATAAAAACTGTATAAAAAGGCTTGTATTGTTGAAATTTCGTGCAAACGATTTGGTCTAACTCAGGCGGCCATTATCAAAGAGAAGGCACATGCCTTCTCTTTCACTGAAATAATATGACTTCCAGCACCTCCGCCAAGGAGGAATCGCCGATTTGACGGTTTGATTTCTAGGAAACCAGAGCAAAGTGAGTGTTGCCATCTCTGTAAAGGGTGTTTTCCTGGTGATATCGACGTGTTTCTGTCAAAACCTCATCCGCCAGGATGCCCCTTTAAGGGCCAGCCACACTGGATACGATTTGACACCAATACAATGCGATTTTGACCATGTCTGTGAGTCATGATTCTCGTGAAATACTTCCGTCTAAAAAAATAATTCTGCTAGTTTCGCTCACTACTCTCAGGTAGACTGCAGTACTGTACAGGAATCAAATAAAATGTTGGTTATAAAAATACAGATATTTTATTAGACTCGTGTACGGGGGGCTACAAAAACATAGTGAACGTAGCTTGCATGATTTCATCAGATTTAATTAGACAGTAGAATTTCACGTGAATCATGCCTCACAAATGTCAAAATCGGATAGTAGTGAATTGGTGGGGCAGCATCGATAATGAATTGGCCATTTGGGGGCTACTCTACTTGAGAAAATTCCAAACTTATATTCAGATCGATATTTGGGGTTTTGTTTGTTCGTTTTGTTTTGTTTTTATGATTTTGTTGTTGTCCACTCTCTTTCTCTTCTCTCTCTTGCCTTTAGGTCTGTTTCTGCTGTATGACATTTATGCTATACGTGTGTGTGTTCGCTTTGTATTGCATTTTTGTGTGAATGCTAACGTGTGTGCGCGCTTTGATTTGATTTCTATCCAGATTCAGCGCCGTATAAATACTGTATGGTGTTGTTGTTGTTGTTGTTGTTTATCACAAAAACATTGATACAGTCATAGGTTTCGACTATGATGATGATACTTCCCTCGCGTAATTTCGTCGTGTTGCAGTTGTGAAGAACGACGAAAGCATGGAACTCAAAAACCTGACTCTGCCTGAGGAATCTTTCCTGACAGCCTGCTCCATGCCCGTGGAAAGCCTGAACTCTTTCTTCGGTCGTCTGGACATCCCCAGCCTGAAAAACAACGTCATCCCTGACGCACTGCCCGACGAGAACCTGACCTACATTGAGAGGATTTGGGAGGTTCCAGGTCAGTTGATATAGGTGAAGACGGGGTAAAAAGCCCATGGGCGGGTAAGAAGCCCATGCCAATTATCTCATGAAGTGAAGCATTTTGCCCATGAGACGAGTGTTCATGTTTAGCATTCGTCTCGTGGGCAAATTTGACTGACGTTTTCTTTATTTCATGAGATAATTAGCATGGGGTTCTTACCCGCCCATGGGCTTTTTACCCCGTCTTCCCCTATCATTCTCTATGCCAACACGGTGTTAAACCGGCGCCACTCTGCATACGATTTGACCCCAATACGATACGATTGTGAGGATGTCTTGTGAGTCATTACTCACGTGAAATTCTTCCGTCTAAAAATAACTGGTAACGGCAAAGATGCT
>CM065680.1:40622848-40635348 GCA_017654935.2 Phymorhynchus buccinoides | reverse complement strand
TAACAAAGCACAACATAAAATAATTACTGCAACAAACATCGTCCTTTCAAACCTGTTAATCAACTTAACAATGGTGCGGTTCACATAATTATGCACCTCATCCAACTAAACCACGACATACCAAATTGTCATATCACACATCACTACAATCCAACCTTTTACTTATCAGTTATATATCTTTTATCCCTTCCTCTATCCATTTCTTAAACCCATCATGAATCTTTCAAAATTGTTGGCTCTTACTGAGCGCCAGCATGTGTGTTTAAGTAAAGTGTGAGTGTATGGGAGGGGAGGGGGGGGACGAAATAGAGTGTGTACCCTGAAGGTGTGCAATACGTTTATGATTGTGATTTTGGTCTTTGTTCAATTAGATATCATACATTTCTTTGCATTTTAAATTGTGCTTGTAAATATGATAATGCATGTGTGCTCTATACCTGTAATCTTCTATGCCATATTATAACCGTTCAATGTATTTTATTGCATGTTTAATGTCATTGTCTATGTTATAATCGTGGCACCTGGACGCAATTTCTCTTTTCAGAGATAGTAAAGATGTTTTGATTTGATTTGATTTGATCAGTATGACCCCCACATGGGAGCTAAAGCTGCGTCCAACAACATGTCGTAATGTTGCCACCCACCACAAGACTCACTGCCTGTTTACAAAGGCCTTCCTATGGTGACTGCACATATTACTATTAGCAAAACTATCTGTATTGTTAAAACAAAAATCGGGACTTCAATACATAAGTTTACATATACAGTACTTTTCACTAAATCATGATTACATCGTGTCCAATCTCATTCACATACAGTACATGCATGAGTTCAACAAACGCAATGCTTATAAACAACTGTTGTCTATGTATCACAGAGCAGTTTATTTTATATATATATATATATACTGTATATAGACAGTGTGCAACAAAATAAATGAAAATATTGATACGAATAAATTATACTAAACATCTTGTTTATGCTTTAAATGAAAACAACATCTCTCTCTCTCTCTCTCTCTCTCTCTCTCTCTCTCTCTCTCTCTCTCTCTCTCTCTCTCTCTCTCTCTCTCTCCTCTCTCTCTTCTCTCTCTCTCTCTCTCTCTCTCTCTCTCTCTCTATCTCTCTCTCTCTCTATCTCTCTCTATATATATATATATATCTCTCTCTATCTCTATCTCTCTCTCTCTCTCTGTCTGTCTCTCTCTCTCTCTCTCTCTCTCTCTCTCTCTCTCTCGATCTCTCTCTCTCTCTCTCTCTCTCTCTCTCTCTCTCTCTCTCTCATACATGTACATTCACATATATATAAGTGTGCGCTTACAGCCCATGCACACGCGCACTAACACTGACACGTGCGCACGCACGCACGCACACACGCACACACGCACGCACACGCACACGCACACACGCACGCACACACACACACACACACACAACACACACACACACACACACACACACACACACGTGAGGGTACACGCAGCACCTCCAACATGACAGAACAACCACAACAACAACATATTTACACAATTTGAATACGCAGTCATTTACACTTCTTCGTTGTTGGTCATGTCTTCTTTTTTTGTGGGGGGGGGGGGGGGGGGATTGAATCCCTACTTTATGCGTTTGTAAGTTTTCTCGCGAATAAATTTCACCGATTATTACATTTATCAGTAGGCCTATTCCATGCCGTTCTACCGACAGTTAGGCTAAAGGTAACACCAAGGTTCATTATGAATAACAACTTTTTATCGGTCAGCCCCACACTCTTAAAGTAAAATGCTTCCAAGTATAAGAACATTTCAAAATTTCTTGTTTTTGCATTATGTAAAATGTACCAATGTGTCTGTAAATTCCTAAATAGGCCTACTAAGTTGTTGCAATTACGTTATTAGGCCTAAGCTAATTAATTCTTTACCAAATAAGTCTATTTTTATGCATTAATTCATTAAACACTATGTCAATGTCATAATCTGATGATTGTTACGCAACTTCAATCTTACGTCATTACAAGTAAAATCATTTTCTTGCGAATGTGATTTATTAATAAAGTTGTATGCTAATTATTTGTTGTTATGCAATAGAAAACAATGTTATGTCTCATAAAATAACATTTTATTTGGCACTTAAATAAAGTTGCCCATTCTCACTCTAAACACTGTGTGTTCTTTGACTTATGAAAAAGAAAAAAAAAAGGTTTTGTGTGGATGCAAGAGACACAAAAACATTTTGCTCACATCGCACGACCGATTTGTAGTATGTATCAAAATGATCTGATAAAGATCATGAATTGCATACGGACATCCCCCGTGGGGATACCTGGGGGGATCTTTTGTACAAATAGTTCCTCCACCTTCTGGAAGTTCTGTGCTTGTAACTTCCTCTAATTCTGTCATTCTCTTTGACTCTGCCTTTTCCCTTTGCTTACTGTCATCTGCTATCTTTCTGTCTCACTGGTCCATTCTCCTGCCTTTTTTTCTATCAATTCTTACAAAGATTTCTTCAGCCGAAATCTACATTTGGAAGAATTTATTATCACCTCTCCTAGGTTTACTGAAAATCTCAATCACATCCATTTTGTACTACAATATTTTCCTCAACACTTTGCCAATAGTCATAATCGCCAAAAGAAGAAGGATCTGAGGGAGAGGGGGGGGGGGGGGGTAGAAACAAAACAAGAAGATCAAAATGTGTCAATGTTTCAGCCTATCACTGGCTTTTTTCCAAGACTGTGTGCGCGGATCGCCAAAAGAAGAATGGGAGTTTTCGGGAGTCTTTTCACAATATTTTGCATCGCTTGGCTTTAGGATTTGCCAATAGCCATGACCGCCAAAAAGAGAGGGGGGGGGGGGGGCGATTTGGCTTTTCACAATATTTTGCATCGCTAATTGGCTTTAGGATTTGCCAATAGCCATGACCGCCAAAAAGAAAGGGGGGGGGGGGGGGTCGTTTTGGCTTTTCACAATATTTTGCATCGCTTGGCTTTAGGATTTGCCAATAGCCATGACCGCCAAAAAGAAGAGGGGAGGGGGGTCGATTTGGCTTTTCACAATATTTTGCATCGCTAATTGGCTTTAGGATTTGCCAATAGCCATGACCGCCAAAAGAAGGGGGCGGGGAGGTCGTTTTTGCTTTTCACAATATTTTGCATCGCTTGGCTTTAGGATTTGCCAATAGCCATGACCGCCAAAAGAAGGGGGCGGGGAGGTCGTTTTTGCTTTTCACAATATTTTGCATCGCTTGGCTTTAGGATTTGCCAATAGCCATGATCGCCAAAAGAAGAAGAGGGGGGGGGGGGGGGGGGGTCGTTTTGTCTTTTCACAATATTTTGCATCGCTTGGCTTTAGGAGGTTTGGGCTTGAAGGTCATCTTGGTTTTGATGACTTCGTCGAAAACTGCTTTGACGCCTTTGTGGGTCAGCGAAGAACACTCCAGATATTTCTCAGCTCCGATTTTCTGCGCCAGCGTGTTTCCCTGCAACAGCAGATACATTTATCAGGTTGCAGTCATCCTACATTAGTGAAGAATTAGGGGAAGACGGGGTAAAAAGCACATGGGCGGGTAAGAAGCCCACCCCAATTATCTCATGAAATAAAGAAAATTTCAGTCAAAGTTGCCCATGAGACGAATGCTAGACATTAACGCTCGTCTCATGGGCAAAATGAGACTGAAATTTGCTTCATTTCATGAGATAATTGGGGTGGGCTTCTTACCCGCCCATGCGCTTTTTACCCCGTCTTCCCCTACATCCTCTATTTTTTGTAATTATTCGGATATTTTCATTCGTCAACCAGGCACCAGAATGCGACCGCATGGATAATTGGCATAGACTAGAGGATACATTATTCCATTTGAAGGAATTTAACCCTTTCACCGCCAAAGTCGCATTTTAGCACCACAGTGATTTAACACCTATGTCACTAAATGGCATCAAATTGGGGTCTATTATCCACAGACCCTATTGTCTTAGTTTTGGGAAGTAAGATAGACCTTTTATATATGTCACAGAAGAATCCCCAATACTGCAGATGGATTGTGTTCTCTACCCAGGTAAATTTAATGGGAATTTTTGGCTAAAATATGGCTGGCAGTGAAAGGGTTAAAGAAAGAAATTATCTTCAAAGTATTTGTAAAGATTATTGACACCCTTTGATGTTGAATTCTAAGATCGAAATCAAATTCGGTCAAGTTCATTTTAAAAAATCAAAGAGATTCCTCCGAAGTTGGAGTGTGGCTGCCCACGTGGCGGGGTAATCAGAAAAAAACGGTCACACGCGTATTGTTCTCATCTCTAGCTGGTACATTTTGGTCCCAAAGTGTTCAAGTGCTTCGGCTGTTGGGATGATCCCTGGAGTCTTTAAGCCAGGGTATGACAACGACAACAAAATCAAAGAGAGTGGTAAGATGGAGGTATTGATGAACGTTCAAAACCTCGCCAAGGTTAGGGTTAGGGTGTACCCTGATCCATTTCTTTCTTTTACCCTTTTCTAAACGTCTTCCTAAAGTAAATCAAACGCCCATCTAAAGTCACGTAGGGATTGGTCCTAAAGAAATCCCACTTCAATCATTCCAAACTTGAACCAATCCGCTATACGGGTATTCTTGTTCCAAAAGAAAATAGCTACTAACAACTGTGACCGCAATTCTCTCCCTAACAAAATGGACACGGCATTGGAATAGAAGCAGAGTTTCAATCCAATGTTCTTGGAGACCACGTGATCGAATCGTATCGTACAGTCGTACAGTCGTACGTATTTCCTTTTGGAACAAGAATACCCGTATAGCGGATTGGTTCAATCCATTTTGCAAAAACAAAAATAGAACTCGCAACTAAAATCAAGCGTCAAGGTATCATACTGATTGTACTTGCAACAGATACCGAATTTCATTGACTAAACCATAACACATCCCAACCTTTTCTTTGGATATGGGTTCCAGAGATGATTCTTTCAGCCTGTTGAGAAACTCTTTGTCCTGGCGCAAGTCTGTTTTGGTGCCGATCAAAAGAATCGGCACGCTTGGACAATAATGGTGGATCTCTGGGTACCACTGAAAAGGTTAAAAAAAAAAGACAAAACAGCATATGAAAAAATCTTTGTCCTTTTGATAAGCCTCGAATTGGACATTCCTTTTACTCTGTAATTAATAAACGAGTGACCAACATGCTTTATGCTTTTTATTCAGCGTCCCCTTCCCTACCCCGACACTTTCCCCAGACCCCTAACTATACGCCCGTATCTCACGTGCATGCGCAAAAGAGAGCGCACAGCTTGCCTCTTCACTCTCGGCCTTCTCACCTGTTAAGCATTGAAATACGACGAACAAAAATGCATAGAACCCAGCGTTTTCTCAGTTACGATCTAGCGGCTATCACGATCGTGTACGATTATTCGGTTCACAACATACAATAATCAATTATTTTAAACAACCCTCAAAGCCTTCGCCCTAGTCCCTCTTCATCTCACAGTCAAGAAGACACTTGCAATAATCATATCGGATATTTGCTTTGTGTCCCCCCGTGGGGATACCGGGGGGTCTTTTGTATAAATAGTTCCCCCACCTTCTGGAAGTTCTGTGCTTGTAACTTCCTCTAATCTGTCACTCTCTTTGACTCTGCCTTTTTCATTTTCTTACTGTCATCTACTATCTTTCTGCCTTACCGGTCCATTCTCCTGCCTTTTTTCAAGAAACACTTTCAAAAAGATTTCCTCCAGCCGAAGTCGGACTTGCTGGGCCTAACTATTTCTTAGTTAGGCGCATAACGGCAGCATGGCGTATCTGCGCTCATAATTGACAGGAAACTGTCTGAGCGACCGAAGAAGAAGAAGATTTGCTTGTGTTGAATGAATTCAAAACATAGTAGGCCTATGAATTGTAGTAAGTTTGGTTGTGTGCATAATTATGTAGCTCAGTGAGTGTATGTGCACAGATATGCTCTTGAAAAGGTATATGGGTCTGTGCGCGTGTTTGCTTGTTCGAGTAAGCAAGCGAGCAAGCAAGCGCGTGTTTTGTGTGTGTGCGCGCGCGCGCGCGCGCGCGTGTGTGTGTGTGCGCGCGCGCGCGTGTGTGTGTGTGTGTGTGTGTGTGTGTGACTGTGTTTGTTTGCACGCGCGCTCGCGTACGTGTGTCTGTATGTGTGGGTGCGTGTCTGTGCGTGAGTTTATGCCTGTGTGTGGTTGTGCGTTTTGTGTACTTATGCGTATGTTGTGCTTGTGTATGTTCACATTAATTTTCTGTACCTTTTGCCGGACATTCTCGTAGCTGGCTTGGCTAACCACGGAAAAGCAAACCAGGAACACTTCCTGCAAACATGACAACAAATTATTCTTATATTATAATGTACGAAAGTAGAACTAACTTATTTCGTATGTTCACATCATACAAATTACAATCTATTAATCGCTCATTCCAGCCATTCATTCATTGCGCGGAAGACAGTATCGATGTAGAAAACGAAAATAGATAATTGTGTTTAACCCTTAGGCCTACATTCCTGCTCCGTCACCTCTGAAGGGCCAGCCACACGCCAACGTCCACGTCGTACGACTGTATGATACGATTCGATCACGTGGTCTCCAAGAACAAATGTGATTCGCGCTTCGAGATCACGTGATCGAATCGTATCGTACAACCGTACGATTTTAGCTGACGTGTGGCTGGCCCTTAAAAGCTTGCCTTGTTGCATTATTGCTGTCGCGCTGTAGGTGTGTGTGTGTGTGTGTGTGTGTGTGTGTGTGTGTGTGTGTGTGTGTGTGTGTGCGTGCGTGTGAGTGCGTGCGCGTGTGCGTGTGCGTGCGTGCGTGCGCGTGCGTGCGTGCGTGAGGTGCGGGCGTGCGTGTGTGGCTGGCCCTTAAAAGCTTGCCTTGTTGCATTATTGGCTTTCGTGTGTGTGTGTGTGTGTGTGTGTGTGTGTGGTGTGTGTGTGTGTGTGGTGTGTGTGTGTGGTGTGTGTGTGTGTGTGCGTGTGCGTGCGTGCGTGTGTGCGTGTGTGCGTGCGTGTACGTGTGTGTGTGTGTGTGTGTGTTTCGCGCGTGCGTGTGTGTGTGTGTGTGTGGGGGGGGGGTGCATGTGACGTGTGTGTTGTGTGTTGTTCTTCAGTTTAACGTCCTGTCACTAAAAGTGATTCAAATAAGAACATAATTGTTGTGTAATGTTGGTATGGTTAGTGTGCCTGCGAGTGTGTGTAAGAATTAAAGTAAGTAACAGAATAGTGATGTAGGCCTAATCATAACACACACGCACACGCACGTACACATACACACACACACGCACACACAAAATAAATTAAAAGCTGAATACATATTATTTCGGAAGAAAAGAAAATCAGAAACAGAATCAAAACTTAAATTTTACAACAGTATACTACAGAATATAGAATGGAACCATATTTAGCAAACTCTTTCATAAGATTTAACCAAAAACAATCATTATGTAAATTAAGAATTTCTTGTCACGACCTTAAAATAGAAAAAGGTAGATATACTAAAACTCCAAGGGAAAGAAGATTATGTTTGGAATGTAATGAAATCGAAGATGAAATTCATTTCTTAGATAATTGTATCAAACATGACGATATAAGAAAGCACTTTTTAAAACATGTTGAAGACAAATACAAAATACAAAACGCGCTACCAACCAATTTAATATCAAATGACAATGTTATCAGCGAGGTTGCGAAATATGTATATGAGTGTCAGCAGTTACTAAAGTAGATCGGGGAAAAAAGTACAAACAAGAACAGAATGTTTGATGAAAAAGTTCATTTTACAAATGCTTTGTTTCTTACATTTAGTGTTTCGTTGTTTGTTTGTTTGTTATTTTATTTTATTTTAGTGTCATATAAAACCTGTTACGGTTTTCAAAGACAATAAATATCTGAATCTGAATCTGAATCACACACACACACACACCACACACACACACACACACACACACACACACACACACACGCACACGCCACGCACACGCACGCACTACGCACGCACACGCACGGGCTAGCACGCGACACAAGCACACACACACACACACACACACACACACACACACTTAGCGCTAAACGGTCGTTATAAAAGCGATTGCTCTCTATTCAAACGTTTCGAGGACTTACACAGCCATGTTATATAGTTGCAACTGTCTTTACAAAGTGAGTAACGGTCGTTACACAGAGCGTAACGGTCGTTACAAGAGCAAATACTCTCTATTCAAACGTGTCAAGGGCTTACACAGCCATATTCTATAGCTGCAACGGTCTTTACAAAGTGCGTAACGGTCGTTACACAGTGCGTAGCGGTCGTTACAAGAGCGAATACTCTATTCAAACGTTCCGAGGGTTTACATAGCCATTAGTGAGCAACAGTCGTTACAGAGTAGGTAACGGACGTTATAATAGTGAATATTCTCTGTTCAAACGTTTCAAGGGCTTACACAGCCATATTCTATAGTTGTAAAGTGAGTAACGGGTCGTTACACACTTAGCGCAACAGTCCTTAAAGACCCACCACGTCACGTGTCAAATTCACGGTTCTCGCGTGTTTTCCCTCTTATAACTTAAGAAATCTTCCCAGCATAGAGAGAGAATGTGATGCGTGACGAGGGGTGGGGGTGGGGGTCGGGGGTTATTGAAGAGCGAATGGTCTCTATTCGGAACGTTTTGAAGGCTTGTAAAGTCATATTCTATAGTTGCAATGGTCTTTCCAAAGTGAGTAACAGTCATTAAACAAAAACGTAACGGTCGTTACAAGAGCGAATACTCTCTATTCAAACGTACCGAGGGTTTACACAGCCGTATGTGAGTAACAGTCATAACAGAGTATGTAACGGTCGTTACAACAGTGAATATTCTCTGTTCAAACGTTTCCAGGGATTACACAGCCATATTCTATAGCTGCAACGGTCTTTACAAAGTGAGTAACGGTCGTTACACTTAGCGTAACGGTCGTTACAAGAGCGAATACTCTCTATTCAAACGTTTCAAGGGCTCACACAGCCACATTCTATAGTAGTAACGGTCTTTACAAAGTGAGTAACGGTCGTTACATGAGCAAATGCTCTCTATTCAAACGTTTCAAGGGCTCACACAGCCATATTCTATAGTTGCAACGGTCTTTACAAAATTAAGTAACGGTCGTTACACAGAGCGTAACGGTCGTTACATGAGAAAGTAAATATTCAAACGTTTTGAGAGCATACACAGCCATAATCTATATTGGGAACGGTCTTTACAAAGTGAGCAACGGTCATTACACTTAGCGTAACGGTCGTTACAATAACGAATACACTCTATTCAAACGTTTGGAAGACTTACAAAGCATATTCTATAGTTGCAACGGTTTTACCAAAGTGAGTAACGGTCGTTACACTTAGCGTAACGGTCGTAACAAAAGCGATTGCTCTCTATTCAAACGTTTCGAGGACTTACACAGCCATGTTCTATAGTTGCAACAGTCTTTGCAAAGTGAGAAACGGTCGTTACACAGAGCGTAACGGTCGTTAGAAGAGCAAATACTCTAAACACAGCTATAATATATAGTGCATAGCCATAATATATAGAGTATACACAGCAATAATATATAGTGGGAACGGTCTTTACAAAGTGAGTAACGGTCGTTACACAGAACGTAACGGTCGTTACAAGAGCGAATGCTCTCTATTCAAACGTTTCGAAGACTTACACAGCGTATTCTATAGTTGCAACGGTCTTTACACAGTGAGTGACGGTCGTTACACTTAGCGTAACGGTCGTTACAAAAGCGATTGCTATCTATTCAAACGTTTCGAGGAGGACTTACACAGCAATGTTTCTATACTTGCAACAGTCTTTACAAAGTGAGTAGCGGTCGATACATGAGCAAATACTCTCTATTCAAACGTTCCAAGGGCTTACACAGCCATATTCTATAGTTGCAAAGTGAGTAACGGTCGTTACACTTAGCGCAGACAGAGTCCTTAAGACCCACCACGTCACGTGTCAAAGTCACATAAGTAACGGTCGTTAAACAAATACTCTCTATTCAAACGTTTCAAGGGCTCACACAACCATATGCTATAGTTGTAACGGTCTTTACAAAGTGAGTAACGGTCGTTACACTTAGCGTAACGGTCGTTACATGAGCAAATACTCTCTATTCAAACGTTTCAAGGGCTCACACAGCCATATTCTATTGTTGCAACGGTCTTTGCAAAGTGAGTAACTGTCGTTACACATAGCGTAACGGTCGTTACAAGAGCAAATACTCTCTATTCAAACGTTCCAAGGGCTTACATAGCTATATTCTATAGTTGCAACGGTCTTTACACAATTAGCAACGGTCGTTACACTTAGCGTATTGGTCATTAAAAGAGCGAATACTCACTGTTCGAACGTTTCGAAGAGCTTACAAAGCCCATTATTCTATAGTTGCATCGTTCTTTACAAAGTGAGTAACGGTCGTTAAAACAGAGCGTAACGGTCGTTACATGAGAAAATACTCTATTCAAACGTTTTGAGAGCATACACATATTCTACACAGCCATGTTCTATACTTGCAACAGTCTTTACAAAGTGAGTAGTAACGGTCGCTACATGAGCAAATACTCTCTATTCAAACGTTCCAAGGGCTTACACAGCCATATTCTATAGTTGCAAAGTGAGTAACGGTCGTTAATCCTTAGAGCGACAGTCCTTAAAGACCCACCACGTCAGCGTGTCAAATCACGGTTCCCGCGTGTTTTCCTCTCTTAAGAAATTCCCAGCTTAAGAAATGTCTCCGTGGGGGGGGGGGGGGGGGTAGCGTATAAGTGGGGGGAATGTGATGGGGGGGGGGGGGGGGGGGGGGGGGGGGGGGGGCGGGTGGGGGGGGGTGTGTGGGGGGGGGAGGGGGGGGCCGTGGGGGGGGGGGGGGTGGGGGGTGGTGGGGGGTGGGGGGTGGGGGGGGAGGGGGGGGGGGAGGGGGGGGGGGGTTTTTACTCAAAGAGTGAATGCTAGAGTGAATGCTCCCTATTCGAACGTTTCGAAGACTTACAAATCCATATTTTATAGTTGCAACTGTCTTTCCAAAGTGAGTAACGGTCATTAAACAAAGCGTAACGGTCGTTAAAAGAGCGAATACTTTCTATTCAAACGTACCGAGGGTTTACACAGCCGTAAGTGAGTAACAGTCGTAACAGAGTATGTAACGGTCGTTACAACAGTGAATATTCTCTGTTCAAACGTTTCCAGGGATGACAGAGCCATATTCTATAGATGCAACGGTATTTACAAAGTGAGTAACGGTCGGTACACTTAGCGTAACGGTCGTTACGAGAGAGAATACTCCACAATCGAACGTTTCGAAGACTTACAAAGCCATATTATATAGTGGGGGATGGTCTTTACAAAGTGAGTAACGGTCGTTAAAACAGAGCGTAACGGTCTTTACAAGACCAAATACTCTATTCAAACGTTTGGAGGGCTTACACAACCATATTCTATTGTTGCAACAGTCTTTACAAAGTGAGTAACGGTCGTTACACAGAGCGTAACGGTCGTTACATGAGCAAATACTCTCTATTCAAACGTTTTGAGAGCATACACAGCCATAATATATAGTGGGAACGGTCTTTACAAAGTGAGTAACGGTCGTTATACTTAGCGTAACGGTCGTTACAAGAGCGAATGCTCTCTATTCAAATGTTTCAAGGACTTACATAGCCATAGTCAGAAGTTGAAACGGTCTTTACAAAGTGAGTAACGGTCGTTACGCTTAGTGTAACGGTTGTTACAAGAGCGAATACTCTCTATTCAAACGTTCTCATGGCTTACACAGCCATATTCAATAGTTGCAACGGTCTTTACAAAGTGAGTAACGGTCGTTACACTTAGCGTAGCGGTCGTTACAAGAGCGAATACTCTCTGTTCAAACGTTTCCAGGAATTACACAGCCATGTTCTATAGCTGCAAACGGTCTTTACAAAGTAACGGTCGTTACACTTAGCCTAACGGTCGTTACTAGAGCGCATATTCTCTATTCAGACGTTTCAAGGATTTACACAGCCATGTTCTATAGTTGCAACAGTCTTTACGAAGTGAGTAACGGTCGTTACACGGAGCGTAACGGTCGCTATATGAGCAAATACTCTCTATTCAAACGTTTCAAGGGCTTACACAGCCATATTCTATAGTGTAGTTGCAATGGTCTTTACAAACAGCGAGTTGTAAGTCATATTATGAGTGGCCTAGCACCGTGTTGCCATGGGGAAATAGAGATATTGTGTGAATGCTGTTAACGTGTACAGAGGCCCTTACTGTGTTGGGATAGGAGAGGGGTCTTATGCGATCGTAGTCCTCCTGGCCCGCCGTGTCCCACAGACTCATCTTGTATTCCACGCCGTCCACCATTACGTACACATCGTCACTGTCAAAACTGCACACACACACACACACACACACACACACACACACACACCACACACACACACACACACACACACACACACACACACACACACATGTTCATAATTTATTATGCTTATTGTGGCCTGAAA
>CM065680.1:40615579-40622348 GCA_017654935.2 Phymorhynchus buccinoides | reverse complement strand
TGCACGCAATGCACAGGATTCGTGGTGGCGACCCTCGGAGTGACCTCACTCACTCTGGCTCCTGCGACCCAGAAATTATTGTCGGTAGAAGGGTCTTAGTAGGTTGTGTCGTAGTCCTGCTATATCGGGTATCAAATAGCAGGTTCCACCACTGAACTCCACCGAATGACCACCACATCGTGCTGTGTCTCCTCCTGAAGGTAGCCTCTTGAGCGCTCACACCAGTGAGACCGCCGTTTTCGCGGGTCTGTGACCGACGATCCGGGGTGGGGTCCTGGGTAGGAGGGACTCGGAATGAGCGCATTAGAGTATGGCCACTGTGTGACTTAAGCAATGCGCTCCCCACCCACCCCTACCTCGCTAAAAACACTAAATCACATGGCAGTATACGAACAGTATCAAAATATGACACGACATGCACATGAGGACCATAATCGGAGTACTGAAGAGCTGGAGGAGAGCAAAATAGAGTGAGAGAGAGAGAGAGAGAGAGAGAGAGAGACGAGAGAGGAGAGAGAGAGTAGAGAGAGGGGAGAGAGAGATAGAGAAGAGAGCAGTAGAGATCAGAGAGTGAGAGAGAGAGTTTAGATCGAGAGATGAGGAAGTCAGAAGAAAAAAAGGTGGAATATGACATTGACAAGAATATCAAGGTGACCAGAATCAAGACTTGATTCCAGAACAACGACAACGAGCCAGTCCAACAAACGACGGGTGGAGAGTGATAAGAAGGGATAGAGAGCGAAGAGATATGGAAAAGAGAAGACATAAAGATGAAGGAGGCAACTAAACAATGGAAAAAGAACATTCCAATGATTCCGGAGCATCTATCTTAGAGACTGTAGACAGTGGCACTGGTTGATTCAATGGTACCCATGTTGATCCCAACATTAGGACTTCCTGGAGATTATACCTCTGAGGGACTGAAGAAAAGGAGTGAGAACGGAGAGGAAGCGATACCTCGTTTCGTGCCAATACATTAATGTGGTGCTATTTTGAATATAATGAATGTGGTATTTTCGTGTGTTTTTTGAGCCCTTTGTTTCACAACGATGTGTGTGTGTTATTTGTGCGTTAGCATGTGCATGCCTCGCTTATCATTCAATGTTGGTATAGCTGTGTCCTGTGTGTTTGTCGGTGCGTGTATAGTATGGGGGTGGGCAGGGGTGCGGGCCGTGTGTGTGGGTGGTGTGTGTTTGGGTGTAGGGCTGTGGTGGGTTGTGGGGATGTGTGTGTGGGTGTGATGTGTGGGGGTGGGGTGGAGGTGTGGGGGGGTGTGTTGTGTGTGGGGGGGGTGTGGGGGTGTGTCTCTGTGGTGGTGTGTGTGTGTGTGTGTGTGTGTGTGCGGGTTGTGCGTGTGTGAGGTGTGTGTGCCGTGCGCGCGGCGCGCGGGGGCGCGGGAAAGGATGCAAAGAGGAAAGGTCGGGTGGGCGAGAGGGCCGGGAGGGGGCGGGAAGTCCAAAGGCGGCAGCGGTGGTGCGGTCTTGCAGGAATGCAGGGGCACTTCCCCTCATCTTGCGTCATCCAGCACTCTCTCTACTTATCTCTCCAAACACTCCTTCCTCCCTTCCTTCCTTCCTTCAGTTCCTTCCTTCCTTACCTTAACCTTCTTCCGGCCTTATCCGTCGCCACAGCCTTCTGATATAGTCCAGAGTGTCGACTGTAAATATTGAAAATAACACCAGCGGTACTTAATGAAGCGTCCGTCACTACATGTACTAAAGTGTAGTAAACAGCAACAACAACAGCATGAACTGACGTGCTAATGGGTACACGTTGGGGTCTTTATCGGCATAAAACGAACACCGTTCAGTAAGGACTTGCACGGATCTCATCGCCTTATCTCGTCGCTTAGCTAGAGTTGGTCTTTGACTACTACGATTTCCACAATGTTCCGCACGGTACTGTTGCTCTCTATCCTCTGCCTCTTGGTAGCTGAAGGGAAAAACAAAAGAAATTTGGTCAAGGAATGCGAACAACAGTACATCATGTTCGAGTTCACGACCAACGAACCCTGCCACCAAGTGAAGGAACGCTTTGATCAGGTGGACGTTATCTACAGTTTCAAGGTACATTTTCTTTCTATTTTTCTTTCCAAAGGTTGACTATGTTTTAAGTACTGAAACACTTGCACAAAATCAAGGTGTGAGTGGAAGTAGAAAATCTTCTCTGAAGGCTTTCTTCTGTCCAACTCTTTCCCATCTATTTCCTTTTATATTTGAATGAGAATCGTCCAAAATGTCACGTACAACGGGTAAAAAGTTAAATCCGTTTTTCTTTATCCACAAAAAAATGTATCAACAGAGGAAATCTCTTTTTTTAAGTAACGTAGGCCTGATTAAGAGTGCGTTTTATATTATAAAAAAAACACATAGAAAATTAGGAAACTGACGTCTTACAACCGAACTTATTATCCGTGATGCTACAGCACGCCATCTAAGCATAGGCATAACGAACACTCCTTGCACATTTTAAGGCTGAATACCTTAAATAATACTTATTAATAATATAATAGTAAAAACAAAGAAACAGAAAATTGTCACAAAGACATCGTCCTGATTGTCTACAGACACAAGACAAAATCAAAACGTCTCTATGTCGGCCAAAAAATAGGCATTCCGAAGAAAGGGTAACACAATAATTCGGAGTATCAGTCATCATAGAGCTAACGAACAGACTGCTAAGATACAGAAGTTTATTGTTTGTGGCTTAAGCCACAAACCTACAACTCACTTTGTCGGTCTGTCTGTTGGTCTGTCGGTGTGTCGGTCGGCTCCAAAATTGTCGCACATTATTTTTGAGAAAATTGTCGCACATATTGTAAAGAGAAAAAAATACATTTCAGTTGTCATATCTACAGTACTGTACTGTAATTTGGAATTGTACGTCCTCTCGACCTGGGGAAGGCACATATGGGACATAGTATCTACAGTCCTTAGGTATGGAAAGCATTGTATACTGAACAGAGCACATGAATCTTCATTTTAAAGCGTACAAAATAATAAACATACGTAATACAGACACTGCAACAGACACGACGAGTATGCGGTGCTTCTTTCGATGAGTATAAAAATAGGATACATAGTTTTAAATGTTTTCCAAAAGATATAAAAAGTTACGAAATGGTGCAGAGATAACATTCTGGTTTACAGATTAAAATTATTGAAGAGCCAGGGGAGGCGACTCAGTGTATGTAATGATTGGAGTGGTAAAAATAGACCGCACTTCAAATCGAGGCTGCTCTTTAAAATGATTTTTCGTTTTCAATTGTCGCACGCCACAAACGATTGCGAATCCGCGCTTTTTTTATAAAGTACACACTCTGGCAAATAACGTCTGACAAGTGTTTATTTGTAATGTTCACACCCTGGCAAATAATTAGATGACACTAGTTTACTTGTAAAATTCACTCTGGCAAAATTCTTATCTGACAGGAGTTAATTTATCAAGTTCTCACTGTCGAATAATTATCTGACAGGAGTTCATTTGTAAAGTTCTCACTGCCGAATAATTATCTGACAGGAGTTCATTAATTTTGTAAACTTCTCACTGCCGAATAATGATCTGACAGGAGTTCATTTTGTAAACTTCTCACTGGCGAATAATAATCTGACAGGAATTCATTTGTAAAGCTCACACTGATGAATAATTATTTAACAGTTTACTTGTATAGCTCACACTGATGAATAATAATTTAACAGTTTACTTGTATAGCTCACACTGATGAATAATTATTTAACAGTTTACTCGTATAGCTCACACTCTGGTAAATAACATAATTAAATATAAAGATAACACTTTCACCAGGTTTTATATAATGAACGCATTTGCACAGGTGTCGCAGCCAAAGGAAGTAGTTGGACTTTGGGGACCTTCCCATAAGTTGCCCCCAAAGCACCAGCTGCCATTAGGGTTTTTCCACTACAAACAAATTCCATCCTTGTCCTTCAGAATAGCAGTCGCAGTCATGGCTATCAGAAAGTCCTTGTCGGACACGACTGATTGGCACACCTAGACACAATGCTATGAATGCGTACCGTTTTTAATGAAAAAAAAGAATATTTCACTTTCGGGGGTGGGTGGTTCTGTGGGGTCTGTGTGTGTGTGTGTGTGTGTGTGTGTGTGTGTGTGTGTGTGTGTGTGTGTGTGTGTGTGTGTGTGTGTGTGTGTGTGTGTGTTTGTTCTTCTTCTTCTTTAATTTAAGTCTTTTCACTTAACAATGATATTAGACATGAAAGTATGTGTGTGAGTGTGCGCGCGCGGATATGGGCATGTGTATCTGTGTGTGCTTAAAATGCATATTTGCATGCAACATTAGGGGATATAATTATGCTAAATTAAAACAGTACACTCCAGAATTGAACTATTATAAAATCAAAATGCAAACATTCTAAAAAAAACAGCAATCATAGAAACGAGCCAACTGGACTTAACATTAAAGTTTGTACAAAATTCAAAAGAGATACAGCATCTTGGAATATACATTTTGGATTCATCTTTTCTGAATTCTGATAGGGCCGATTCAAAATAAGGGCAATAATATAGAATGTGTGTTGTACAATTATCAATAGCACCGCATACACATTGAAGATTTTTTATGAATTTAGTTTTAAAAGCATTTAGCTTAAGTCTATAAAGTAGTGAAACAAAAACTTTTTACGGCGTCTTGGATGTTTGTTTACATTTCTATTAAGAAATACATAATTTACTAAGGAATCTCTTTTCTGAGACTTCCATGATCGGGAGTCAAACAACACTTTATGGAAGATTCAGGTTTATGCATTTTGTGAAGCATAGATTCTTTGTAGATTTTATCAACATGTTCAAAAGAAGCTCTTTGTAAGAGAGAATAACCTTCTTGCAAACTCCAGGGAATGTGAATATCCGTGGAATTGGCAGATTTGTTTGCCCCTGCCCGAGCAGTACGATCAGCCCATTCATTTCCAGAAACCGAACAATGAAGATTGTGAGTGTGTGTGTGTATGTGTGTGCGTGTGTGTTTTGTGTGTGTGTGTGTGTGTGTGTGTGTGTGTGTGTGTGTGTGTGCGTGTGCGTGCGTGCGCCGTGTGTGCGTGTGTGTGTATGTGTGTGTGTGTGTGTGTGTGTGTGTGTGTGTGTGTGTGTGTGTGTGTGTGTGTGTGTGTGTGTGGTACACACATGTATGTGTTATGTGTGACCCAATATTCTATAAGTATAACAGCAGTTATATAAACAACATGATTGCTTTTATTTTCAGGTCTATGGATACGGACATTATATCTTCAGTAAGTTTCATTTCCTACTCTGCGAATTGTTTTTTCTTACATCCCAATCAATAACATCCCTTTTGGGCTTTGTGGCTTCATCCATTTCTCCGTATATCCATTTATGTCTGTGAACACATTTACCCCAAAAGCTGTAAATGAATCAAAATCGGCCGGGGGGCGGGGCGGAGGGGGGGGGGAAAGTTCATATAGGGGAAGACGGGGTAAAAAGCGCATGGGCGGGTAAGAAGCCCACCCCAATTATCTCATGAAATGAAGCAAATTTCAGTCTCATTTTGCCCATGAGACGAGCGTTAATGTCTAGCATTCGTCTCATGGGCAAATTTGACTGAAATTTTCATTGATTTCATGAGATAATTGGGGTGGGCTTCTTACCCGCCCATGCGCTTTTTACCCCGTCTTCCCCTAAGTATTATGCTTAGCATCTTTTTGAGGCCCTTTAATCAAACGGTATTTATCATTGGTTGAAATTATCGTATGGTTTGGGCCAGTAGTAAAATGACAATGAACCTGTAAGAGTTGTGGGCTTCTTTCTACAGCATTACACAGTTTACTTAATTTTGTGTGTGAAATTACGAGGTACCGTACCACCCCTTAAAGGGACACCCTGACGGATGAGCTTTTCCAAGAAACACGTCGAGGTCAACAGAAAGACAACCTTTTCCCTTTTCAAGGATCAGAACACTCACTTTGCTCTGGTTTCCTATAAATCAAACCGTCAAAATGTCGATTCCTCCTTGGCGGAGTTGCCGGAGAGAGAAGTAATTTTGGACGGGGTGGGTGGAGGCCACTGAGGGTGGTTGAAGCGGTTTTTTCTTTGTAGTGCAGTAAAAAAAATGTTTTAGCTATTTCCTTTGTTGTGAGCGAAACTCCTTTGGATAAACTGTATAAAAACTGTATAAAAAGGCTTGTATTGTTGAAATTTCGTGCAAACGATTTGGTCTAACTCAGGCGGCCATTATCAAAGAGAAGGCACATGCCTTCTCTTTCACTGAAATAATATGACTTCCAGCACCTCCGCCAAGGAGGAATCGCCGATTTGACGGTTTGATTTCTAGGAAACCAGAGCAAAGTGAGTGTTGCCATCTCTGTAAAGGGTGTTTTTCCTGGTGATATCGACGTGTTTCTTGTCAAAACCTCATCCGCCAGGATGCCCCTTTAAGGGCCAGCCACACTGGATACGATTTGACACCAATACAATGCGATTTTGACCATGTCTGTGAGTCATGATTCTCGTGAAATACTTCCGTCTAAAAAAATAATTCTGCTAGTTTCGCTCACTACTCTCAGGTAGACTGCAGTACTGTACAGGAATCAAATAAAATGTTGGTTATAAAAATACAGATATTTTATTAGACTCGTGTACGGGGGGCTACAAAAACATAGTGAACGTAGCTTGCATGATTTCATCAGATTTAATTAGACAGTAGAATTTCACGTGAATCATGCCTCACAAATGTCAAAATCGGATAGTAGTGAATTGGTGGGGCAGCATCGATAATGAATTG
>CM065680.1:40603079-40610579 GCA_017654935.2 Phymorhynchus buccinoides | reverse complement strand
GTCCTGACAATAATGGCATTTCTCTCTGTTTATTGAAATGGAAAGCTATATAAACGCATTCTCAGTTTGTTCTTTGTTGTTGAAGTGGGAATTCGTCTATACGGATGTGTCATCCTTTTTTTTAATCAGGTGTACGGAGTAGGTCGTTATTTCGTCGGTAAGTTTCAATTCTAAATGACATTGATTTATTTTTTAATTTATATTGTCAGTCCATCGGTCACTTTGCCCAGACAGTGTAGGCCTATAAGTCTATCCTTTTCTGTCAGCGTAAAGAATATCGTCACGGGTTCGAATCCCATCAGAGGCCAGGGTTTTTTGTTTGTTAAGTGTGAAAGTAATAAAGTCAATAATCAAATAGTGATCTGCGTGCGTGCGTGTGTGCGTGCATGCGTGTGTGTGTGTGTGTGTGTGTGTGTGTGTGTGTGTGTGTGTGTGTGTGTGTGTGTGTGTGTGCGCGTGTGCGTGTGCGTGTGCGTGTGCGTGCGTGTGCGTGCGCGCGCGCGCTTATGTGTGTGTGTGTGCGTGTGCGCGCGCGAATGCACGCCTACACTCCTTCGTTTTTTCCTATATTTCAAACAAAATTTTCATCCTGCTTAGAAATAATTACAGTCTGCGATCGATCGAAGAAGAAATAATTTCAGTCTCAACACCAATGATCTGTAGAAAGTTTTAAAAAAAAGAGTTCAAGGTTTCAAGGTTTTTAATTTCCAAAAAAAGCCCCTTTGGGGTAGCCCACATGGAAAAACAAAAACAAATATATATAAACAATGAAAAAATAAAAAGTAAAAAAGAACAAACAATAAACGGACAAACAAACCTTTGACGACAACAACAAACAAAAACAAACAAACGAAAAAACAGAAAATATAAATCAATATCGAGTCACATTGAAGGGTCGCGGCAAGAACTGCTGTGAATACGTACATCAATCAGTGTAACAAAGCACAACATAAAATAATTACTGCAACAAACATCGTCCTTTCAAACCTGTTAATCCACTTACAATGGTGCGGTTCACATAATTATGCACCTCATCCAACTAAACCACGACATACCAAATTGTCATATCACACATCACTACAATCCAACCTTTTACTTATCAGTTATATATCTTTTATCCCTTCCTCTATCCATTTCTTAAACCCATCATGAATCTTTCAAAATTGTTGGCTCTTACTGAGCGCCAGCATGTGTGTTTAAGTAAAGTGTGAGTGTATGGGAGGGGAGGGGGGGACGAAATAGAGTGTGTACCCTGAAGGTGTGCAATACGTTTATGATTGTGATTTTGGTCTTTGTTCAATTAGATATCATACATTTCTTTGCATTTTAAATTGTGCTTGTAAATATGATAATGCATGTGTGCTCTATACCTGTAATCTTCTATGCCATATTATAACCGTTCAATGTATTTTATTGCATGTTTAATGTCATTGTCTATGTTATAATCGTGGCACCTGGACGCAATTTCTCTTTTCAGAGATAGTAAAGATGTTTTGATTTGATTTGATTTGATCAGTATGACCCCCACATGGGAGCTAAAGCTGCGTCCAACAACATGTCGTAATGTTGCCACCCACCACAAGACTCACTGCCTGTTTACAAAGGCCTTCCTATGGTGACTGCACATATTACTATTAGCAAAACTATCTGTATTGTTAAAACAAAAATCGGGACTTCAATACATAAGTTTACATATACAGTACTTTTCACTAAATCATGATTACATCGTGTCCAATCTCATTCACATACAGTACATGCATGAGTTCAACAAACGCAATGCTTATAAACAACTGTTGTCTATGTATCACAGAGCAGTTTATTTTATATATATATATATATACTGTATATAGACAGTGTGCAACAAAATAAATGAAAATATTGATACGAATAAATTATACTAAACATCTTGTTTATGCTTTAAATGAAAACAACATCTCTCTCTCTCTCTCTCTCTCTCTCTCTCTCTCTCTCTCTCTCTCTCTCTCTCTCTCTCTCTCTCTCTCTCTCTCTCTCTCTCTCTCTCTCTCTCTCTCTCTCTCTCTCTCTCTCTCTCTCTCTCTCTCTCTCTCTCTCTCTCTATATATATATATATCTCTCTCTATCTCTCTATCTCTCTCTCTCTCTGTCTCTCTCTCTCTCTCTCTCTCTCTCTCTCTCTCTCTCTCTCTCTCTCTCTCTCTCTCTCTCTCTCTCTCTCTCTCTCTCTCTCTCTCTCTCTCTCTCTCATACATGTACATTCACATATATATAAGTGTGCGCTTACAGCCCATGCACACGCGCACTAACACTGACACGTGCGCACGCACGCACGCACACGCACACACGCACGCACACGCACACGCACGCACACGCACACACACACACACACACACACACACACACACACACACACACACACACACACACACACGTGAGGGTACACACGCAGCACCTCCCAACATGACAGAACAACCACAACAACAACATATTTACACAATTTGAATACGCAGTCATTTACACTTCTTCGTTGTTTGGTCATGTCTTCTTTTTTTGTGGGGGGGGGGGGGGGGGATTGAATCCCTACTTTATGCGTTTGTAAGTTTTCTCGCGAATAAATTTCACCGATTATTACATTTATCAGTAGGCCTATTCCATGCCGTTCTACCGACAGTTAGGCTAAAGGTAACACCAAGGTTCATTATGAATAACAACTTTTTATCGGTCAGCCCCACACTCTTAAAGTAAAATGCTTCCAACTATAAGAACATTTCAAAATTTCTTGTTTTTGCATTATGTAAAATGTACCAATGTGTCTGTAAATTCCTAAATAGGCCTACTAAGTTGTTGCAATTACGTTATTAGGCCTAAGCTAATTAATTCTTTACCAAATAAGTCTATTTTTATGCATTAATTCATTAAACACTATGTCAATGTCATAATCTGATGATTGTTACGCAACTTCAATCGTACGTCATTACAAGTAAAAATCATTTTCTTGCGAATGTGATTTATTAATAAAGTTGTATGCTAATTAGTTGTTGTTATGCAATAGAAAACAATGTTATGTCTCATAAAATAACATTGTATTTGGCACTTAAATAAAGTTGCCCATTCTCACTCTAAACACTGTGTGTTCTTTGACTTATGAAAAAGAAAAAAAAAAGGTTTTGTGTGGATGCAAGAGACACAAAAACATTTTGCTCACATCGCACGACCGATTTGTAGTATGTATCAAAATGATCTGATAAAGATCATGAATTGCATACGGACATCCCCCGTGGGGATACCGGGGGATCTTTTGTACAAATGGTTCCTCCACCTTCTGGAAGTTCTGTGCTTGTAACTTCCTCTAATTCTGTCATTCTCTTTGACTCTGCCTTTTCCCTTTGCTTACTGTTATCTGCTATCTTTCTGTCTCACTGGTCCATTCTCCTGCCTTTTTTCTATCAATTCTTACAAAGATTTCTTCAGCCGAAATCTACATTTGGGAGAATTTATTATCACCTCTCCTAGGTTTACTGAAAATCTCAATCACATCCATTTTGTACTACAATATTTTCCTCAACACTTTGCCAATAGTCATAATCGCCAAAAGAAAGAAGGATCTGAGGGGAGCGGGGGGGGGGGGGGTAGAAACAAAACAAGAAGATCAAAATGTGTCAATGTTTCAGCCTATCACTGGCTTTTTTCCAAGACTGTGTGCGCGGATCGCCAAAAGAAGAATGGGAGTTTTCGGGAGTCTTTTCACAATATTTTGCATCGCTTGGCTTTAGGATTTGCCAATAGCCATGACCGCCAAAAAGAAGAGGGGGGGGGGGGGCGATTTGGCTTTTCACAATAATTTTGCATCGCTAATTGGCTTTAGGATTTGCCAATAGCCATGACCGCCAAAAGAAGGGGGGGGGGGGGGGGCGATTTTGCTTTTCACAATATTTTGCATCGCTTGGCTTTAGGATTTGCCAATAGCCATGACCGCCAAAAGAAGGGGGCGGGGAGGTCGTTTTTGCTTTTCACAATATTTTGCATCGCTAATTGGCTTTAGGATTTGCCAATAGCCATGACCGCCAAAAGAAGGGGGCGGGGAGGTCGTTTTTGCTTTTCACAATATTTTGCATCGCTTGGCTTTAGGATTTGCCAATAGCCATGACCGCCAAAAGAAGGGGGCGGGGAGGTCGTTTTTGTCTTTTCACAATATTTTGCATCGCTTGGCTTTAGGATTTGCCAATAGCCATGACCGCCAAAAGAAGGGGGCGGGGAGGTCGTTTTTGCTTTTCACAATATTTTGCATCGCTTGGCTTTAGGAGGTTTGGGCTTGAAGGTCATCTTGGTTTTGATGACTTCGTCGAAAACTGCTTTGACGCCTTTGTGGGTCAGCGAAGAACACTCCAGATATTTCTCAGCTCCGATTTTCTGCGCCAGCGTGTTTCCCTGCAACAGCAGATACATTTATCAGGTTGCAGTCATCCTACATTAGTGAAGAATTAGGGGAAGACGGGGTAAAAAGCACATGGGCGGGTAAGAAGCCCACCCCAATTATCTCATGAAATAAAGAAAATGTCAGTCAAATTTGCCCATGAGACGAATGCTAGACATTAACGCTCGTCTCATGGGCAAAATGAGACTGAAATTTGCTTCATTTCATGAGATAATTGGGGTGGGCTTCTTACCCGCCCATGCGCTTTTTACCCCGTCTTCCCCTACATCCTCTATTTTTTGTAATTATTCGGATATTTTCATTCGTCAACCAGGCACCAGAATGCGACCGCATGGATAATTGGCATAGACTAGAGGATACATTATTCCATTTGAAGGAATTTAACCCTTTCACCGCCAAAGTCGCATTTTAGCACCACAGTGATTTAACACCTATGTCACTAAATGGCATCAAATTGGGGTCTATTATCCACAGACCCTATTGTCTTAGTTTTGGGAAGTAAGGATTTTATATATGTCACAGATGAATCCCCAATACTGCAGATGGATTGTGTTCTCTACCCAGGTAAATTTAATGGGAATTTTTGGCTAAAATATGGCTGGCAGTGAAAGGGTTAAAGAAAGAATTATCTTCAAAGTATTTGTAAAGATTATTGACACCCTTTGATGTTGAATTCTAAGATCGAAATCAAATTCGGTCAAGTTCATTTTAAAAAATCAAAGAGATTCCTCCGGAGTTGGAGTGTGGCTGCCACGTGGCGGGGTAATCAAAAACGGTCACACGCGTATTGTTCTCATCTCTAGCTGGTGCATTTTGTCCCAAAGTGTTCAAGTGCTTCGGCTGTTGGGATGATCCCTGGAGTCTTTAAGCCAGGGTATGACAACGACAACAAAATCAAAGAGAGTGGTAAGATGGAGGTATTGATGAACGTTCAAAACCTCGCCAAGGTTAGGGTTAGGGTGTACCCTGATCCATTTCTTTCTTTTACCCTTTTCTAAACGTCTTCCTAAAGTAAATCAAACGCCCATCTAAAGTCACGTAGGGATTGGTCCTAAAGAAATCCCACTTCAATCATTCCAAACTTGAACCAATCCGCTATACGGGTATTCTTGTTCCAAAAGAAAATAGCTACTAACAACTGTGACCGCAATTCTCTCCCTAACAAAATGGACACGGCATTGGAATAGAAGCAGAGTTTCAATCCAATGTTCTTGGAGACCACGTGATCGAATCGTATCGTACAGTCGTACAGTCGTACGTATTTCCTTTTGGAACAAGAATACCCGTATAGCGGATTGGTTCAATCCATTTTGCAAAAACAAAAATAGAACTCGCAACTAAAATCAAGCGTCAAGGTATCATACTGATTGTACTTGCAACAGATACCGAATTTCATTGACTAAACCATAACACATCCCAACCTTTTCTTTGGATATGGGTTCCAGAGATGATTCTTTCAGCCTGTTGAGAAACTCTTTGTCCTGGCGCAAGTCTGTTTTGGTGCCGATCAAAAGAATCGGCACGCTTGGACAATAATGGTGGATCTCTGGGTACCACTGAAAAGGTTAAAAAAAAAAGACAAAACAGCATATGAAAAAATCTTTGTCCTTTTGATAAGCCTCGAATTGGACATTCCTTTTACTCTGTAATTAATAAACGAGTGACCAACATGCTTTATGCTTTTTATTCAGCGTCCCCTTCCCTACCCCGACACTTTCCCCAGACCCCTAACTATACGCCCGTATCTCACGTGCATGCGCAAAAGAGAGCGCACAGCTTGCCTCTTCACTCTCGGCCTTCTCACCTGTTAAGCATTGAAATACGACGAACAAAAATGCATAGAACCCAGCGTTTTCTCAGTTACGATCTAGCGGCTATCACGATCGTGTACGATTATTCGGTTCACAACATACAATAATCAATTATTTTAAACAACCCTCAAAGCCTTCGCCCTAGTCCCTCTTCATCTCACAGTCAAGAAGACACTTGCAATAATCATATCGGATATTTGCTTTGTGTCCCCCCGTGGGGATACCGGAGGGTCTTCTGTATAAATAGTTCTCCCACCTTCTGGAAGTTCTGTGCTTGTAATTTCCTATAATCTGTCACTCTCTTTGACTCTGCCTTTTTCATTTTCTTACAGTCATCTACTATCTTTCTGCCTTACCCGGTCCATTCTCCTGCCTTTTTTTCAAGAAACACTTTCAATAAGATTTCCTCCAGCCTAACTCGGACTTGCTGGGCCTAACTATTTCTTAGTTAGGCGCATAACGGCAGCATGGCGTATCTGCGCTCATAATTGACAGGAAACTGTCTGAGCGACCGAAGAAGAAGAAGATTTGCTTGTGTTGAATGAATTCAAAACATAGTAGGCCTATGAATTGTAGTAAGTTTGGTTGTGTGCATAATTATGTAGCTCAGTGAGTGTATGTGCACAGATATGCTCTTGAAAAGGTATATGGGTCTGTGCGCGTGTTTGCTTGTTCGAGTAAGCAAGCGAGCAAGCAAGCGCGTGTTTGTGTGTGTGCGCGCGCGCGCGCGCGCGCGTGTGTGTGTGTGTGCGCGCGCGCGCGTGTGTGTGTGTGTGTGTGTGTGTGTGACTGTGTTTGTTTGTTTGCACGCGCGCTCGCGTACGTGTGTCTGTATGTGTGGGTGCGTGTCTGTGCGTGAGTTTATGCCTGTGTGTGGTTGTGCGTTTTGTGTACTTATGCGTATGTTGTGCTTGTGTATGTTCACATTAATTTTCTGTACCTTTTGCCGGACATTCTCGTAGCTGGCTTGGCTAACCACGGAAAAGCAAACCAGGAACACTTCCTGCAAACATGACAACAAATTATTCTTATATTATAATGTACGAAAGTAGAACTAACTTATTTCGTATGTTCACATCATACAAATTACAATCTATTAATCGCTCATTCCAGCCATTCATTCATTGCGCGGAAGACAGTATCGATGTAGAAAACGAAAATAGATAATTGTGTTTAACCCTTAGGCCTACATTCCTGCTCCGTCACCTCTGAAGGGCCAGCCACACGCCAACGTCCACGTCGTACGACTGTATGATACGATTCGATCACGTGGTC
>CM065680.1:40593079-40600579 GCA_017654935.2 Phymorhynchus buccinoides | reverse complement strand
TGCAACGGTCTTTACAAAATAAGTAACGGTCGTTACACAGAGCGTAACGGTCGTTACATGAGAAAGTAAATATTCAAACGTTTTGAGAGCATACACAGCCATAATCTATATTGGGAACGGTCTTTACAAAGTGAGCAACGGTCATTACACTTAGCGTAACGGTCGTTACAATAACGAATACACTCTATTCAAACGTTTGGAAGACTTACAAAGCATATTCTATAGTTGCAACGGTTTTACCAAAGTGAGTAACGGTCGTTACACTTAGCGTAACGGTCGTAACAAAAGCGATTGCTCTCTATTCAAACGTTTCGAGGACTTACACAGCCATGTTCCTTAGTTGCAACAGTCTATGCAAAGTGAGAAACGGTCGTTACACAGAGCGTAACGGTCGTTAGAAGAGCAAATACTCTAAACACAGCTATAATATATAGTGCATAGCCATAATATATAGAGTATACACAGCAATAATATATAGTGGGAACGGTCTTTACAAAGTGAGTGACGGTCGTTACACTTAGCGTAACGGTCGTTACAAGAGCGAATGCTCTCTATTCAAACGTTTCGAAGACTTACACAGCGTATTCTATAGTTGCAACGGTCTTTACACAGTGAGTGACGGTCGTTACACTTAGCGTAACGGTCGTTACAAAAGCGATTGCTATCTATTCAAACGTTTCGAGGAGGACTTACACAGCAATGTTCTATACTTGCAACAGTCTTTACAAAGTGAGTAGCGGTCGATACATGAGCAAATACTCTCTATTCAAACGTTCCAAGGGCTTACACAGCCATATTCTATAGTTGCAAAGTGAGTAACGGTCGTTACACTTAGCGCAACAGTCCTTAAAGACCCACCACGTCACGTGTCAAAGTCACATAAGTAACGGTCGTTAAACAAATACTCTCTATTCAAACGTTTCAAGGGCTCACACAACCATATGCTATAGTTGTAACGGTCTTTACAAAGTGAGTAACGGTCGTTACACTTAGCGTAATGGTCGTTACATGAGCAAATACTCTCTATTCAAACGTTTCAAGGGCTCACACAGCCATATTCTATTGTTGCAACGGTCTTTGCAAAGTGAGTAACTGTCGTTACACTAGCGTAACGGTCGTTACATCAGCAAATACTCTCTATTCAAACGTTCCAAGGGCTTACATAGCTATATTCTATAGTTGCAACGGTCTTTACACAATTAGCAACGGTCGTTACACTTAGCGTATTGGTCATTAAAAGAGCGAATACTCACTGTTCGAACGTTTCGAAGAGCTTACAAAGCCCATTATTCTATAGTTGCATCGTTCTTTACAAAGTGAGTAACGGTCGTTACACAGAGCGTAACGGTCGTTACATGAGAAAATACTCTATTCAAACGTTTTGAGAGCATACACATATTCTACACAGCCATGTTCTATACTTGCAACAGTCTTTACAAAGTGAGTAACGGTCGCTACATGAGCAAATACTCTCTATTCAAACGTTCCAAGGGCTTACACAGCCATATTCTATAGTTGCAAAGTGAGTAACGGTCGTTACACTTAGAGCGACAGTCCTTAAAGACCCACCACGTCACGTGTCAAAATCACGGTTCCCGCGTGTTTTCCCTCTTATAACTTAAGAAATCTCCCCAGCATAAGAGGGGATGTGATGCGTGCCGTGGGGGGGGGGGGGGGGGGTTACTAAAAGAGTGAATGCTCCCTATTCGAACGTTTCGAAGACTTACAAATCCATATTTTATAGTTGCAACTGTCTTTCCAAAGTGAGTAACGGTCATTAAACAAAGCGTAACGGTCGTTACAAGAGCGAATACTTTCTATTCAAACGTACCGAGGGTTTACACAGCCGTAAGTGAGTAACAGTCGTAACAGAGTATGTAACGGTCGTTACAACAGTGAATATTCTCTGTTCAAACGTTTCCAGGGATGACAGAGCCATATTCTATAGATGCAACGGTATTTACAAAGTGAGTAACGGTCGGTACACTTAGCGTAACGGTCGTTACGAGAGAGAATACTCCACAATCGAACGTTTCGAAGACTTACAAAGCCATATTATATAGTGGGGGATGGTCTTTACAAAGTGAGTAACGGTCGTTGCACTTAGCGTAACGGTCCTTAAAAGAACGAATACACCCTATTTGAACGTTTCGACGAGCTTACAAAGCCATATTCTATAGTTGCAACAGTCTTTAAAGTGAGTAACGGTCGTTACACAGAGCGTAACGGTAGTTACATGAGCAAATATTCTATTCAAACGTTTTGAGAGCATACACAGCCATAATATATAGTGGGAACGGTCTTTACAAAGTGAGTAACGGTCGTTATACTTAGCGTAACGGTCGTTACAAGAGCGAATGCTCTCTATTCAAATGTTTCAAGGACTTACATAGCCATAGTCAGAAGTTGAAACGGTCTTTACAAAGTGAGTAACGGTCGTTACGCTTAGTGTAACGGTTGTTACAAGAGCGAATACTCTCTATTCAAACGTTCTCATGGCTTACACAGCCATATTCAATAGTTGCAACGGTCTTTACAAAGTGAGTAACGGTCGTTACACTTAGCGTAGCGGTCGTTACAAGAGCGAATACTCTCTGTTCAAACGTTTCCAGGAATTACACAGCCATGTTCTATAGCTGCAAACGGTCTTTACAAAGTAACGGTCGTTACACTTAGCCTAACGGTCGTTACTAGAGCGCATATTCTCTATTCAGACGTTTCAAGGATTTACACAGCCATGTTCTATAGTTGCAACAGTCTTTACGAAGTGAGTAACGGTCGTTACACGGAGCGTAACGGTCGCTATATGAGCAAATACTCTCTATTCAAACGTTTCAAGGGCTTACACAGCCATATTCTATAGTGTAGTTGCAATGGTCTTTACAAACAGCGAGTTGTAAGTCATATTATGAGTGGCCTAGCACCGTGTTGCCATGGGGAAATAGAGATATTGTGTGAATGCTGTTAACGTGTACAGAGGCCCTTACTGTGTTGGGATAGGAGAGGGGTCTTATGCGATCGTAGTCCTCCTGGCCCGCCGTGTCCCACAGACTCATCTTGTATTCCACGCCGTCCACCATTACGTACACATCGTCACTGTCAAAACTGCACAACACACACACACACACACACACACACACACACACACACACACACACACACACACACACACACACACACACACACACACACACACATGTTCATAATTTATTATGCTTATTGTGGCCTGAAAAAATAAAAACGGAGTAAGACATACTGGATTTGTAGACACATGCACGTGTAGGCTATAATGCTTGCACGCACACACAAACACCGAATACACGAAAGCAATTACATAATGCGATTCTGATCTTTTTCTCATATCATACTAGAATTCCTTAAATAGTAAAACAAATATCATTGTTGTTCGTTGAAAAGGTTAAAATATATATTTTTTTTTTTTTTTAAATATGTCAGGAAGATTAGATCAGAACAGGTACAAATCTCCAAACACCATCAAATACAGTACCGATAGTAGCCTATATATTTAGCAATGCGATGTCTCTTTTGATGTATTGCCTCATGTTGATGATACCGATTGTAAACTGTACTTTTTTTTCAATGCTGACGTGTAGGCCTGCTTTAGTTGTCAGAAAAGAAAACAGTATGTAACGCAGTTCCATGAAGTCAGTGGTATCATTGCTAGGCAGTTCATTATATTCTTTGAGTGTATGCTATGTCATGGGAAGGCAGCATAGCTAGGGCAACTCATAGATGTTTTGAGTGTGTGCTATCGTCATATCTAAGCAGTGATGTCCCGAGGCCCCGATCCTATGTGCTCTTTTATGTTTCCTCTGTCAGGACAAATGTCGCATGAGATTAAAGCACTGGCAGACAGTTTGTCCTATGAATTTTCTTCTTTCGAGACAGTTTGTCCTATGAATGTTCTTGTTTTGAGACAGTTTGTCCTATGAATGTTCTTGTTTCGAGACATCTTGTATTATGAATGTTCTTCTTTCGAGACAGTTTGTCCTATGAATGTTCTTGTTTCGAGACAGTTTGTCCTATGAATGTTCTTGTTGCGAGACAGTTTGTCCTATGAATGTTCTTGTTTCGAGACATCTTGTCCTATGAATGTTCTTGTTTCGAGACAGTTTGTCCTATGAATGTTCTTGTTTCGAGACAGTTTGTCCTATGAATGTTCTTGTTTCGAGACAGTTTGTCCTATGAATGTTCTTGTTTCGAGACATCTTGTCCTATGAATGTTCTTCTTTCGAGACAGTTTGTCCTATGAATGTTCTTGTTTCGAGACAGTTTGTCCTATGAATGTTCTTGTTTCGATACAGTTTGTCCTAAGAATGTTCGTCTTTCGAGACAGTTTGTCCTAAGAATGTTCGTCTTTCGAGACAGTTTGTCCTGTTGAATTTCTATCCTCGGTGCATCACTGTCTAAGCCTTATGCAGATACTCACACAGTGGGGATGTACTCTCCTGGGAACTGGTTTCTCGAGTAGCTCATGATCAGGCTGGTTTTCCCCACAGCCCTGGGAAATAGAAATAAACGTAGAATCTAATGAACACGACTTAGGCCTATTCTTTTAAAGAACACATTCTTAAACTACACCCAAGCCTCAGACTGCTGAAGAAGACCACGAGAGGTGGTAGAAATATTCAACAAGATTAGTGAGTACAAAACTTTGTGTCACTGTAGAAGGGAGACACTGATAGTTCTTTAAATGCACACTTTTAAAGACCATTCCACTGAAAATGCAAATACTAAACACCGTTCTTTATTAACAAATTAGGCATGGATATATAAAAGGTAAAAACGTGTGTGCGCGACTCGATCAGTATCTTTAAAACTATGCATTGTCATAATAAATCGAACTAATTGAGTGCATGTAACGCTATTTTGCTATTTGGGCGCAATTACATTAGTTTTTGGCATCATTGTCATGACATGGGTGACAATGATGTCGAGTTTTATTATGATTGGGACAGTAGTTTAGGCTCTGGCAAGTGAAACACATTTTTGCTTACACAGACAGACAGACAGACAGACAGACAGACAGAATTCAAATGCACAGGCCTTTATTCCGATTTCAAAGTAGGCCTACTTCCGTTCTGCAGGATGGAACCGGGAAGTAGGCCTACAATGTAAAGGCGTCATCATCCAAACGACGAACAGAATCAATCGTAGAAGAAGCGATCTGTGTCAATGACAAAGAAAACAGGAAAGCTGTATCAGGAAGGTGAATTAATATCTGCGTGAACACGTGGGCCTACTTCACCCATGGCTACTCGCAGTCCGTCAACATGAACGCAATCTGCTCATTAAGAAGCAACATGCTGCCTTGCTCGGGAAAGGGATAGGGTTAGGATTAGGTTATGGTTATTTTCAGGAAAAGGAAAGAGCGAAACGTTCACATTGGAAGGCGAGAACATGAGGTGGATAGCTAAAAAGTGTCTAATAGTAATACAGCTGATAGTCACAGTCAAAATCAAGGGAAGTAAATCAGCTAATGTTGTAAACCATAATCCAGAAATTGATGCCCAGATATATCAGTTTGATAGAATCAAAACAGTCACACTGCCAAAACATATGCAAAAACAAAAAGAGGATTCATCCTTTCTTTAAACCCCACGGGTGTATGCCTATTTAGCCTACACACAGCGAATCATGTTCATGTTGACGGTCTGCGAGTAGCCAGGTGTAACCCTACTTCGTATGAATGAGATCCTGCAGCCATTACATTGCCATAGTTTGACCCAGACAGGAACTGGGTCAATGGACGTCACCGAGACAGTGAATCACTAAACAGGCCTTGCCGTTCTGTAATTTCCTATTTGTTCAATAATCGGGGCAGTTGGCCACTCCGTAATGTATCATCTGCTTTTAAGTAATTCGGTTAGTGTGTAAAATAGTAAAACATAACTTGAAAGAAATTAAATAACACAGTTTTAGTTTCATCAATGAATTGTCATTGCTTGATGAATGATATGGCTTGTACCCACGTGTTGTCATAAGGAGCGCCATATTATGGGAGACCGCCATCTTAGTCAGTAACTTTGTTTGAAAAATGCCAGATCGATGCTGCGTATTTGGCTGTTCCAATTCGAAACTTATCTAAACTGTATTTATAACATCTGGATGTTTTCTTTACACATTTAGATAACATTTTCACTTTGCTTACACACAAATAAGGACTAAGATGGCGACACTTCCGTTGGAAGGGTCGAGATGTGCACGCAGGTGGGGGGGAGCCATAGCCTACTGTCGCATTTGTGGACTTAGCGCACGTTTCCGTACGGAAAGCTCCGTAAATAAGTAACAGAAAGAAGAAGAAAAAAGCGGGCGCGTTCCCGTGCATAAATGTGCATAGACGCGTGCGCTTGGTTTTTTTCCTTCTTTCATGGGTGCTACTCTTTCATTTTTACATTGATTTCATGTCAGTATTTCTAATTTTACCAGGAATTGAACTTCAGTTTTGTTTAATTCATCAAATAAATTTTGACCACAAGCGACTTGGGGCGTTTTGAACTTTGTTGTTCTATCTTGGACGTTTGCAAAGGCAATGTAATGATTTGACAAGGCTTATCAGACTTAAACTGTCTGTCTGTCTCGTTATATCTCTCTCTTAAGTTGCCCCCCTGAATCGTCCGACGGGGCTCTATCCCTGTACCCTGCCCTGGTCCCTGGACCCCTGCCTTTCATTTTTTTTCATTTTGGGTAGTTGCACCCATGTTCTTTCTTTTATATTTATGGCTCCCCCCCACCTGCGTGCGCATCTCGACCCTTCCAACGGAAGTGTAGCCGTCTTAGTCAGATTTGTGTGTAAACAGCATCGATCTGGCATTTTTCAAACAAAGTTACTGACTAAGATGGCGGTCTCCCATAATATGGCACGCTCCTTGTGGCCGGATATGACGACACGTGGGTACAAGCCATTCGCGGGTTTTCTGTACGGAAACTATTAGTGCACGTGCGTAAGGCGCATCTGATTATAAGGCGCATCCCCCAAAATGTTACACAACATTCTGATTTTGTTAATTACTGTTTATTACTAAAAATAAAATAATTAGTCATGTTATTGGGAGCAGGGGGGCCGGGGGGGTCTCAGTCAGGAAAGAAAGGTACGCTTATTGTCTTGTAGTCTCAGACTGTGTAAAATACTCTTTCGATTCGCTTCAGTTTCTCAATAAGCCGTGATAAACCTTTGCCAAGAGAGAAACTCATGTTCAATCATATTCCAAGACACAAATGACCACACAACGTTTACTAATGCATGTTATCACCATTATGCCTACATGAAAAGATGATGAGATAGCTTAGGCTGTGAGCTTTAGTAAAGATTATTCTAATAATAAAACTAATCCGTAAGTCTTACTGTGTTCTAAAAAGCTAGATTAGTTTTATTCTGATTTTTATTAGGGTAAGACGGGGTAAAAAGCCCATGGGCGGGTAAGAGGCCCATGCCAATTATCTCATGAAATGAAGGCTTCTTACCCGCCCATGGGCTTT
>CM065680.1:40580579-40585579 GCA_017654935.2 Phymorhynchus buccinoides | reverse complement strand
ACGTGTGCTAAGTGTGTAGGCACACAGGACCTCGGTTTATCGTCTCATCCGAAAGACTCCACATCCAGACCATAAGGCCTAGTGCAGAGTGAGAGGAAAAATCCCCTGTACCCAAGTTCAAACTCGGGTTTATTGTAGGGGAAGACGGGGTAAAAAGCGCATGGGCGGGTAAGAAGCCCACCCCAATTATCTCATGAAATGAAGCAAATTTCAGTCTCATTTTGCCCATGAGACGAGCGTTAATGTCTAGCATTCGTCTCATGGGCAAATTTGACTGAAATTTTCTTTATTTCATGAAATAATTGGGGTGGGCTTCTTACCCGCCCATGCGCTTTTTACCCCGTCTTCCCCTATACGAGGTGAACGCATTACCTCTGTGCAACTCTGACGGTGTGCGTAGCACTGACACTGACACGTGGTTATAAATGTATGAAATGCTCAATATTGAAATGGTTAGGCCATGCATATTATTTGTGACAAATTTCATGTATCCCTTGGTTGTTGTTTTTTATATATAATAAACTTACTTTGACTTTGACACTAACATTTGCACTTAAAGTGGTTCTTGGGTACTTCTGGAGGACCTAAGTAGTTTCCAGATTAACAGTTTTCAAGATTTAAAAACGTAGGCCTAGATCATTATAGATCTTAGCTTATCAACCGAGCCAGGAGATAACGAATTTGTCTTTGTTGGTTTGTTTGTATCTTAACCCTTTCACCGCCAATGTCACATTTTTTCACCACGATGATTTATCACCCATGTCATTAAAACTCTTGGAACCAGGGTGTATTATTCAATTATATTGTGTTCCAAAATTTGATCAGTAAGGATTGACCCTATTCTAAATCTGTCGCAGAGAAATCCCGCAATATTTGCAGACGAAATCTTTTCTGTAGCCAAGTCAGTTTAATGGAAAGTTTTGGCTCAAAGATGGCTGGCGGTGAAAGGGTTAATCTGCCTGTGAACAATATTTATTCCAAAAAAGAAAAGAAAAGAAAAGAAAGAAAGAAAAAGAAATAACTGGCCTATAAACTTCTAATTTGTTTCAACTTGGTTGTATCATTTACGCATTGGACTGTAGAGTGCAAGTATTGTTTTTTGATCTTGGTGATTCTTTGCTCCTTTTGTTGCCTGCGTTTTGTTCCTTTTGCTATAGGGGAAGACGGGGTAAAAAGCGCATGGGCGGGTAAGAAGCCCACCCCAATTATCTCATGAAATAAAGAAAATTTCAGTCAAATTTGCCCATGAGACGAATGGTAGACAAACGCTCGTCTCATGGGCATAATGAGACTGAAATTTGCTTCATTTCATGAGATAATTGGGGTGGGCTTCTTACCCGCCCATGCGCTTTTTACCCCGTCTTCCCCTATTTGCTGCTTTCTTGGTTGTATCATTTACGCATTGGACTGTAGAGTGCAAGTATTGTTTTTTGATCTTGGTGATTCTTTGCTCCTTTTGTTGCCTGCGTTTTGCTCCTTTTGCTATATTTGCTGTTTTCTTGTTTGTCTGTGTTGATAAAGGCGCATTCGCCGAAATGTTCAGTAGGGGAAGACGGGGTAAAAAAACAAACATGGGCGGGTAAGAAGCCCATGTCAATTATCTCATGAAATAAAGAAAATTCAGTCAAATTTGCCCATGAGACGTTGACATGGGCTTCTTCTTACCCGCCCATGGGCTTTTTACCCCGTCTTCACCTAGTATTGTTTTATCTCTTGTGAATAAAATAACGTCACTTTACACTTGTCGTGTAGTTGTTCGTTTGTTGTATGATAAATTTAGGTTAAGGATGTGTACATGTAGCCTACAGATATACGCTTTGGTTACGCACGGAAACCCGTAAATAAGTGAAAGAAAGAAGGAAAAAATAAGCGCTCGTTTCCATGCGGAAACGCATCCGCTTATCTTTTCCTTCTTTCCTTAGGGCCTACTTATTTAAAGGTTTTCGCGCGGAAGTTCCGCGTATGTGCGCTTAGTGTGCATACTTTCCTGTGTTTATCCCTATTTAGTTGTTTGTGGGTCAAAGAGTCCCCACGAGTTTATACTTTAAAAGATATGTTTATACTTAAAAGATGAACCCATACTCAATGTACTGCAGAAGCTGATTTCTGCTGTGTGCACCTGAACCCACACTACATAAGATGCGTATTATTAAATTACGCAACTACATTAAGAGTACCTCTTTCTCTACACGGATACCAATATTTGCTGACATAAAGAAAACTATGTGTTTGGAAGATAACTATAATTTCATTAGAGTAGTCCCAATGGTTCCAGAGATATTCAGACTTTTCTCTGTGTGTGTGTGTGTGTGTGTGTGTGTGTGTGTGTGTGTGTGTGTAGGAGAAGACGGGGTAAAAAGCGCATGGGCGGGTAAGAAGCCCACCCCAATTATCTCATGAAATGAAGCAAATTTCAGTCTCATTTTGCCCATGAGACGAGCGTTAATGTCTAGCATTCGTCTCATGGGCAAATTTGACTGAAGTTTTCTTTATTTCATGAGATAATTGGGGTGGGCTTCTTACCCGCCCATGCGCTTTTTACCCCGTCTTCCCCTACATGTGTGTGTCTGGGTAGCCTAGGTACAGATGAACCCAAGAGGCACGGCGAAGGTTAAAAGGTAAGGGTAACCCAATCAATTAAACATTGGTCTACAACCTGGAGCTAGTAATTGATAACTACAAGATTTGTTCCCATTATGCTCATCATATGGCTTGGAGTCAAAACACTGTCTTTAGGGTATCAGGACAACTACCCCCCCGGACAAGTACCCCCCTAGGACATCTACCCCCTGGACAAGTACGTACCCCCCACACATTATTTTTTAAACATTATTGTTAAAGAAATTGGCGCACGCACACACACCTACACACACATACAGAAACACACACACACGCGCGTATGCACACACACACACACACAGTATCAGGACAACTACCCACCAGATACTAGCTGGACAAGCGGCTCCACCACAACGCGGCAAATACAAGGCCATCACCGAGCGCTTAGTTAGAGTTCATGCCGACTATGGCAACCGCCCTATCTTGGACTTTCTACGAAGTATTGCACACAACATACAGATGTAGATTATATGAAGAACAGTTTGCCTTGTATATAATTGCTGGTATATAATTGCCTTGTATACAGAAACTCATCCATGAAATGTAAAATAAAATATAATATACAAGTTCAAAAAAAGACGTCAATTTTCACTTTTTATTTTATTTGAATATTTGTTTTCAGGAGGGGGGGGGGGGGGGGTACTTGTCCGGTGGGTAGTTGTCCAGGGGGTGACTGTCCGGGGGTTAGTTGTCCTAGAATCGTCTTTAGCTAGTCCATTGACGTATTATTGAACCTATTACAAAAACTAATAACTTGTATCAAACAATGACTGCAGAAATATATAAAGGAGGTTTTGCTTTTTATATTTCTGCAGTCTTTTTTTTATACAAGTTATTAGTTTTCGTACTAAGTTTTGACTCCAAGCCATAGCATTGTCTATAGTGTGCTTAAAGATCGCAATTAGAGTGACAGAACGTTTGCTTAAAGTGTTAATTAGATACAGCTATCATCGATTGTCTTCTTCTGGGTTCCTATGCGGACCACGCAATCAGTGACGAAATACGGCAGTTAAAAGCAGGAAGTGTTTTTATATCACGGGAAAGCTGATATTACAGTTTGGCCTTGGTCTTGACCAATTCGTTTTAGTCATCAGTCGATATGCCCTTGGATGGAAGTTCAGTTTAACGTCGCGTATCGGCTTTCGCCATGTACGACGGGCTGAACAAACCAACCAGGGTATAAACAAAAAATTATGTTCCTGAATCAGTCTTAGCCAAAAGGCCGAAAAGCGATCAGAATTCGAACCCTTTGATATGCCCTTGGCCGGTCTGGGGGCTTTATGTCAACATCAGAACCCCCGTGGGGGTGGGGTGGGGTGGGGTGTGTGTGTGTGTGTGTGTGTGGCTGTCTTTTGTACAAAAAGTTTCTATATACAAGGCAATTATATACAAGGCGAACAGCTCCAAGCCATTCTGGCGGTATGTGAAAGCAAGACGGCAGGACAGTGTCTTGAGTAGCACCCCTGCTAGCGAAGCTTACCTCTTTCCCTTTCACCACACGAACACCAAAATTGGCTGACATAAAGAAAACTATGTGTTTGGAGTATAACTATAATTTCATTAGAGTAGTGCCAATGGTTCCAGAGATATTCAGACTTTTGTGTGTGTGTGTGGGAGGGGGGGGGGGGGGGGCCCTAGCCTAGGTACAGGTGAACCCAGGAGGCACGGTGAAGTTAAAGGGTAAGGTAACCCAATGAATTACACACTGGTCAAGGGAGCATTTAATCATGATAAGATTCGTTGTTCACATTATGCTCTTCATTTTTTATAGTGTGCAAACACATGTACAAGATCTTGCGCACAAATTATTAAAGCACATTCCACAATTCAATAGGAATAGGCTGCATGAGTTGTGCCGGTAGGATAGATGACAAGAATTCACATGGCACGGATCCTGTGCACCAATGGTCTAAAGGAAGATCGCTGGGCGTGGGGCAGGATAAACATCCCCAACTGGAAGAAGAAGAAGGATCTTCCTATTTATGTTAATATATGTGGAAGCCTCATAACATAAAAGGACTAGAATGTTAACATCAGAACCCCCGTGGGGGTGGGGTAGGGTGAGTGTGTGTGTGTGTGTGTGGGGGGGGGCTGTCTTTTGTACAAATAGTTCCCCACCTTCTGGAAGTTCAGTGCTTGTAACTTCCTCTAATTTCTTATCTGTCATTCACTTTGACCCTGCCTATTCCCTTTACTTACTGTTATCTGTCTTTCTGCCTTACTGGCCCATTCTCCTGCCTTTTTTCAAGAAACTTTTATAAATATTTTCACCAGCGGAAGACGGACATGCTGGGACTAACCATTTCTTAGTTAGCCCCTTGACTGACAAAGAAAATTAAAGAAAAAATCATTGGACAAATCATGACAAAAAAGACAACTTA
>CM065680.1:40555079-40580079 GCA_017654935.2 Phymorhynchus buccinoides | reverse complement strand
TATAAATGTCTATTCAGTTTTCTTGGATAATTTGAATGAGGCATTTATTCACATTTGAGAGGAAAGGCTATGGATGATGAAAATTTTATATTTATTTATCTATGCACAGACCTGCCAGCCTTACCGCTTTGAGCGGGCTTTCTTCCGCTCAGACTACATTTCTTCCGCCCTTCCGCTCAAGTCCATAAAATTCCGCTTTTAAAACTTAAAAAAAAGGTTTTTTTAACACACAAATTCATTGCCTTATATACAGAGCAGCACAGCTGCTGTGCATATGACCGACTTTCTAGTTTCTGTTTGCGCACTTCCGTCAAGATGGTGATTGACACATCAATGTGTGTGAGACTCTGGGGAGAAAAGAAAGAGAATAGACCAATATTTCTGCCAATATTACATGCATCATGCTAGATGTATGATGTGCTCACTACTCTTAAAAGTCTCCTATGGAGGGTGTCAAGACATCAAATGCCACATTACTTGCGCGCATGTATGTGTGTCATTCTGTGTCTGTTTGTCTGACCGTCGTTGGGTGTTTGTGTAATTTTTATTTCCCATTCTTTATGCTTTATGTTAAATATTATATGTGGTGTTATATGTATACATATATTATATTTTTATATTCTAAACGCCTAGGGTATTAAATTGATTAGGTGTGCTAAATGTTATAATAATAATAATAATAATTACTTCTCATCGTCTTATCGAAACTGCAAACTCCCAGACTTCGTCTTCCACTGTTACCGACTTTTTCAAACCAACGGAAGGAAAGGAGAACAAAGATGAACTTAAATTGATTAATTATCTTCCTTCCAAGTCTTATTATTTAAGTCATCTATGGCTCCAACCGTCTTGGTCTGCCCAAATAAAAAGGGCAGAGGAACAAACCAAACGCTTCTGTTGTGTTAGGAATAGTTGTGACACTTTCAGACAAGACTAGTTTTAAACAAGACAAGTTCACAAGGATGAAAATTGCTTGCTTCAAATTATGTTTACGCGTGAAAGGTAAGATGCCGCATCAAAATTCCTCTTAGCTCCCAAAAATTCCTCTTTCGAGCTACAAATATTCCTCTTTGGTCTGTTAGGGGGTTGGCAGGTCTGTATACGTGAATGCTGCTATTCAACCTTCTTAGAATGCATGATTATGCATGCATGACTATTCAAGTTTCGTTGATCGCTTTTGGACAATGCATGTACATGTGACTATTTCAAGTGTCGCAGAATGCTTTTGGATGATACATATCTGGCTTTTCAAGTTTCGCTGGAACAGTTTTGGATAATGCATGTCTGCTTATTCGACTACGAGTTTTGCAGAATCATTTTGGACAATGTTCTTTTTTTCTTTCTTCTTTCTTCAAACATCCTCCGTCATCTTGCTGACAGTTCTGATGTATATACTCTGATGTTTGTTTGGCTTTGCAAAATTCACAGAAACGAAGTTGGATAATGCATGTAATTTTTCAACAAAATCTTAGAGTAAGACATCCCAAATACCAGACTAGAATGGAGAGAATGTTAAAAGATTGCTGACTAACTTATTCAGGTTGTTCCGGATCCAAGCAATTTATATGAGAGATAATTATAACGAGATGAGACAAAGGAAAGATTCCTGCTTTGTTTTAACCAGCCGCTGTGGCGTAGTGGTTAGCGTCGTGGACTACTGGCTGGGAGGTCACAGGTTTGAATCCCATCAGAGGTCCTGGACTGACTCCTACCCAGAGTGAGTGGCTATGGGCTCAATGGGAAGACTGAAACCACACAGTCGAGCTTCATCCGCTTAACGGATGCGATTCTGAGAGTGTTGCTCTAATTTGCTAATAATTGTATGCAAATTCAGATGGGCTGTTAAATGAATGTGATGACTTTTTATTATGTTTTGTTGATGAACTTAAACCAAAATTTATTGCAATTACAGAGATTAGAGAGGGCTGCTGCCCTATGGATCCACGGAAGTTTAAATTCCCAATTTGCACCATTAAATGATAACTTTTTTCAAGAAAACGCACTAGAACTAACCACAAAAATGGCACAAACACTAACAAATTGTAAATCTTCTGGATGATGATCCCCCAAAAAGTGTAAATTCACTCAATTTTGATGAATGTCTAAAACTTCAAAGTAAAACTCACACAAGCAGCAAACCCTGACTAATTATGAGTATGTAATTTAACGAAAACGACAAGACAAACATTACAAAACATAATTATTATTCAATATTTTCACTGATATCTGTTAATTTTAATGTGGAAGGTAAGTTGAAACAATATGCATTCTATTAACAGTATATATTCAACTATTGGTGTACTTAATATTGCATTTTAAAAAAACAAACTTTCCTTTGTACATTTATCTTACAAGCACTCACTAAAAAAAAAAGGTAAGTTTATAGGATGTGAAGGGGGGGTGGCGGGGGGTCACCCCCCCAAAAAAAAAGGTATAATTATATATCATGTTTTACCATTTTGTACAAGTTGAATTGCCTACAATTTATCAGCTGCACTTAACTTACTGATCAGAATCTGTTATTACTACATGTACTAATAAAAGTTTCTCCTCTTGATAAGTCTTATGATTTCATCAACGCTGATTATTGGCATGTTTTATTGTACATGTTTAACTGGTCAAGTATTCAGAAATTGAGGCACTGCTATATTCAGAATGGCTGTATCCTAAATAATCATAGCTTTGTATTACAATGTATTAACATTTGGAAACAGATGCAACACCTGTTGAAGAAATGTTAGTTTTGCAACCTTTCCCACTTTTTTTTCTTGAGATCAATGTATTATTAATTGAAACTCGAATCCATGCATATTATATATTGTATTTTGCTTAGTGGAAAAATCAGAATCTTGATGAATAGTAGTTTGGAGAAGTCTTTATTTTTATTCTTATGAAGTATATGGTTGAAAGATTGATTGCAAATTGACTGGACCTAGCAAAATTAAAAGTGATTGATTCTAGATTATGTGCAGTTATGTACAGTGATAAACAGAGAAACATTTACCATCTGCATAGACATCTAAACCGATAAATCTCAATGAAAATGTGCACATAATTTTCTTTTAAGATTTAGGAAATCTTTATATTACCAGAGGTGTGTGTGTGTGGAGAGAGAGAGAGAGAGAGAGAGAGAGAGAGGGGGGGGGGGGGAGGGTATAGATTTAAAAAGAAAATCTATCTGGAAGGAAATGACTGAAAATCAGTTAAAAATAAAACTAATAACTTCACAAAACATGTTGAAATAAATACAAAAACAGTAAATTGATTGTCAGAATTTCTGTATTTAGCATTTCAATGTATATTTTAAAAATATAGAATAAATTGACTTCTTTTTTTCTCTTTGATAGTTAACGAATCACAGTAGGAAACATGCTTTAAAAATATTTTTATAAAACATTTGTCTTAATACAGACAAACCCCTATTTTACGACCCTCTGTTAAGCGACCACCTCTCATTTGTTGGTTTTTAAGACCGTTGTTGTCGTCTGCATAGACTTCGAGCAAAGGGAAACAACCATGGTCAAGGGCCTGAAAGCGGAGTCGCTTCCCTTGTTGTAGAAAAGATGGCGGAGAGCGTAGGAAAAGCACGAAAACCACTGACTTTGAAAAAGAAAACTACTGACTTTGGACGAGAGTGGAGGTGATTAACAGAAGTCGGCGAAGTGAAACTGTAATACATCGATTGCACAATCCTATGGAGTTGGAAAGACCCAAATCCAGTTTTAATATGTCATTGTATGTGTGCATGAAGAAGAGAGTATGAACTGTGCTGAACTCTTTCTTTCTACGGCTGCCAGTGAAAACCTCCGTCATACGACCCCTCCAATTTACGACCGATTTTTTCGGACATTTTGGAAGTCTTAAAATAGAGGTTTGTCTGTATCATAATTGTGTTAATTAGGTAAGTCAAAATTGAAAGGACTGAAATCTGAAATTATACTTCAAGGTGGCTGATGTGTTGAGTTAGAAAAAACAAAGAAGAAAAAAGCTTTGAAGAAAGTATTGTTGTTGTTGACGTACCCTGGCTAAAACCCCAGGGATCATCACACCCGCTGAAGCACTTAAACACTGGTACAAGTGCATCAGCTACAGCTGAGAACATTATGTGTGTGACCGTTTTTGATTACCCCGCCATGTGGGCAGCCACATTCCGTCTTAGGGGGAGAAGAAAGGATTAAATTGGGACCGAAAAATTATTGTGAATTATCATTTTTGTTGTTGGTTGTTGTGGTAAAAAAAAAGCTTGTTTCCACTGTATTGTTCTTTTTTAAATTTTTACTCTAACCTAAAACATTCTGTTACACTAATTATGCATGGATACCTTTGAATTCGACTAATTTATGTACTGTATCTGCTTTCTTCAGGAATCGCAGGACAGTGTGCTGGTGGTGGGTGATCCGGCGGATCCCAACAAACCGTCCGACTCGTCTCTCCTGGATTTCTCCGCCTTTGAGTCTGCCGGCTCAGGCACTGGGGGCGACCCCAAACAAGCGGAAGAGAGCACAGAAAAGACGACAACCTCCTCAGAGGCTGGTGCTACCTCCTCAGAGGCTGGTGCTGACACTTCTTCTTCCTCCTTGATCGATTTTTGAGCCTTAAAATGAGTGTGTGGTTTGAAAGAGAAGTTTCTCTTGAAGTTGCATTGTTGTATGATGGTTTTCTGATGGTTGATTATTATGCAGGCAGGTTGCTGGTTTGTGTGAGGAACTCAGGAAGTACTAGTTTGGAGTTTTTCATCCTATTTTACGGATTTTTGAGCGTTTAAATGAGAGTGTGGTTTCAAAGAGAATTTACTCTTGAGGTCGTTTTGTTACTTAGTTGTATGATGATGGTTTTCTTCTTCTTCATCGATCACTCCGACAGTTTCCAGCCAATTATGAGCGCAGATGCGTCATGCTGCTGTTATGCGCCCAACTAAGAAATAGTTAGGCCCAGCAAGTCCGACTTCGGCTGGAGGAAATCTTTTTGAAAGTGTTTCTTGAAAAAAGGCAGGAGAATGGACCGGTAAGGTAGAAAGATAGTAAATGACAGTAAGCAAAGGGAAAAGTCAGAGTGACAGATTAGAGGAAGTTACAAGCACAAAACTTCCAGAAGGTGGGGGAACTATTTATGCAAAAGACCCCCCGGTATCCCCATGGGATGGGTTTTCTGATGGTTGATAATTATGTAGGCAAGTTGTTGGTTTACATGAGGATGTACAAATTTGGAGTTCTTCCCCCTTGATCGATTTTTGAGTGTTGAATGAGTGTGTGAGACATTTCTCTTGAGGTGGTTTTGTTGTGTGATGGTTGATTATTATGTGGGCAGATTGTTGGTTTGTGTGAGGAGGTACTAGCTTGGAGGTGGGAGAGAAGGGATGAAAGTGTGGACTTTGTTTAGGTTTCTGTGATGGTTCTGAGAGATGCCTGTAGAATGTGTATTGACTGTGCGAAGATACTCTTTATCTGTGCTTGCTAAGGAAAAGGTGCAGCAATATTTTTGTAATGTATTTTTGTATCTTACGTATTTAATCAAGTATGTAGCTATGTAATCATTTTTTAAAAATTGAAAAGAATACAAAGTCGAGCAAAAGGAAATCAAAAGGGAGGGTAGAACTGCTGATCTAAACCTATTACTATTATAGAAAGTGGCAAACTGAGCCATAAAATAAAAGAATAAAATGAGTATTGTATGTGTGTTGTTGTTGTTGACTTACCCTGGCTTAAAGACTCCAGGGATCATCCCAACAGCCGAAGCACTTGAACACTATGGTAGAAATGCACCAGCTAGGGATGAGAACATTACGTGTGTGACCGTTTTTGATTACCCCGCCATGTGGGCAACCACACTCCGACTTCTGAGGAGTATGTCTTTTAAAACAGGAGAGCAAAGCAATAAGTGATAGAACTAACAAAAAAAGAACTCTGTGTGTGTGCGCGCGCATGCATGCGCATTCAGTAATGTAAAAAGAAAGGGGGATACTTGAAAATACAGTAGTTCGTGTGCAATGCATTGAAATGTTCCCCATCCCAAATACTTATAAGATAGTGTAAAAAAAATTAAAACGCCGAAAACAAGCAATAATGAACATGGTTTGCATGGAAGATTTAGGCTGTGTGCACATTTATGAAAACTTCCGTATGGAAACCCATCCACAATCTGCACACTGCTGTTCAGAGAGGAACGTTTAGTTTATCAATATTTTTTTATATTTTTTTTCAAGCCAACCGAAGTTTTCCATAAGTAACCTTTCACAAATAACAGTCAAGAATATGTTGTATTATGTTTGGAAACAAGTTACTTTAGTTTGCTATTGCTATATTTTCACTCACAGGCAGTTTTATTTATGTTTGCGATATTAATTGTATTATTTGAGAACATTTTCTGCTAAATATGTTGCATGATACTTCACAACAACAAAAATAGTTTTTACGATAAATCTGATGGAAGAAATATATCACAAATACTATAAAGAACATACAGCCAAAATATTTTTATATGGACATGCTTGGTGCAGTTTTTATCTAAGATTTCTTGATTCAGTGGTTTAACTAAACAGCTTGATTTTGTGTGTTTTGAACGGCTGTGCACAAGTAAAAGAAACTAAGAATTATCGGATGGGTTTCCGTGTGTACTGTGCACATTCCTTCCAGATTTTCTTTTTGCAGATTGCATGTGCACACAGCCTTGCGCATATCGTACTCATTGTGTACTTTGGCCAACAGAGAGTATGTGAAACCAAACTGATCTTGAATGCGTTGTTGCTTGGTATTTTTGGAGGACGATGTGTTTTGAGCCAGTAGCGTGCATATCGTGCTGATCAACAAAAACTGATGGTGCATATTTAGGTCTAACTACTGTTTGTGCCACAAGAATCAATTTACAGAGAGTCAAAGGCCCCAAACTTATCAATGATTACTGATCTTGAATGCGTTGTTGCTTGGTATTTTGTTTTGAGCCAGTAGCTTGCATATTGTGCTGATCAACAAAAACTGATGGTGCATATTTGGGTCTAACTGTACTGTTTGCGTTACAACTAAAATCAATTTACAGAGAATCAAAGGCCCCAAACTTATCCATAATTACTGATCTTGAATGCGTTGTTGCTTGGTATTTTGTTGTAACAGGGTGCGGAAATGGGGTAGGGTTGTCCGTGTAGGGGTTAGGGTTCTACTCATCCACTTCTCGGATCAGTCAGGACTCCAGTCTTGGTTTGCTATCTTTATTTATTGTACACTTTGCACGCTATGACAAGCAGTGGGCTCCCAAAACAGCAAACTGCTTCTAGCAGACTGAAAAGTGACTGACAACTCTTGAATCAGTGACCAGCTGCTGTCAGCACTGAGTTGTTTTCATTTTGAATACATCACGTGATCTCTGTGCCTACAAAATTATAATTCTATTTTTTCTAAATTTTATTATTAAATTTCTGAACAAACTACAAAAATTCTAAATTGTAAAATAGCTTTATCTATAAATTTACTAATTAAATTTTATAGTAATATTTTAAATTTATTTATTATTTGTTAGAATTAGTTTTACCAAATATAAGATTTATATGTGACCATGTGGTTGCACACCATAGATACAAAAAATGCCGAAACGACCTACTGGGCGAACCCTCTCACATTGTTTTGAGCCAGTAGCTTGCATATCGTGCTGATCAACAAAACCTGATGGTGCATATTAGGTCTAACTACTGTTTGTGCAACAAGAATCAATTTACAGTCAAAGGCCCCAAATTTATCCATAATTACTAATCTTGAATGCGTTGTTGCTTGGTATTTTTTAAGGTCGATGTGTTATGAGTCAGTAGCTTGCATATCGTATTGATCAACAAAACCTGATGGTGCATGTTTGGGTCTAACTGCACTGTTTGTGCAACAAGAATCAATTTACAAAGGCTTTAGAGTTAAAGGTCCCCAACTTATCCATAATTAAGTCATGGTTTAGTTGTTTCATTTTTTTTAACTACTATGGGTTTTTTTTCATTTTGATAACTTGTTGCTGATTCTGTTATATGAATTGTATTGGTGATATTTCAGTACTAAGTGCCTTGTAATCTATATCATTTTGTTTTCCTTATTTGCAAATTCAAGCTATATGTCTCAGTATGTGCCTTTAAAAGTTACTTTTTTTTTAATTCATGCTGCTGTACTACTTATTATGTTTTTGGATGCATATCTAAAATTTGATAAATGATGGAATGCAGTTTATTCCGAACCTATTAAAAAAAGAAAAAAAAAAAGAGAAAAAATGAAAAGCCTCTAACCAAGATGATTTCTTTTTTATGCTTGGATTGCGATTTCTGATCACATTTTAAGTATTATTGTGGACACGCATTAACATTAACAACTATTAACTATTAATAACTATCAAGGAAATTGTCATACAGGTATTTATATAACCTTAAGGTATAAATGTACAACCATTATGTCAAAATGTGTAGAGGGTGCTTTTTGTCATTACAATAATAATAACAAAAGCAATATATTAGTGTCATTTGATTAAAGCAATATTTACAGTTGTGTTCACCAATATTAACCTTTTACAACATTTATTTGGAGGGTGGGTGTGAGTCCGGGGCGGTGTATATCTGAAAGACAGATGAATTATTTGACTTGATGAATGCATCAACTATTTTTGTTATGTTGTTGATTATCACCATGTAACGAACCAAATTGTAAAGGGCACATGTTTGTCCCAGTTGCCAGGGAAGCGTTATTTAAGCTACAGGATTCTCTTTAGGCTAATTGTATATATTTTTGAAATTCTACATTTGTCATGTGTTATGAGTGCTACTTGAACAAATGGACTGCAAAGAATATCAAGACCTATTTTGTATTACATTAAAAAACAAGTTGCTTACATCATTATCAGTAAATGGTATGTGGTCTTATCACATAGAAAATCATTACTTTTTCCTTTTTTTTTCTAGTATGATATGGCAGCAAGTATTGATGTGTGTGTGTGAGTTTCGTTTTTCTTTATGTTGACATATTAATGTGTGTGAGGGATTCAAAGTAAAGGTATTACATGCATGCCAATTTTTGTGCATTTTGTAGAACCAGATCCATAACTTGACAATTTGACATTTTTATTATCATTACCAAACAAGGTCACACCGACCAAAACTTGAAAGGCAATGCCAGAGATTAGTAGTAGTGTAAGGCGTTCAGAAAGTTTGTCAAGTTCAAAACGTTTTACACCAATTCTTCACGACTCGTTTATTTGAGTTGAATAGAAAGTACTAGAGGCCCATGAAATATACAAAGAATCTCTGTGTGACAATTTTTGTTGCAGAGAGAGTAAAAACATACATTAACTCCAGCTATAGATATTTACTATTGCAGGTCAAATGCAACCCTGTGGAAACATTTCTTTAATATAAAAAAAAACCATGAAGTAGTTTTCGTAATCTTTGCAGAAGATTGTCGTATCCATATCAAATCAAAATATTGCATTCTGCAAAACGTTTGGCAACTTTTCATGATTGTACTCAACTAGGCAGCAAATAAACAACACTTGAGTATTGTAGTTAGGATGACTGTGTGTTTTTAGCAGAGAAAATGTTCAGAGCGAAAGCCTACTATAATGCTGCAAACCATTCTGAGTTTTCCTTTAACCCTTTCACCGCCAATGTCGCATTTTTGCACCATAGTGATTGAACACCCATGTCATTAAAAGTCTTGAAATGAGGGTCTGTTATTCAATTATCTTGGGTTTTAATTTTGAGAGGTAAGGATAGGCTTTATTTCAAATATATCACAGAAGAATCCCCAATATTTCAGACAAAAATCTTTTTTTTATCCATGTAAGTTTAATGGAAAATTTTGGCTAAAAAATGGCTGGCGGTGAAAGGGTTAAAAATAGTTTCTTACACTTTTCTCAATGAGCTGTATCGGTGGAATTATATCGCCGTCCGCATGCAAAAGAGACGTAACTCAAAATTGGTCATCTTCGTTGTGTTGGACTTACCAGTTGATCTAGACAAGCTGCATCATCTAACAAAGCTGTAAAACAACAATTTGCAAAGATAAAACACTGATGGTGACGCTAAAGGAACAAAAAATGACGTTATGTGGCCTGAAATGACCAAAATATTGAGTTTTCCATTCCTCATGTGAAGTGACATCATTCGACTTACGTCTGTATTGCATGCGGGCGGCGATATAGTCCTTAACCCTAGATACATGTAAAGTGCTTAGAGCTTTGATGAATAAGTGCTATAGAAATGTTCATAATAATAAAAATAATAATAGCTGAACACATGTAAACTATGTTGTCTTTTTTCCCCACAAAAGTTTCAAATAATTGTCCATGCTTGCAAGTGTGAAAAAAAAAAAAGTTACAAAAGAGTGGTTGTTTTTGACAAGGACATTGCATAATGTGCCGCATATTATACATTCACTCTAACATTCATTATAAAAAAAAAAGAGAGAATAACAGTGGCAGTATGTTCTACACAGCACATGGTATAATATTGGTCCTCTTATCTCGTATTAAAATTCACAATAGTGTATGTCATGCTTGTTTGTATTCACATAATTTTTTTGTGTATCTTGTGGTTGGTGAAAGAACAAGGTGAATCAAATGCCGACCCTCAAACTTACAAAATCATAAAGAGAAAACAGAAAATTGTTTTAACAAAATATAGACAAGAAATGTGTTTAGTCCAGGTGAGACTGGTTTGGACCTGGCTTAATGGAGAAATGTGCTTCATAATACATTTTTGTCTTGTACGTAATTAAATAATTAATTAACTGTAAGCAACTATACCTATACTCGCTGTGTATGCGTGAGTGCCAACGTTTCAATTTTGCTTTAATGTTTAAATCATATGTTATTGTATACTGCGTTAATTTGATTCATGTAAGTGCTTTTTTTAATCTAGCATTAATGCCATGAAACATGTTTTGTTACGACTTTTTATGAGTCCGCTGTTGTAGTTTAACAGTGTTCGTGCACTGCTAAGATTTGCCAATTTATTCTTTGCTACATATCATTTTTTGAGGCATGATTTTGTTGCATGTATACAGTTAAAGACGCATATTAATATATCAAAGCTGAGTACATGTATACTGATACTAATGGTGAAGTTGTTAAATTTGTATAGTTTAATTTGAAAAGATACTTGAAAACGTAAAAGCAGTTAGCTGTCATAATAAATTATGGATTGTGCCAAAGTAACTTTCTCTTTTATTATCTGGAAAACAACAAAATCTAGGGGTTTTGTTTGGTGGTGTTTTTTTTAAAACTTTGAAGATGCATATCAGAGACTATGAGACGATTGCTTTATCCTGTAATCTGACATAGGTTAACTTAATTCATGCAATCTTCTATGCACAGTCTCACAATCTATGTCTGTCTCATTAGTCTTATTCCCTTATCTTATTAGATCATTGAGTATAAATTACAATTTTGGTTGGTTTGTTTGTTTCATCTTATTTGTTGCAAAACGACTGCTGAAGAATGCTATGATATCGCCAGCCCAAATATTGAGGGTTTTCATTTAAAAAAAAGTTTCTACAGTTCACTTCTGTTGATTTTGTCCAGTGCAATTAGTTTGGATGCTGTTAAACATTTTGTTACATAAATCTAAACTTGAATGTTATGTTACAACATAAGCGCATAGAGCTTGAAGGTATGCGCTGTATAAATGTTCTTAATAAAACAACAACCTCTTTTATCTGCTGATTCCTATGTTTATGGAGAACCAAGGGTCAAGCTGTGAACTTTAAGGCAGATCTAAGAAGGCAATGATTTCATTTTTTACAATTTCTTCATATAGATTGTTATGCTATCCAATTGTTATAATAATTGTTATTCAATTATAACTTTCTTGGCAACTATGGGATTAAGTGCTGATGGTTGATTTGGAGCTCATTTTAATAATAAAGTCACAAGGCTGGAGGCTGGAAAAAGAAATACAGGCTAACTGCTTATGATCACTGTTGTAAGAAGATTGCGAGATCCAAATTGTAAATCTATTGTGAGCGGTCACGCAAGGCAGATTACTTAACTCTTAAGGCATCTATAATTTGCATAAATTGTGCTACCAAAAATGTGTATAGGTATGAAATGCAAAATAAAGTTTATCTATTATACTGTTGTGGGTGAATGCTTGCATGAAAACAGCACTGGAAATTGTTTTGTTTGATTACTTTATTCCCCATGTGTATGTTACTTTGTTAAAAACAGGAGAGCTAGGTTACCTTAACCCCTTCCCTGCCTGGCTACGAGACGGTCTCATACTTAATGATGTCATTGATGATGTCATAACTTATGATGTCATAAGCCTGGGATGATGGTTTTTGGCTTAGATAAGCCAGAAAGGATATATCTCTAGACCATTTTCTCAGATTGAGTCTAACAGATTTGTTTTAAATTTTATAATTAAAAAATCGATAATTTCCATGTTTTCCTCTGGCAGTGAAGGGGTTAAATAACGTGTATACCATTTGCTAGCTTTAGAACTCGGATATACTCTTTGAATGTTTTATTGTTTTGTTTTGAAGAAAAAAAACTTCAGCTGCTTCATCGAACATGTTCGTGCAAAGTGAGCAAAGATGCTAAATCAAAGCTGTGATATTGTTGCTTTGAAGTGCATGTATTTCTTCTTCTGTTCATTTTGCAGGTATGTTTTTTTCTTCTTTCAACAGAGTGATAATTGTTGATTATTTGCGTTGTTTTAGACTGAACTGGTTGAAGTTGATAATGGCATGTAGCCATTACCCTTTCCTTAGAACTTTTTGTGTTCGTTTCCTTCAATTAATTTTCCTTATTAGTTTTTTTCTTCTTCTCTGTCTTTTTTATGGCAGATTTAGCTGAATGCATAACTGATTCAATCAGCCTTTCAATCAGCATTTGTTTTAAAGGAATGTAAATTTTAATACTGTTTGCATAATAAAAAGAAACGGCCTTTCTTGATTACATAACAAACATGCATTATTTTGAAAGAACATTCTTGATAGATCACTTTTTGTGTTGGCCCCCAAAACACCTACAATACTTTATAAAAGAGTAAAACCAGTGCATATTTATACAAAACTGTACTTTATCTTCAGAAGACTTGCAATATTGATATTAATTTATACTAGCTGCATACAAATTGCTGTGATTTCCTTTTCTTCAGTATGTTTTGCAAAGATTGGCAGCTGTAAATGGGTCAGTGACCCTAACTCATTAGTGTGAAAGTGTTTCCACGTTTAGTTTTCATCAACAAGAACGTTAAGACGCTATACTACCAGCCCTGAGGCAGCATTTCTTTTCTTCAGTGACCTTGACCGTTGACCATTTTTTTTAAACTTGGCCTAGATATCCTAACTACCTCTCCGCATGCAACACTTCAGCTTCCTAGGTCCCTCCCTCCGTTCAACGCTATCGTGTTAATATACGTACACACATACATAGTCAGTCAGCCAGCCAAAATCGCTGAAAACATTACCAGGTTCGCATTGCATTAACAAAGTCACAATTCTGAGTTGTTCGTGATCCCCCCCCTTTAAAAAAAAGAAAAGAAACTTTCTGTCGTTTAAAAAATAAATATTTGATTTTTCTGTTGGACCTGACTTGCATTGTTGTTTGTTTGGTTTGTTTTTAACTACCTTTTTTTTTTTGGGGGGGGGGGGGGGGGTCTACCACATGACAAATTCAAAAGCATTGGAAATTGAGATGAATTCAATAGCTGTTTAATTTTCAGTTCAAATTAATTATTTATGTGAAGGTTTACTTGTACGCTCAAAACGTTTTGTTTTCATCTATATTTCAGCATAAATCCAGGTCTGACACGTTTACCATTCCACATTCCTTTACCAAATATGTTGTATCTGAGTGCTTATTATGATCAGATTATTTTTGTGTTTTCTGCCGATAATGTAACCAGATATACTGTACTACGCACCAATTCATAAAGCGTGGCTTCACCCTATATGCAGTGATTATTTTTTATACCTGCCTTGTTTACCACTGTAACATTACTGCTGTTACGTTCTTGTTTCCAGGTTTGATTCAGCAACTCCAACACAATGGAATGTTGCTATTTTGATTTGAATGATGTTGGAATATATTATGAATCTTTAACAATAAAAGACAAAGCACAAAACATTCCATCATGTTTATTTTATTTGTGTGTGTGCGCATGTGTGTGTGCGTGAACTTATTATAGAACATAGTGGTTGTCAGCTTCAAAATATATTCATACTACTGTTTCAACGTTTGTCACACATACCCATAACCACTATTTACACATTAACCCAACACACACTCTGACTCATTCAAATACAATACACAAGAGTCAAGTCATTTTGTCTAGCCATATAATATACATGTAATGTTTGGACACATTTACTTTCAGTTAAATAGTAAAATGAATTGAATATATAAAGATCTGTGGAATGCACAAGACAGGAATTAATATTTCAATCGGACCACAGTTTTGCGCACGCACACACACACACACACACAATCTCTCTCTCTCTCTCTCTCTCTCATATACACTCCCTTTAAATTCGGATGACCTTTCTTTTTTTTCATTTCATTATCACCCCCTCATCCTCATCTATCACACTTGCATCCATACTAAGCAGCAAAAACAAGCATACAGTTATTATCATGAGTATTCCTATTGCACATACGGTGTGTTCCAAAAGTAACAACATCAACATAAAAGTGTCTTTTAATACGTTTTAAAATGGTTTGCCCAGTTCGTGAAATAGCCAACTGAAAACTTGCTATTTAGAAAAGCAATATGAAGGAACAAATTATTTTATTCAGACTTAATTTGATAAAACTTTTGATAAAATACTGTGTGAAATTAGGAGCTATAGGGTACAATGATGAAGATGCCATGTCGTGACTTGTACTGTTTTTGTTGTTGTTTTCAGGTTTTTGGACATTAATAATCATTTATATGTGTTTTGCTATACGTGGTCGAACTTTACGCGGTGACAGTCCTGAGATAATCATAGCTGTTGACAGGACTATAACAGACTAACTAACTAACTATAGCGCTTCAGTACTTGCCACCGACATATATATACGTCGCCGCTAAGTAGCGATATTGCCGCGTTCAAATATTGCGTGGCAAACTGGCGGTGCGTGCGCAAATAGTAGATGGCAGCGAAGGGGTTAATAAACACTGACAATTTCAAACACCGAAAAAAGACCACCCACACCAACAGTTTATCACAATGGTGAAACAAACAAAAAATGTATCACCATGGTAAAAAGAACCCGGTCCCAGTCAGTCTACCAAAGTATTCCCTGCTTTCCTTCACGCTGCCAAATGATGATGCCCTGGGCACACACACACAAAAATCCCCAGCCAGTCGAATCATCACAGTATACCCTGCTTTCCCTCCCGCTTCCAAATGATGACCATGCCCTGGGCATCGCAGGAAGCCAGCAGGCTCTCGTCACAGTTGAAGCAGACGTCCAGCACCGGCGCTGAGTGTCCCAGCAGCTTGTTGACGCACGACTTGCTCTCCTTGGTCACGTCGAAAAAGTACACGCACATGTCCTCGCTTCCTGAAACTGTGGAAAACAACGATGAGGATTTTAAACACGCTGTCTCGAGCTATAAGTATGCATGGGTGAAAGTAAAACTGAATCCTGAAATGGTACGTTTCAATTTTCTCTTGAAACTACTTTCAGTTTCACCCATGCGTATGGTACACTACCTACAATGAAAGTGCACAGCAAAATACACAGTACATTCATGTGTTGATAAAGGCATTGTGATAAAACCTCACAACTTGGGGAGAGCACATTGTGAAAATTAGAGTTGGTTACCTTCATTACTCGGTCAAATACCATAGCAACAATGGCGTCAAAGCTTGAAACCGCAGGATGCGAGTTAGTGACTTGCAAACATTTTTTTTTTTTAATTAGGGGTGGCCAGTGGCCACAAACTGATAGAACTTGCAAAATGTGACGTAAAAATATAAATTACATCAATTTTAGAATGACACACAGTGTTCTAAGTGCTGTATGTCTGCTCAAACACACGAGGCAAGAGCTGGGATCTACCTGATGGTAGAGTAACTTCCCCTGTTTGACCGATTGAATTAGGCAAGATCACTAGTCCCACACACCATGAAATTACTCCCCTTAATTATTTCCGAACAATTCCTATTGAGAAAAACACTGGGAGGTGCCACTGGGACCCAGTGCGTCTCTGGGTCCCATCAGCACCTACAGGTGCTTCTTCTTCATTCATCTTCCATAAAGATTGGTTTCTAATAGGGCATTTGCTATGAACGTTCGTGCTGTTGATTAGACTACACCTTTGCTAGTACGTTTTGCTCATCATTAGTTCAATACTTGTGGCGGTGCCATAGCCGATGAGGTTTAACCGAGGCATGGTCACCGCTACACCTATCTGTATTAATTTTTTTTAAATCGGGACTTTACTGGTTTCGTACTGCCTCCGGGCATTGCCTCCAGTATTGTTCCCACCATATTTGTATTTACAAATGTCCCATATGTGTCTGATTCAGACCAAGAGGACGTAAAACTCCATTTTCGTTCGCCCGTACGTTTTGCTGGTGGTTGCGTGAACTCTCTTGTTTAAAGCCTTCATTTAAATTCAAGGTCGCTCACATGTGGCACATGTCCTATTGACATGACAGTTTCGAAAGATTGAATTAAACTAAAATTTATATTATAATATCAAGAATTTAAAAACTCCCTGAATTTTAGTTCCAAAAAACTAATGTTTCTGAAGCATTAACCCCACCCCTGCTTGACCCCCGTTTGCCTGGGAATTACGGTTTTTGTTTTAGACAAGGCAAGACAGTAGGCAATTTGACAGATTGAGACTAACAGGTCTCTTTTTAATTTCACAATAAAGAAGAAGATAGTTTCTCAAATTTTCTCCTGCTGTGAAGTGATTAAAGAATTTGTTTGCTAATAAACAAATCAATTACTAATTAGAAAGAAGAGAGTTAAAGCATGTGCATACTCACTTGCATAAACACAATCAAACGAAACACACAGAATCACGCACAGAGACACACAAACATGTATTCTGTGAAATGTAACAATGATACTTACTGACGCAGGCCCCTTGGCGAAAAGACATTGAGAACTTTTAAAAGCTGTTTTCTGTTTCACCGGGAACACTCGTTTTTGCAAGGCTCCATCATTCGACATGATTCTGAAGGGAAAAACAACACACAGAAAAACAAACATTAAGCTACATAATTACAACAACAACAAACATTGAAGAAGATGCCCATTTAAAAGAGCAAGGAAGAAAAACAACACATTCAGACAGTTTCAAAACTGTTCTTCTCTAATCTAAACAAATCAATTACTAATTAGAAATGGCATCAAAAGATGTTAAAGCATGTGCATACTCACTTGCATAAACACAATCAAACGAAAACACAAAAAAGAGAAGCATCAATTTCACAGACACACACACACAGGAACATTCTGCTTAACGTCCTCCAGTCTCACACACATATTATGTGAAATGTAACAATGATACTTACTGAGGCAGTGCAGGCCCCTTGGCAATAAAGACATGAGGGGACAAAAAGAACTTTTGATGAAAGCTGTTTTCTGTTTCACCGGGAATTCTCATTACCTGACATATAATATATGTTCCCCCCTATTATTATTATATATAAAATAAGGTCTATCCTTACTTCCCAAAACTAAGACAATATGTGACCCAAAACTCGTTTTAACTGCAAGGCTCCATCATTCGACATGATTCTGAAGGGAAAAAAAACACAATACAAAATTACATAATTACAACAAGAGCAAATCTGGGTGATTGAAGAAGACTTTAATCCCCATTTAAAAGAATCAAGGAGCGAAAAACAACTCACGAAAAATTTGCTATCTTTCGAGATTTTCACCGAAAGCTTTCAAAACATAGTAACCCTTCAGATCATGCTTTTAGCGTTGGAAAGCTCTTTGTTTCAGCTTTCACGCCTCAAAATTGTCTATCAATGAATAACGTACAGGAACAATGACGAACATCAACTAATAAGTAGCAACCCCGAAGTCTCGCTTATTTCCATTCTGCAGGGAAAAAGCAGAACATGTTTTATTAAAACATTTGACACTATTCTTCTGCTTCTTTTTGAACAACATGAACTAAATGCATACAACCATGATTCCAAATTGAAAACGATGAGAACAAAAAAGAAAGCATTGCAATCTTCATCAGACAGATTAACAGATTCCTATCAGTGACACGGTACACGTCGAACGTGCCCAAGGAGGTGGCGTATGTCTGTTTGTCCAGTTTAACGTGTCTCCAGTTGTACTTGAATAGAACACTTTTTGTATTTCTATGAAATGATCATTTTTATCCTAGTAAAAATTTAATAGTGATATTATCAATGTCAAAATAAGATGGTGAGGTTTAAAACAAAGTTCATTCATACTCTGGAGTAGTTTCATGAAGTTTCAATGCATATAAATACCCGGAAAAGGCAGTTGCAACACCTAAGGCCATTTTTTCAAAATGGCCACCCTAAATGCGTTTTAACAATACAGATGTAGACTGGTGTATGATCAGGTTAGTTTCCTATCAAGTCCAACTGCACTGACTGATTTCGTGCTGTGAGTCTGGGAGAGAAGATAGTGAAATAACACTGTGGTGGATACTTTCTCCATTAAAGGCACACAACCCCCCCCCCCCCCCTTCCCCCACCCAAGGCCACATATGACACCACCAGCTAGCTCTGTGAAGATAAAAGGTACAGAGGAACTTCTTCTCCTTCTTCTGCATTCCCAGGCTTTATGGCCATAATGTGTCCGGTTTTCAGTTTTCACTGGTCTCCCCGCTGCATTCAGCTGACAAATTCCAATTTCGGAGGAGCTCAAAGGAGAAAATTATTTGGAAGATTTTTGGAGAAAAAAAGAATGGGCCAAGAAGTCAGAAAGATAACAGATGACAGAAAGCAAAGGGAAAAGTCAAAGAGAGTGACTGTTTGTTGATGTTGTTGTTGCTGTCTTACCCTGGCTTAAAGACTCCAGAGATAATCCCAACAGCCAAAGCACTTGAACACTATGGCACAAATGCACCAGCTAGGGATGAGAAAAATACGTGTGTGACCGTTTTTGATTACCCCGCCATGTGAGCAGCCACACTCCGACTTCGGAGGAAAAGTGAGTGACTGATTACAGGAAGTCATAAGCACAGAACCTCCATAAGGTGGGGGAACTATTAAATACAAAATACCCCCCGGTATCCCCACGGAACAAAACCCAGAAAATTCCTGCTGACCTGAACAGGCAGAGCGAATTGAGGCAGCAGTTGACCAGCAGTGAGGGGTCCCTGGCCTCCCGACTGACCCAAGCTCTGGCTGATATGCTGGTGATGGGGCGACCCTCGCTCACAGTGATCCTGCACATACGCCAAAAGAATAAACCATGTCAACAGAAAATATTCAGAATTTGGGGGTGCGCTAAAAAAATAAGGTGCACCTCATAACCCGGAAATGCGTCTTCTTGCATGCTGTGTCCTCTTCGTACTGTGCAAGGTATTAGGTATTTTATAGTCACAGAGGCGTCTCTGTGAAATTCGGGTTGCTCCCACCTGGAGAGCGTGTCGCAGCCAGAGGCGCGCCACCTATTTTTTTTTGCTTGCGATTTTTGTGTGACTGATGAGGAAGGAAAGGGAGGGGGGTACATTTTGACCAAATGACAACTTTTTCGTATCCACTGGGTTTAGCGTGTGCTAAGTGCATGGGCACACGGGACCTCAGTTTAACGTCTCATCCGAAAAACTCCACGTTCAGACCGTAAGGCCTAGTGTAAAGTGAGAGGAAAAATCCCCTGTACCCAGGTTCGAACTCGGGTTTACTTGACACGAGGCGAACGCGAAACCTCTGTGCCACTCTACACCACAGAAAACATGTGCATTTTTATGTGAGTGTTAGTATTCAACTGATTGTATCAACCTCCCTTGGGTTCAGTCAGAATGAAGGGTAACTCTAGTAATGCTCTTATCAAATACAAAACAAGAATGTTGATCAGGGAGAATACTGATGCAATGAGATATCTGGGAAGTTTTCTAATGGGAAAAGGATTTCTGAATTTTCTCTGTAGCATGCAAAATAGAGAACACATCACAAAAATTATTATTTTCTCATATTCTGTGTCTGACTTCCTTAAAGTCTCACTTCCCCAATAAATTAAAGCACAACCTTGCGTTCCCACGCCCAAATTCTTATAAAGCTGTATTTCAGATGCTGAAAATATATACACACAAACAAAAAAAAGTACTACAATAATATAAATGAATATGTGCATGCATGCATGTAGGCATACAAACACCTACATACATTTGCACACACACACACAGATACTTACCTGTGAGTCTTGGTCAGTTTCCCAGTGGCCACATCCACAGTGAAAGAGAAGATTGACCCTCGGTCATCACCGGCCCACAGAATGTGTCCACTTGGGTCAAAGGCCATGGCGTGAACTTTCCCGGTCACTTTGCTGCTTCCACCCTGTCCGAGAAAACATACAATGATCCATCTTCAAATGAGCCCTTCAGGTGGAGTTACGGCCTTTGCCCTTGGTCCTATTAAGGCCAGTTTTGACACCAATTCACCTAACTATGTTCTGTGCAGATAATGTACAAAGTAACAAACCGAACGAAGAAAAGATGTATGATAGATGAATGGACGGGTGGACAGATGAAACGACGGATAAGCTGTAATATGGCCTTTCTCTCAGAGAAGAGCCCCCACCCCCACTCCCACAGCAGAGATAGTGAGGGGTCTTTCATTCACATAGTTCTCTCACCTTCTGGAAGTTCTGTAACTTCCCCATATCTGTTCCCTTCCCTTAGCTTCCCCTAATATATCACTCTTTTTTTGACTCTGTCTTTTCCCTTTCCTTATTGTCATCTACTATCTTTCTGCCTTTGTTCTAAAAACTTCTACGAAGATTTTCTCCAGCCGAAGACGGACATGCTAGACCTTACTATTTCTTAGTTAGGCACGTAACGGCAGCATGATGAATCTGCGCTCATACGACAAGAGGCACTCTGAGCGATCAAAGAAGAAGAAGAAGAAGAACCCACCTTGTATCCTTTGCCTGTGGACATGTTCATGACCTGTACCTGACACCGACTGTTGCCCGTCTGTTGTGCACGGTCAAGGAAAAGTCTTCATCATGATTGTGTTAAAATAGCGGTCAAGGTTTATTCAACATTTTTTACACACACACACACACCATCACACGCACACTTCACCTGTGAGTCTTGGTCACACACCCACACACCACATCCACAGTGAAAGTGGATAGATTGACCCTCTTTCACGATGGCCCACGCTCGTGGCTTCTTGGGTCAAACACCATGGCCACAAGCGTTTCTCAGGTCACTTTCGCTGCTTGAACCCTGGCCGAGAAAGCATACAGCTGACCAATCAGAAAGCTTGTAGCACTTGTACTTGGACTTCCTGCTGTCTGAATCTGGTCCTTTTTTTATCGATCGATTTGCAATCTTTTTTGGTGAAAATGAGTGATGAAAGTAGTGATTGTGAGGATGAGGATGACACCAGCGATGAAAAGTTGCTGATAGCTACTCTGATGGAGACTATGAAGGTAATTATGCTTGTATTTTTGTTGCAAAGTGAAGGAAAAGGGTTTGATTGCATGGCTTTGTGATGTCTGTCACGAGTTGCAGTGACAGATTGGGGTGATGGTGGGGGTAGCAGCAGTTACTATTAGTATTTACTCACCTTTGCAGCCACTGTGAAAGTGCTTTACTGGATTACTGCTGTCACCATATTCATATCAAGTTGTTTTCTTTACTTTCATTGCAAAATTCAAGCTTTCTTCTTTGTAAAAGTGTATAGGTTTCCCAGTCAAACGTTTATATCTAAAAAGTGAAAACAAGAAGTACCAGTTGACGTCTCTGCAGTTTTCAATTATACGCCATTGTTTTACAATACGTGTTTTATTATATGCAGTGCCAAGAGGGTTAAATAAAAGGCAAACACCATCACACGTCAGATACGCTAAGGATACAACAAACATGTTGCTTTGAGGGGCTGGAAGAGGCAGGTGACCAGTTCGGCTCCCACTCCATCCTCTATCACCCTCATGCAGGACCCCACGGCCACAGGAAAAGTCGGGCCGTGCCATCCAGCGACAATGACAGGATAACATTATTGGACAGCGACCACACAAAATCACACACCATCAAACGCAAGCGTTTTAACCACACACCTTCATGGGTCGTCCAAGACCCAGAGATGCACAAATGACTTAATATCTCAGGAACTATGATAATGCATTTTCTGTATCTTTTTATTTTATAGTTCGGCATATGTCAGCAAATTTTGGTGAAAATACAGTAATGACTAAAGTAATAATTAGATACGTCATTTTAACATACTTGAGCTATGTAACGCGGGCATGGAGGACCCATACTTTAAAGAGCAGAAATATGTCACTGCAGTGCATTGAGTATGGGTCGTGGGAGACCCGCGCCATCTGGAGATGTATAAACACATGGTGACTCTTTGGGTGAGTATGGGTCCTGGAGAACCTGCATCATCTGGAGAGGGATAAATACTGTTAAAATGCATGTAAAAATCTTTGGGTACGAGGAGACCCGCATCATCTGGATTCAAGTATAATCACGTTTTCAACATCTGGTAAAGGTGCAATGGTTTTCAAACCCCTTTCTTCAGTCCCGTTCTACTAAAGTGTGTGATGGCATTGATGATGTCATAACGTTTATATGATAGTCCTGGAATGATGGTTTTTGGTTTAGACAAGTCAGGAAAGATATACGTCTCTAGCAGTTTTCAATTATATTGCCAGTGTAACAGGTCTCTTACACATTTTATAATTATAATTGCAGTTTCGCCTTGTACTGAGGTGTTCCAAATTCTCTCATTCTACCCACCATAACAATCACTTCACTGGCACCTGTTGGAAAGCGTTAAGGATACAAGCTCTCTCTGCTCTGTTACAAGTCCCTGAATGGTCTTGCTCCTTCTTATCTCACTGATCTCCTGAACCTTTAACACCTCTTAGACATGCTCCTCTTCTGACACTTCTCTCCTCCAGAACCCTCGTTACCGCACCAGGACTCTCGGTGAACGTTCCTTCTCTTTTCAGAGCTCCTCGGCTTGGAACCCACCCCTCTTCCTCTATCACCCTCATGCAGGACCCCGCGGCCACATCCCACAGTCGGGCCGTGCCATCCAGCGACACTGACAGGATCACATCATTGGACAGCGACCACACAAAATCTGAAGAAGAAAAAAAGAAGCGTTTTAACCTTTACCGTGCTTCATGGTGTCCAAGACCCAGAGACGCACAAATGACTTAATATCTCAGGAACTGTGACTATAATAATAACATTTTAGGTGTTTTTTAAAACATAGTGTGGCATATGTCAGCAAATTTTGGTGCCAATACAGTAAAAACTAAAGTAATAATTAAATACGTCATTTTAACATACTTCTCCTATGTAACGCGGGTGGTGGAGGACCCATACTTTAAAGAGCAGAAATATGTCACTGCAGTGCATTGAGAATGGGTCGTGGGAGACTTGCGCCATCTGGAGAAGTATAAACACATGGTGACTCTTTGATGAGTATGGGTCCTGGAGAACCTGCATCATCTGGAGAGGGATAAATACTGTTAAAATGCATGTAAAAATCTATAAGTACGAGGAGACCCGCATCATCTGGAGAAGTATAATCACAAGCAACATCTGGTAAAGGTTCAATGGTTTTCTTAACCCCTTCCCTGCCCAGTCCCGTGTCTACTACTTAGTGTGTGATGGCATTGATGATGTCATAACTTTTGATGTCATAGTCCTGGAATGATGTTTTTGGGTTTAGACAAGTCAGGAAAGATATATCTCTAGACAGTTTTCTTTGATTGAGTATAACAGGTCTCTTTTACATTTTATAATTGATAATTTATGTTTTCCTCTGGCAATGAAAAGGGTTAAAAAAAACAACCCACATATACATGGTGCATTTCAAGTGTTGCCTTTTAAAACAGTTAATCGTAATGAATTTGAATGTGCTCTTTAATTATATATATATTATATTTTAATATTCCCAGCAATGTGACTCATATCTATTTTTGTCTCTCTTTGCTTGTTTATTTGTTTTCTTTTTCAATGTTTATTTGAGATCATGAGTTCCTTCTTATCTTATCCCCCACTCCCATCCCCAATACCTCTTTTTTCGCTGACTTTCTTTTGACCCAAAATTTTGTCCAACACTCTCAGCCTTAAAGATATTTCTCCGGCTTTTAGTTTGCATTTAACATCACAACTTCAAAACAATCAAGAATCAAGTACTTTAATCCTTTGACCCCTTTTGGCGGCATGGAGGATGAAATAATAATAAAAATATAAAATTCCAACACACACATACGCACACATACACAGACGCACACACACAACCGCACACATACACAGACCTGCCAAACCCCTAACAGACCAAAGAGGAATATTTGTAGCAGGAAAGAGGAATTTTTGGGAGCTAAGAGGAATTTTGACGCGGCATCTTACCTTTCGCGCGTAAACATAATTTGAAGCAAGCAATTTTCATCCTTGTGAACTTGTCTTGTTTAAAACTAGTCTTGTCTGGAAGTGTCACAACTATTCCTAACACTATAGAAGCTTTCGGTTTGTTCCTCTGTCCTTTTTATTTGGGCAGACCAAGACGGTTGGTGCCATAGATGACTTAAATAATAAGACTTGGAAGGAAGATAATTAATCAATTTAAGTTCATTTTTGTTCTCCTTTCCTTCTGTTGGAAAGCGGAAAGGTTGGCAGGTCTGCATACATGCATGCACTCACACATTTAAAAAAGAAGAGAGGAGCTACTATACTGACCACACACTGCTGCGGTGTGTCCACGCAGCATACAGATGACAGTGGCAGGGGGAGGGATGACCTGGCATATGGACAGGGTACTGTCCACCGAGGCACAGGCCACTCGCGACTTGTCATCGTTGGCAAACTTCACCGTCGTCACTGGAACCACCAGCACGCAAAACCACCAGG